>JAGPOW010003310.1:8166460-8183315 GCA_030014935.1 Caiman crocodilus
TTTTTTAGCATTGCTACCACCTGTTCAATTTCTCTGCCAACAGTTATGGCATGAGTGCTGGGTTAGGAAGCTTCCATAGTCTGAAGCACCGTATCAACATACCCTGCTCAGAGCAGGTCTGCCCGCTGGAACTGTGCTGAGGACCATCAGCACCTGATTTCCAGGAGGGTCCATCTCAACACTACCATAATGAATGAAAACTGTAGAAAAAATTAGACAACCCCCCACAAACCAAAGCCAAAACCAAAGAAATGGACTCTCACTACTTCTCACAAGACAAGGAACAGAATAGCAAGTAAACTGACCACCTCTACTCATTTAAAAAAAGGGAAAAAAAGAGCAAACGGACAAAAAAAAACCTCGCCCAAAACCAAAGAACAGGGAACAATGGAAAGCACAAAAAAACAGCTCTCACGTCAGAATGAGCATGGCTCTTTACAAGTCAAAACAAGTGCACAGCTGAGCTGGAGCCTGGAATTTGCAGGCACTGCTTTTGGGATACGAGGCTCTCAAGCTTCCTTCTGCTGTAGAGGCTGCTGAGAGACGTGGCATTAGCAGTCTTGGATGACTACACCACACTAAGAAGTTCATCAATGATGAACTGAGTAAGAGATTTGTGATGAATCCTAGGGCAGGCCAAGGAGTATAAAGCTAGGCCTTTATGGGTCATTACACCACTGTTTATATGTACACCTTTAGCTCATAAGGTAAAAGAGATACCTTTGTATTAGAAGGCTACTAATTGTTGGCAAATGACTAACAGAAAAAAGAATGGTTTATGGATAATACCTGACTAAGGAATTGTGTAATACATTTTAATTAAAATTAGTATTCTTGTGAGTAGGTGGGGGCTATTAAAACATTTGCCATAATCAATTTTTAAAATCAGAGTTTAACATCTGACTACAGTCACCTTCAAGGCACAGTGCAAAATGCTTTTGGTTGATTCAGCACAGGGATCACCCTCTTTGTTTTATTTCTCTTTGTGGTTTAATTTCCTGATGCTATATAAAGAGGCAAAATAAATACAAAGCAAATCACATGGACAATCACTAAGCTGAAAACAGGTTGAGTGCCTGCATAGACTGAAAACTCACCACCAGGTAGTTCACTCGCGCTGCTCTCCTGATTCATCTTTTCTAGACAGACACAGTATTAAGTTGAGCTAAAGATCTGTAGACAGAGCTCTCAATTCTAAAAGGAAAAATAAAATGGAGAGTTACCCCATGGGAATGGTATAAGCTGTGACAAAGAAAATAGCAAATCTGCAGATCATACAAAGGGACACATTTGATCCTCAGCAAGGTAGGGGGAAAAGGAGTTTGGCATCTGATTTTTCATAGAAACTGCAGCACATTTTGAAAAGCATGAGCCCTTAAGTGAGGACTTTTTAAATCAACCAACTAAGTAATACTGGACACTGTCACCTGAGCCCATTATGCCAATTATTCCCACATGGTCAATGCAGCAGACTGACTTTACAATTACCAACATTAACTTTAGGTTCATACTTCACTCAGTGTCAGTTCAGGCCTCATCTTGGATGTTATCAGTTTATTTGTCTCCACTAACAAAAACAGAAACAAAAACAATCTACATAGCCTCCAAACAGGAGAAAACAGTTAATCCAAAAACATGTTTGTATTTTAGCTACACTTCTCCACCCCCATACTTGCTCATCAACCCATTCATTATTACATCTTGATTGTGGTAGAACTGAGAATAGAACCCCAGTCGCCTGAGTCCCAATCCAGTGCCTTAACCACAGCATCCTTCCTGGTGAATCACTACAGAATTGTTTATCAGGAAGGAAATTCCCCCTTGGGAGTACCCAGGCGGCATGTTCTTGTAGAACAGAAATGCCTGGAAGAACACAAATATGTTAGGCAAAGTAACAAGGGGCTTTCCATTATTGAATAGCCTGATAAAAGTTTACATCAGGTGCATACACTTTGTGTCATTAAGAATATTGGAAACAGATGAGCCACAAACAGCACTCAGCATGGAGTACATGGATGGTGCTTCTGGATGGACACTTGTGCGCATCAACTTGTAATGCTAGAAGACTGCCTATTCCTGGCTATGTATCCCTCTAATGATGCTACACTGAGTGTTCATGATCACCTGAAACTATGAAAAAATTATAGCCTCTCCAGCACACATTCCACCTAAATAGATACGGGGTATCTTGTAATGGGGTAGGTAAGGTTCATGTAAACATCTCACACTGGGATGTTGACTCCCTTATGCATTGTCATCAAAAAAATACAAGGGTGGAATAAAGGTTTTTAAATTATAACAAAATAAAGCACTGTAATAATACTCTCAAAGGGTCATCAGTACGCTACTAATCAGTGTGAAAAAACACCCCTGCTGGAGTGGTAAGTTCATGGCCCAGGACGCTCGCAGGAACATAGCCTTGTTTTAGTCGGAGGCAGAGGAAAACAACTTCTGCATTTATAAGCAAGAGTTTTTCAGGTTGCTCCCTAAAGGCCCATACCACAGTCCCTGACACAAACACACATTTGGGCCAATTCCCAGAACTTGGACAAGATTTCTTTTAAATTCCTTCTTCAATGTAGTGGTGCAGGAGTCCCAGAAGGACTGACTCTTGAACCACAAAAAAGAGGCTGGACAAAATGTTGTGTCACATTCAGATCTATAAAACAACTTTTAAATGACTTTTTCAACTCTTTCTCCCCATGAACCTCTGTCTCATTTGCCAGCCAGAACCATGAGAACTGCGCTCCAAGTCACACTTTTCCCCCTCCAAGACTGCGCTGAAACTCATTTTATAGGGTACCAGTACTGTAATGAAGAGAACAAGGGGGTTAGGAAAGCATCAACTCTTTTCTTAAGGAGAAAGAGCAGTGGGAACCAAGAAGTTCCTCCACACTACTGGCCTGGGCCCTCCCCAGCTCAATGCAGGGCAGTGGGAGACCAGTCCCAGTAGGGGGGCCTGCACTGGGTGTGCTGTGCCCTTCCACCTCCCACCCATGGTGCTGGGGCCGCACAGGGCCTGGCCCTGTCCTGAGTCAGGGCTGGCTCAGCCTGAGGAGGTGCGGTGGCAGCTGGGGCAGGCAGCACTGAGTCTGAGGGGTCGCCACTAGCTCCTTGCGTAGTGAACATGGCCCCAGGGCATTTCTGAGGGGTGGTAGTGCAGCAGCTCCAGTTTGGGAGGCTGCTGTTGCAAGCCGAATGCTCCCCCTGGGATCTCTGCTGAACCGCTGCACCCCAAGAATGCCTGGGACCATGCTCACTGCAGAAGGGGCTGGCAGAGGCCCCTCAGACTTGGCAATGCCCACTCCAGCTGCCACAGCGCCTCCTTGACAGGCCCTGTGCAGCACCAGTGCCGTAGGCAAGATAGGGAAGGATGCAGCGTGCCCAGCAGAGTCTGCCCCACTGGGACCAGACCTTCCCTTCTCCCTGGGTGAGCTGGGGAGAGCCTGGCCGGGCAGCACAGAGGAGTCTTGCAGATCTGGCCTGCACCAGCAGAAAGGCAGCAGGAGGCACAGGAAGTCCATTGCTTTGCCCAGGACACCCTGGTAGGGGAGCCAGGCAGACCCACCATGCAGGCGAGACTCTCTCTGCTGTGACAGGAAGGCCCCAACCAATCTCTGTGGCATGTCCCTCCCTCCCTGTAGCAGCTGAATCCAGGCACAGGAGAGGTCCGCAGCCCTGGCTCCATCTTCAGCCCAAGCCCCTGTCCACGGGGTCCAGGGGAGCCCCAGCTTCACAGCTGGGAAGCGCTCCCTAGTGCCTCACCCATGCCCAGTGTCTTTCTCCCCACCAGCTGCCAGGGGCCCATGCAGCACCAGAAACACGGTGAAGACATCAGGGGCCAGAGCCATTTCTGCCGGAGCTCACTAAATGGTAAACGGTAAGCAGGAAACAGTATAAATGTAATTGTCATTTAAATGTTTACATCCCTAGTGGAAAGTGCCACTTCTTGGCTACCTGCAGGCAATTTATTTTTCCATTTTAGCTACTTCCTCTCAAATTCTGTACATTGTGATGGAATTTTTCATTCTACACCTCCTTTCTGGATTAATTTGTGTGCCAGAATAACGAGCTGCCCTAAAATACCAAATAATCTAGGAACCATTTCTCACATACTTCTCACGTTTGGACTTCCTATGAGAGCAGGCCTCACCCATTCATTAAAGAGTAATAAGATGTTCAAGATTTATAGCACCAGAGAAACTGTACTGCAAATGACATTCCCCTCCTGACAGGGAAGAGAAAGGGAAAGCTGCTTGCTGTATAGTACCTGTTTTGAGTTTTCCTCTGTAGCCGTTTGCAGTTTTTCAAGTCATTGGCATTAAACGGACACATCCCATAATTTACAAAAGTGAAAGGTTCTTGGCAGAAAAAAAGAACCTTCAGGAGTTTGCTTCCATTTTCATTGAACAGTAAAAAAATCACAATTTCTCTTCTCTTCTTTTTGCGGTTCCTTTGAACCTTGAAGGACTTTTTAAGCTGGTTTCTCTTACATCATAACAGAAAGCAGTAATTTAGGAATGCATGTGAAATTTAGTTCAATTGCTCTTTATGAACAGAGGCATTCTCCAATTTTGCCCTGTATGTCTGCCATACTGAGTGACTCCATCCATTCAAGGTCTGAATAGATGGTAGTCAGAGGAAGAAAACTGTCAGAAGTCTCATACGGAGTCTCTGTTTTTGAGACTGTTGCAGAATTTCAGTGTTTTCCCTCTTTGGCAAGTGTTAGTATCAAAACCGTTACCATTTCTGTTTGTGAGATCATTACCCCATAGACAGGTGGATGGGTAGTTATCAATAATATAAAAACAATAATAATAAGCAAAACGCTACATACGTTTTGCAGTAATTGAATCAGTCAATCTGAAGAATGAAAATGATCTGAAGTCAACTGAATTAATGTCTAGGTTATACTCTGATTGCCTTCACTTACCTTACCGTTTATAATGACCTCAAAATTAAACTAAGGCTCAGGTAAACAGAAACGCTTTTTAACCTGACAAATGTTGGGTTCGCTATCATGTTTCCTTAGCAACAATTGAGGCCACAACAAACACCGCGCTGGGAACTGAAGGCTGTGGTTTCCTTTCAGCAGGGCCACCAGACGGAGCCAACGAGATACCGAACCCTGAATTCTGAGCTTGGGAGGCTGCGGAGGAAAACTGGCATTGTTTTCTCTCTGAGAGTTGGTTAATCTCAATGTTACTGACTCTCACAGTTTTATAACAAGCCTTTCGTGAAAGCCCCAGCTGCTGATATGAAAAAACCTGCACAAGGACCTCAGCTTACATTTCCTTAACAAAAGTGAGTTTTGAGTCCCCAGAACTGTGGAGAAAGGCTTGAGAAATGTAATGCGAGTAAATTAAGGGCTCAGAAACCAGCAGGGAAATTAATTTAAAGGAAATAATGTTTTATTTTTTTTAAAAAGATAATTTCTAAGAGAGCATCAGCATTTCTAAGCCAATCACACTACTCTTACAGGTGTGAATACTCCTTGAATACCAAAATGTACACATGAACCCAAACTGGAACTAAGGGCGTTTATACACATGCTCCAGGAAGGGGGGGAGGGGAGGGTTTTAATTAGAGCAGCTCCAAGAGTTACTCTAATTAAAGCCCCCACACTGTCTCATGTATCAGCATCCCCATGCTTAAAAATGACAGCTGGGGCACTTTATCTAAAGCTCAAACAAGCTTTAGTTCAAGTGTCCCCACTGCCATTTTTAAGCACACAGATGCTGATACACAAGACCCTGGAGGCTGCTGGAGCACAGTGATTACTACACTCCAGGAGACTCAATTAATCGTGTCTGCTCCAATACACTGTAATTACAGTACATTGGAGCAGCCTCGCTGCTTGTGTATATAGGGTTAGCATACGTCCAGGTTTTCCCAGATATATCATCTTTTTGAGTCCACCCACCTCTGTCCAGGCAGTTTTTTTAAATATCAGCAAATGTCCAGGATTTTGTTTGCCTCTGCCCCAGCAAGGAGCTGCCTGAAGCTGGAGGCAGCAGGGGAAAGGTGATTAGAGGCAGGGCATCACATGCTCTGCGCGTGGACCTGGCAGCAGCAGGCTGGTAAGAGAAAGAGTGTGTGTGCACACATGTATGCATATGTGTACGTGCTCGTGTGTGTGTATGCAGGCACGCTTACTGGTGCTAGGGCTGCAGCAGTGAAGGGGAAGGGGATGCAGGGGGCAGTTCTCCAGGGGCAGCAGGGAGCTGTGTGGGCAGCAGAGCTGGGGGGCAAGGAGCTGTGGGTCAGGAGTGAAGGGCACTAGTAGGGCTGGCAGTGGGGCAGGGGACTGTGGGAGAGGGGGTATCAGAAGGGACAGGGAGGCTACAGGTTGGGAGTGAAGGGCACCAGTATGGTTTGAGGGGCAGGGCACTGTGGGTCAGGACTGAGGAGTAGCAGCAGAGCTGGGGAGCTGTGACTTGGGAAGGGTGGGCCAGGGTAGGACACGGGCATATAACACCCCCCCAATCATATACCCCCTTCCGCCTGCAGATGTCCTCTTTTTTTAAACTGAAAATATGGTAACCCTAGGTATAGATCCTAAATGATTACTTGTCAATACTAAGTTCAGTTCACCTTTGCTTGCTTTCTGACCACTTAATGTAAGAGCAAAGAAGACATCCAGCACCGCTCAGCCTATTCCAGAAAGTAAGCATGGAGGTATGCAAGTGGACATCCTTTTAAGATCCTGTCAAAGGTATCTGGGGTCTAATACAACAGGCTTCAATGATGTTGATTGTCTTTGGACTATACCCTAAACCCTTGTGTTTCATTCTTTTAGTCACCAAGGAAAAGTGATATTAATCTGGTATGTCATGCACATTAATCTACAATTTCTTTGTTCCGTTTAATTGATCACAGCAAGTTCAAGCTGTTCTTAATGCATAGATCTGGCTATACAGAACCCCTATACTTTATATCCTGACAGCAACAGAGCAGAAAAACAACAACCAACACCAGACTGTTCAGAAGAAGTCAAGGAAGTTTCACTTCTTTATAATGGTCAGGAATGTGCAAAACTGCACTGGCCCACAGGAAATTGGCCAAGATGCTCATCTCTGACCCATCTGGACCCAGCTTGCACAGCATTCCAGAAAAAAGGAGTGTGGCAGAGTCTGATGTCCTTGGGGCAGAGACAGACAACACCCCCCAGCCAAAAAACCCCCCCAAAAACAAAAACCCCACGAAACAGCGCTTTACTGGTACTTGCTTAAGCACAGCACCTGGTTTATTACAATCATTCTCATGGGCCGACCCATAATTTTCTGTCAGTGACTTATGCCTAGAGCATTCAAAAGCAATTCTATTTCTTATTACATTTTAAAACAAATGCCCAGATAATCATAATAGCATTCAGTCAAACAGCTGTGCCTTGGTGGATATACTCAAACAAAACGTAGTTGAAGTTAGTGCGTTTATACCACGCACTTGCTGTGTCATGCTACCTCTGTCATTTAAAATTTTTAAAAAGTAAATGACAAAACATATGCGGATATACATCTGAGTTTTATTTATGGGTTACTGAAGCTATCCTTTTAACTCAACTTGACACTAAGTTCACATGCATACTTTACAGCAGTTTGGGTCAACCAGACCTGCCACAGATTAGCCCAGGGGTGGGCAATTATTTTGGGCGCAGGGCCTTTTACTGAGTTTTGGCAAGCCATCAAGGGCCACATGACAGGCAGCCCAGGGCAGATAAATATTAATTTTCTACATTTTTTAGGGACCCCGCGGGCTAGACAGAATGGCCTGGTAGGCCGCATCTGACCCCCGGGCCATGTTTTGCCCACCCCTGGATTAGCCCCATATCCTCCCTGCCACTGCTTGATTGGCTGCTTGGCTCTCTGCTTCCTTCTCTATCTGTCACCATGCTGCTTGTTCCCTCCCTGGTCTGCCATGTGCCACACACAAAAACCATCTGTGCCCTCTCTGCTTTGTACCACCTCTACGCATACTTTAACAGAGACTCCTGTTAAAGGAACACACATTAAGAACATAGAAATTATTGTGCCATCAAGATCAGACATATAATTTGATAGCCAGTGCCTTCCTTTTCTGCATACAGCTTGTGGACCCCACCATGATACCAATAATAAATATAAGTGAATTCACTATGTGAATCAATGCCTAACAGTTCATACACTCAGAATCTGAACATCAGAAGACAACAACCACATCCTACATGTTTCAGTCAGAAGCAGTGGAATCTTACTGCCTCTCTGAAGTAGAGGGGCAGAAACGTCAAACTCTGGACCACCATTTCCCTTTCTAATCAGAAAAAATTATTTACTCATGCTACAAAACTGAAGCAACTTTAATGACATGGTCCTTGATTGATTTCCCAGAAATACAATAAGGAAGACTCATTTCCCAAGGGTGGATAAAGATGATCAAACAAAACCTTTTTTTTTTTTTTTCTGGATGAGACAAACCCTGCCTTCAAGAGACTAATCCTTCCACAGCTGGGGCACAAGGAGCTGAAAGCACTGGAAGGGTTTTGGCAAGAGCCTTTAGCAATCTCCTTCTCAGAAAATGTGTATTTGCAGGCAAACTATAATGCTTAAAGCATGGGTGAGTCAGAGGAAGGAAGCAGTGAAGCATATATCACAAGGCACTCTCTTTGCTGTCCCATTCACTCCCATGCATCTTCTAACTCAGATCTTTGAAGAAAATAGTACTCATCCCTAAGGCTTTTGTGTCAGAGCCAAATAAAGCCATAGAGGAAGAACCATCTCTGCCCATCAGGTTCTCCTGCAAACAAACTTTTTGCTTTACCTACAATACAGCTTCCTTGTTTGCTTCCTGAAAGTCATTTTCAAGAGCTGATCAAGAGGGGAGGTTCATTGCACCTAGGGAAAGGGAAACTCTATTGGCCTGCAAACCCCTCACTCTTCTATGTCATCACACTTTACTCAGAGCGTTCATTTATTTTTTGACAGATATCCACACCTTCACTTGCCACAACCTCAAATGCCTGATAGTCCCAACACAGGAAATATCTTCCTCCCTGAAAGCCCAGGCCCCACAGATATATTTCTCTTGAGTCACATGCACACCTACATGAGACATTTACTGCAGAGCTGCCTAATAACCTCAGCAGTAAAGTCTCATTGTCTACATGTGCAGCCAACCCTATTAGACCACAGGAAACTAATCAATTCCGCTGCAGGTTAGTACTTGTAAATACAAGTACTATCCTACGGAGGAGTTCTTTAGCAAGCAGCACCATACATGTAAATGCTGATGCAGCTGGCTGGGACGTGAGGGTGCTCCAGTGCAGAGGCTGCATGCTGGCTTGCCCCCACACTGGAGCACCCTGGTGTCCCCACCAGTCCCCTCTGCAGCACATTAAGCTGGGTTGGAGCGGCGCCCCAGGCAAGGGCTGCTCCGACCTGGCTCGATGTGCTGCGGTCCTGGGCACACATTTAAACTCAGCACCCAGAAGCAACAAATCCTGGTGCAATATTCAATGGAGTTTATTACTCCATGCTAATAGCACGTGTACATGCACCCACTGCTACTCATCTGGCACTTCCCATCCTCTTCTAAACTCCTAGCTGACTACATAAGCTTATTTTTCTCTTCTACCTACCCATGCAAAAGTAATAATGCAGCCCCAAATCCCTATTTTCTTCCACTCTCCCTTTCCTTAGGGCAGGCATCCAGTCTGCCAAGTGACTGTATCCAACCCAAAAAGTTGGGGTGTCAGTAGTAATTCACTGGTGCTGGGGACAAGAGGGAAGGGGAGGTGGTACCATTTGGGTCAGAAGTAGTGGTGGATGGGTCTTTTTCGACCTGGAGGGATGTGGGCAGTTGGGTCACCCAGGGCTCAGTCCTCAGGCCTGCACTATTCAACATCTTCACCAGTGATTTGGACAAGGGGGTGAAAAGCACCGTGTTCAAATTCGCAGATGACACTAAGATGTGGGGACAAGTGGGCATGCTGGAGGAGAGAGACAGGCTGCAGCTAGATCTAGACAGATTATAGGGGTGGGCAGATGAGAACAGGATGGGATTCAATACTGACAAATGCAAGCTGCTACACCTGGGGAGGAAGACCCAGCAGCAGATCTACAGGCTGGGGAACTCCCTTCTTGTCAGTGCAGAGGCAAAAAGGGATCTTGGCGTCATTATTGATGCCAAAATGAACATGGGCCAACAGTGTGGGGACGTAGTCAGGAAGGCCAACCGCACCTTGTCATGAATCCACAGATGCATCACGAGCACGTCCAAGGAGGTGATCCTCCCCCTCTATGCGACACTGGTCAGGCCGCAGCTGGAGTACTGCGTCCAGTTCTGGGAACCGCACCTCAGGAGGGATATGGCTAGCTTTGAGCGGGTTCAGAGGAGGGCCACTCGCTTGATCAGGGGACAAGAGGGCAGGCCCTACGAGTGGAGGCTATGGGACCTAAACCTGTTCATCCTGCACGAGAAGGCTGATAGGGGATATGGTGGCCATCTACAAACTGGCCAAAGGAGACCAGCAGGCTATGGGGGAGTCCCTGTTCCCCTAAGCACTACTGGGAGCAATGAGGAACAACAGGCATAAGTTGACAGAGAGTAGATTCAGGCTAGACATAAGGAGGCACTACTTCACAGTCAGGGCGGCTAGGATCTAGAACCAACTTCTAAAGGAAGTGCTGGTCGCTTCTACCCTGGGGATCTTCAAAAAGAGGCTAGACAATCACCTAGCCAGAGTCATTTGACCCCAGTACTCTTTCCTGAGAATGGCAGGGGGTTAGACTTGATGATCTGCTCATGTCCTTTCCGACCCTACCTGCCATGAAACTGTCCACCTTCAGATCTAGTTCTATTAATTTGGCCCACCACACCTAAAAGGTTACCAATCTCTACCGTGGACACCTGTGAAGCACTTTACATCAGCGTGAGCAGATTCCCCTGGATCTGCTCACACTGCTGCTCACAAAATGGCAGTGGGTGCGTTTTAACTAAAGTTCATCGTACCACCTTTAGTTAAGTGCTCCTACTGCCATTTTTCAGCGTGGGGATGTGGATACATGTGATGCTGGAGTCTGCTGGAGCATGGTAATGACAAAGTTCCAGCAGACTCGATTAATCAAGTCTGCTCTGACGTGCTGTAATTACAGCATGTCAGAGCAGCCTCTGTGCATGTGTACAGGCGCCCTTACTGTCCAACATGGCTGCTTCTTACCCTGCATTAACACACAGAAAGGATACTGGCTCTGGATCCAGTGTGGCAATACAGATCTCTTTTTGTGTACAAAATAGGCAAAAAGTGAGTCTATATGCTGGCCTCTGGCACCCTCTACTGGCAAAATTTAACCTGCTTTTGTCATTCAAACAAACCCAACCAACAACCATTAACAGTAAGTACAGGTTACTTAGGATGAATGTGCCATTTCTACTAATCTGCCCACCTCCTCCTTTTGCTTGTGAACACCTGCACAGGAGCAAGTTGCTCTCTTCTAAATATGTGCCATATGTCTGTGATAAACTGACACTAATGGCAGATACCCCTGCCACTCTTGAAAGCTCAGTCTATAGAATAACCACCTTCCATAAAAGAAATATATTCTATGCTCTTTCAGATCTCATTCTTCCTTAGTAGTACCAAATGCCTTTTTCATTTTTTTTTTATTTCCCATCACTCATACCCCCAAAAAAGCCTTGCAGAATCCTACTCTGTCTCACAATATCTTTTAAAAAAGTGTGCATCAAGCTGATGACTTATAGTTCAGTACTAAATTTGAGAACGCAGAGTATAATAAGGCATAACACACACAACCCAGACAGTGAACAACAAAAGGATCCAATGTGTACAACCATGAATGACTCATGCCTCTGGTGGCTAGAGGGTACACAGCAGTGGCGGGAGCAGAGGGAGCATGGCGGCGGTGAGCGGGGTGCTCCCACGGATGCCACTGGCACTGTCAGCGGTGGCAGGGGTGAGGGGTGGCGAGCACTAACCAATGGTCGGTGACAGCACACAGCAGGGATTTCAGACCACCCACAGATGCTGCCAACGGTCCCTGCGGCAGGGTGGCAAGTGACAACTGCCCAAAGGCGCCGCCAACAGTGTCAGCAGCGCCTTTTTGTAGCTGGTGCACTGCCATGCTTAGGAGGTGCATACGCACCTGCGTGCACCCCCTACATGTCACCCCTGTGTACGATCAGAAATGCTCACTGTGAAGGTACAGTAACGGAGCACTCTGCGAACAACAAATATTAAAACCAAGTCTTTCTGCTGGAACCAAATCAGTGATGCACTACTTCCTACATATTATATTGTACCCACTAACAAAGGGAAAGATACTAGTTTATTTGTGTGTAACTAATGAAATAGAAACACAAGCTGCTGGAATTTGACAACTTTGGAAGGTTTGGGGTTTCTGCCCTTACTATGTTGCTATTTTTTTATATTTTCTTTCAGGAAATTTTTTTATTATTGTACAAATTGGTGAGGAGGGGGGAGGAAGACTAGTACAGCCCATTATTTATCAACTGACATGCACAAAGAAGTCAGAAGGCAATTTGCAGGCTTAAGAAATATTTTTTGTTTGAAATGCTATTTGGAACATACAAACAAAGTCACAGCCCTGAGTTCAAAGTCAAATTGTATCACATCTAGTAAAGGCTCTGCACCTCAGTAGGACTAACCCCATGCTAAGTGTTTAACCCTGTCTGATATTAAACAAACAAACAAACAAAAAACACTGGACAGCAACTACATATACAAAACTGTAGCCTAAATAAAAATGTTCAGCAATTTCTCAGCAAAGGAAAATAAGGAGCCATAGTGGAAAAACCTTTTCAACCTTCATTGTAATACACCAGAGAAAGTATTCAAAACAACTGCAACATATACAATATTAAAAAGAAAACTATTTTAAGACAACCAAGAGCCAAGTAACCAAGATGTTTTTAATAGTAAGATGTATATCCCTCTTTAATATTGGATACAGGCCTAGATTTCTTTAAGTGCTTACAATTCAGCATCTTTGGAGTTCCTTTTTATATTTCACTTTTCGCTACGGTTTCCATTTCTAGAACAGGCTTTTAATAATACTGTCAGCAGAAATACCTGGGTACTCCAAATGTGATCTCACTACTTCTTAAATCAGTGCCAAAATAATTTTATTTTGACTCTTGTAGTATCCTTATGTTTGCTCCCATGCGTTTTGATTGCAAGTTCAGGCACAAGTGCTAGAACAACGGTACCAGCCCAGGGTTTTACCGACTATCAGCATTCAGCTCAATATTTCATAGCAAAAAATAAAGAAATAAATACGTTTGATGATTTTCTTTCAGGTTTCTGGTGAAACCTCATTTATCTTACAAAAACCGAATTTCTCTGAAGGCTATTCTGAACTGAATACCTTTCTCTTATATATTGACTTGGGTAGTTTGGCATTAGTGAATTCCTAACACAAAGATGGGAAGAGAGCATGAAATGAGTTAAGCTCACTTATCTTTAATTGATTTCCGTGGGATCTGGATTCTCCTCACCTCATATGATCAGCTCCAAAATGAGTAAGTGTAGTGTACTGGCTTGAGTCCACAGTTCTGAAGGCAGAGCTAGACTGGAGAGGAAACTTAAGAAAAATCACAACACTAACCAGCAGAACAGCTATACCAGCCACTTGCCCCTCACACCAGACAAGCTTCACAGGCAAATACTTATGGCTGGTATAGTTTATGTCTTTCAGGGAAATGATTTATATAGTTGGCAAAAGAGCTCCTGTTGCCAGCAGAAGTGGTGTCTCTGCCATACACCTGTAGCTATAGCAGTATGGCTAGAACAGGCGTTGCATTTGTCCTGGGACCAGTCGTGCCTGTGTTTGTTTCAAAACAAAAAAAAGTCACAGGACTGGCATGTACACACAACACCTTTTCAATCGGGGTTTAAGAAGATGCTGAATGCACTGCTGCTTTTCTGCCATTGATCCAATGATGCTATCCCAGGACAACCATTCAGGTGCACAGATGCCTTGTTAGCACTCCTTATCCACTTCGTAGGGTTTGTCCTGAGACAACAGACATGCCCCTTGCCTTCGCTTGCTCTGTAGATGCCTGTGTTCTCTGGACTCTTCTCAGGTGGGACTTGAACATGCACCACACCAAGGGCAGGGCTGCTACAGGTACCCACCAGGAAGCATGGCAGCTAAGATGGGTATGTAGTCTCACTACTACCTGATGTTCAAAAAGAGATGTTCTGGCTGCATGCTGCCATTTAAACAAAGAGGTTACATACAGCTAAGATATCCCTAAGGTAGTGTGCAGCACACAGATACAAAGTCAGGCCAATCCCAATGTAAAGCAATGCAGTGTGGAACAGAAGTGGAAGGACAGCCCCAAGCAATGCATGCACATACACGAATCTTAAAGCAAACAGGTTCACTGTGAAATGGAACTCTTCTTGTTCCAATGAGAACTACATACCAAAACTGAAAATACCAAATAATTTGAATTATAAACAGACTGGTTGTAAACAAAGAGCATTTTAAAGTGAATTAAGTGCAGGTGCTCTGATCTAACTTTCCCAGGGCTCACATCCTTCAAGGACATTTCTGTTGTTCCTCAGAGCGTCCAGGAGCAGAAGGGGAATCAAAGGCAGCATGCTGGAAAGAGAAAGTTACATCTTCCTAAAACATAGTAAATCTCCTCTAATGCTCTTGCCATCCAAAAAGTATGGCTGAATTGAAATGATACCCTTCTTCAAAGCCGAGGGTGGTGAACTTGGCAATACTAAAACTGAAGAGAGACCTGATTATCGCTAGTATATAAGCCTGGAGAAAGCAACTGCACTGGTGACATCAATGAATCTAAATCTCTTTAAGGTCTCTTTACAACCTCACAGAGTCTACCAACTAGCAGAGGCTAGAAATAGAGTGATAAAGAAGTGGGCAAGCTTTTTTAACTCACATCAGAAACCCTCACACTTCCACAGCGTTGGGGGAAAACTCTCACTGATAAGGTAATTATTTAAGACCCATTGACCAATTAGGGAAACAGAACAACTACATACTGCTGCTCTGCCTCAGAGTTACAGCAACGTAGCAAGTGCTCAGCCATTTGAAAAAGCAACGTTGAGAAAATAAATGATATTTGAAACAGAGGCTCTTCTGACCTACGCTTAATCAATGCTTTAAACTTTATCGCTGCTTCCCTCCCACTCCCCCCAGCGACACTCAATGGGTAGAGGTATTGTCTTCCCCAGTCAGGGTGAGTAAGGACGCTGAAGCACGGCACAACTCAGTTGCTCTGTAAACTCCAGCAAACAAAGAGGCAGCTTACAAACGCTAGGATTAATAATAAGGAAAGAAAGCTGCAACTTCTAACCAACATGGGTCACTTAATCTTGAAATGCAACACTGGAGGCAAGTTAAAAATTCTTCATTCACACCATCTCTAACCATGTTCAAACCTAGTACAGTATTTAAACAGACATCATCCTATGGCAATTAGTTGAATGGTATTCAATTTGTGGTTACAAACCCCAAAAATAACAAACACCCAAGCAAATACATTAAGGTGGTACAAAACTAATAATAGTAATAATAACCACAATTGCCTAGTTGAATGCCAGAAATCATAATGCATACAACATAAAAGCTGACTTTCATGAAAAATGCAACATTCATATCAGCTCCCAAACTATTTCATGCAGCATATTTGTAGTGTTATTTTAGCCAATACTAGTATACTAATGAAGAGATGCCCAACAGATGGCAATATACATACAAACATGTATTATAAAACACCTATTTACAGTTCTGTTGCCTTCATATGCACATTAAAATGCTTTCAGATGTCAGTTCTGAATACAGGGGTTTTTTTGTCTTCCCTGAAATTGAGAAGCTATGGATGAGAATCAATGATATTAATACCACAATTTCAAAGTGTGATTTTCATTCATACATTTAGCAAGTAACAAGCAGACTTTGAGAATAACCCAGTTTGAAAATACTTGCCCAACACTGTGTAATCAAGAGGCCACATGGTGCCTGTCTGCTTTGAACCAGGCTTTCCGAGGTCTTTGAGTAAATTCAGAAAAAAGCCTAAGTGGGAAAACTTACTACTTCTAAGCCAAGTTCATTTTATACTGAGAGTCCTTTGGACTCACCACACTAACCTAGATGTAACTGAAAATCAGTGATCTGGGTTTTCCATTTCCCATGGAAAAAAATGCAGATTTTCCCTTTTACCCAAGAAAAGCATAGATTTTTATTTTAATGGAGAAACACATAGATTTTGCTCTATGGCCCGGGTTTCTGGCCTCAAACCTTGGCAGCTGGTGGCCCCCTCTGGCAGGGCTGTGGGGGGCAGGTGGGGACACCAGCAGGGCCAGGGACCTGTGGCTTGGAAGTAAGGAGCCTGGACCTGCATCCTGGTGAGCAAAGGAGGCAGGGGGACCACTGATTTTTCATAATAAAACACACAAAATCAAATACCAAAATGTATAGGTATTTAGAATTTATTTTATTTTAGTGATTCAAGTACTGGTAGGCTTCCAAAATGCTTTAAAATTGTAAATATTTAATCAATAAAAGATAGTGTTCAATTGATACCTATATATATAGTGACTTTTCATTTTAATTACAGATTTTGGGGGGGGAGGTTATCAGAAAATTTGGGGTTTTTTTTAATCAGGGAAAACCAGGATCCCTGCTGACAATGCACATATCACTTGGGGAAGAAGCAGGAGGAACTCGCCCTCCTCCTAGCTGTCACCAGCCCAGACATAGTGGGGATTACAGAAACGTGGTGGGACTCGTCACATGACTGGGCGGTGAATATCGAGGGCTATAGGCTATACAGGAGGGACAGGATAGGAAGGAAAGGTGGGGGAGTG
>JAGPOW010003310.1:8183415-8218243 GCA_030014935.1 Caiman crocodilus
TCATCTGACCCCAGTGCTCTTTCCTGCCAAGGCAGGGGGTCGGACTAGATGATCTGCCCAGGTCCCTTCCGACTCTAGACACTATGAAACTATGAAACTTCCGAGTTTGGCCCATTTTATTTACCTGTTAATACAAGTAAGTGACTCTCAGGCTAGTATCAGACAGAGAAAAAAGCAGCTTGAAACACAGCCATGAGGAGCTAAAAGCAGAAAAGGTGTTAGAATCACTCTATATTTTATTTGACACCTTCTCCTCACACTCAGACTTGTCCAGAGGAGGCTCCTATGCTAATAGGTGAGGGAGTGTACGCTCATGAAGTCATTCAATTAATGCCACTAAACTAATTCCCTTGGAACTTCTGGTGCTCTGTGCCCAACAGCTGGGAGTAAGTAGTCAGTCTAGATTGAGACCAGGAGGACAACCACCTCTAAGTTTAAAGCCAGCAACTAAATCAAGATTTCATTTGCATTTAGGATAGTGGATTTCTGGCTCTCCCATGTCCTAAGAAACACTACACTTTGTATATATACGACAACAGCAAGGCCAGAGCCTGCCTATGGAGTGCCTAATACCAACTGGGGGAGAGAAGGGGGGCTGTGACCAAAGACATGCAACACAGAAAGATGGCACACTTATGACACAGTTTGGTAACTGGCATCAGGAAAAAACAAAAAAAGGACATATCTTGCCCACTCTTGTAGTTGTCTGTTATCTGTGAGGAAGAGAGGCGGAGCAGATAACCGCCCTATAACCCTATAGCCGGTAGGGGATGAGATTGGATTTGCAGGCATTGATGGTGCGATCTCATTGTTTAGGCTGCAGTTCTCATCTGGTGTTGTCGAGTATTATTGTTGTTCGTGGTTACTATCTTTCAGAGTTGGAACAGTTATGAAAGTGTCCCCGGGAGAGAGGAAAGAGAAAACACTGCTGTAGAGAACTCTCCTACTGTACACAGCTCTAAAACACAGATGCCTTCAGAGCTTAACGTGTTGTCATCTTTTTATCAACCCCTGAGTAACCAAACAAGCCTCCTTTCAAAGGGGCAGTCCTTGTTTGTGTGACCTGTGTCCCGCAAGTATAATGGGATAATCTGCCTTTCCTCAGTTCCTCTAAACAGCTGGGTGATGCACTCTGCCCTGGAAGGAAGCCTCCGCTCATCTGTCACTCTTCTCTATCCAGCAGATAGCTGCTGCTCCACGCAGCATCAGAAGCCAAGCTGAAGACAATAACAGGCACAACAGCAATCAATCTGCTACCAAGCCACTACACAGTTCCCCAGTCTTTGAGGAGCTGAAAGAACAATTAACAAGAAAGAAGATGCAATTCCTGGATAGGGATGACAATGAAGACTGCTTTCATCTACAAACTGCAAAAGAGGATGCTGAAATATCAGGCTTTCTAGTACAGTATTTTCACTTTAGTATCAAAAGAGACAGAAAGAAGTTTTGAATGATAAATCCAAAGGCCCTGATAAAATGGTATCAGGCTCATGGTTATCTGCATGGTTGTCTGTTCCAGCACAGTGGGTCATTAGCCAATTGTTAATGAGATTTATTCAGCCATATTTAAAAAATTATCTCCAGTTTTGAGTTAAATTCCTCAGATCTGTTTTTTCATGACACTAATCACACACAATTCCAACAGACTTCAACAAGTGCTAGGGTACCCAAGGACATTTGAAAAAAGACACTCTGCTATTAATATCAGTCATCCATAATTATATGGTCTCAGCCCCCTTCTTTATTTTACCTAAGCATTTACACTCTTCAAGAAATGCAGCCACATCCCATAAAACACAGGTTACTTGGCCTCATTCCTCTAAGTGTACCCAAAGAGAACAGAAAACAAACCCGGCAACAGCTGCGTTGGAGATGGTGGTAAAATTTGTGCAATTGTTGTTTTCACACATTTTTAAAACTGCAGCCATTCCTCTGGCATCCAGATGTCATCAAATACTTAACACAACATAACTGTAATTTCCCAGTAAGAAACCTAGTTACACAGTAAAACAGAGCACACCTGTACTGTGCAAAAAGTGGCTACCTGCAAGGAACCATAGCAAACAACTATGGAAAACCCTGCTACCCATGAAGGAAATATACATTTCTTCCTAATCCCCTTTGCTGGTTGGTTTATGCCCAGAAACATTAAATTTTTTATCCTTTATATCACCCCTGAAAAATTTTACCCTCCTGGCGAAAAGTAATGGGTTTTGTTACACATTCTTTTATGGTCAGGTGAGTAAAATATGTACTTTCTATTACAGCTTCATAGCTGATAGGGTCGGAAGGGACCTGAGCAGATCATCAAGTCCGACACCCTGCCATGGGCAGGAAAGAGTGCTGAGGTCAAATGACCTCTGCTCGGTGACTGTCTAGCCTCCTTTTGAAGACCCAAGGGAAGTGGTGCTCGCTTCTACCCTGGGAAAGTTGGTTCCAGATCCTAGCTGCCCTGACTGTGAAGTAGTGCCTCCTGATGTCTAGCCTGAATCTACCCTCTGCCAGCTTGTGGCTGTTATTCCTTGTTACTCCAGGTAGTGCACGGCAGAACAGGGACTCTCCCATAGCCTGCTGGTCCCCCTTGGCCAGTCTGTAGGCAGCTACCACATCCCCTCTCAGCCTCCTCTTGTTCAGGCTGAACAGGTTCAGGTCCCGTAGCCTTCGCTTGTAGGGCCTGCCCTGTTGCCCCTGATCATGAGAGTGGCCCTCCTCTGAACCCTCTCAATGCTGTCCACATCCCTCCTGAAGTGCAGTGCCCAGAACTGGACGCAGTACTCCAACTGCAGCCTGACCAGTGCTGCACAGAGGAGGAGGATCACCTCCTTGGACCTGCTCGTGATGCATCTGTGGATGCATGATAAGGTGCAGTTGGCCTTCCTGACCACTTCCCCACACTGTCGGCCCATGTTCATTTTGGCATCAGTAATGACTCCAAGATCCTTTTCTGCCTCTGTGCTGACGAGAAGGGAGTTCCCCAGCCTGTAGGTCTGCTCTGGTTCTTCCTCCCCAGGTGCAGTACCTTGCACTTGTCATTTTTGAATCCCATCCTCTTCTCATCTGCGCACCCCTGTAACCTGTCCAGATCTAGTTGCAGCTTGTCCCTCTCCTCCAGCGTGCCCACTTGTCCCCACATCTTAGTGTCATCTGCGAATTTAAACAAGGTGCTTTTCACCCTCTTGTCCAAGTCACTGATGAAGATGTTGAACAGTGTGGGCCCGAGGACTGAGCCCTGGGGGGACCCCACATCCCTCCAGGTCAAAAAACATCTGTCCATCACCACTCTCTGGGTGCGGCCCTCCAGCCAATTTGCAACCCATCTGACTGTGCAGGCATTGATGCCACGGTCATCTAGTTTTTTAATGAGAATGGGGTGAGAGACGGTGTCAAAGGCCTTCCTAAGGTCCAGAAAAACTATGTCCACTGCGACACCTGCATCCAAGGATTTTGTGACCTGGTTGTAGAAGGTCATCAGATTGGTCTGACAGGACCTGACTCAAATGAACCCATGTTGGTTGCCCCGAAGCATGATCCCCCCTTGCTGGTCCCTCACAGATGTGCTCCTGGATAATTTTCAAGGAGCTACCCCAGGATGAAGGTAAGACTAATGGGCCTGTAGTTTCCTAGGTACTCCTTCCTCCCTTTTTTGAAAATGGGGACCACACTGGCCCCTTTTCAGTTCTCCGGCACCTCACCAGAGCACCATGAGTGCTGCTAAAGCTATGCCGGGATCCCTCAATAACCTCTACTAGTTCCCTCAGCACTCTGGGGTGAAGATCGTCAGGACCTGCTGATTTGAAATGTCTAGTCCCACCTCAAGTTCCCTGACTGGGTTCTCACTGTCATTATTATAAAGAGTAAGTTTTAAGAATGATGTTATTAAAGAAAGGTTATTATTAATTATTTTAATAACAGTGGTTGCTAGAGGTCGTATTGTTCAGGGCACTGTATATAGATACATGTGATGGTCTGTCTTGTCTGTTTAGATTTTAAGCTCTTTGAGGCAAGAAATGAGTGGGAGAGGAAACAGACTGCCCAGCAAACTTGCCCAGTATTACACAGAAGGGATGAGTAGGACCTGAATGTAGGTGTCCTGACACCCCATCCAGTGCTCCCAGATCAAAGCGAACAGTCACTAAAACCCAGTAAATTAACTGCTTAAAACTGAGCAACTGTATGTGCCCTCTGGCTCCAAACTGTCACACTACGGCCTGTCTTGAAAATTATTCAGATTAAGAGAGGGCTTGAATTTAAGGCACAAAGCTATTATTGAATAACCCTATATGCAGACACATTTAATCTGTAATAAGTATGCTTTGCTTTTATCTAATGTAATTTGTTCTCAAAACAGATTAAATTAAAGTGGAATAGGGTAATCTTATTGCATACTATGAATAGTCATATATGGAGTTATTCAGGAACACCCATTCCAGAGTAGGTATTCTGGAATATATATTCTGGTAGCAATCAGTGTCTGACAAGCCCTAGTACAAAAGTCATTACACCCATTACAAAGCGATGCATTTTTCCTAGGCATTGTTTGTCTCTCTTTTAAGGGAAATATGTCCACACTCTCTTGTCTTTAACTTTTATCCATATGTCACATACTGAATTTGAAGGAGTAACTTTAAAGAAGGTGATATGCCTCTGGAGGGCTTGTTTACACAGAATTATTCCTGATTAACTCTAGGCATGAACACTTAATCCAGAATAAGTAACTTAGTCATGAATAAATTAATCCGCTAAAGACACTCATACTCTCACTAAAAGGGCAGTAAAAGACTGGTATGGGCTACATTGTGGAATTCTCTATCCTTGGAGGTTTTTAAGACATGGCTAGACAAAGCATTGGCAGGACTAATATAATTGGGGATGGTCCTGCTTTGAGCAGGGGGATAGACTAAATGACCTTCTGAGGTCCCTTCCAACCCCCATTTTCTATGGTTCTGGAATAAGACTGTCCACACATGGAGTCAATAAGGGATTGTTATGAGGAATAACCACATATACAGACAAGCCTGCATAACAGAAATTGCTGTAGAAGAAGTACTGTTTTCCCCATCACAGAAATCATAGAAGTAAAGCTAAGAAACCTATACACTAAAGGTGCAAAGTGTCAAGATTTACCTGTGGACTTCATACTGTTTTGCTGATATAACACAGCCTACATCCTTCTTCAGTGAATCTCATGAAAATTTGGATTTGAGTTCCTCTTACAGAAAGAATCAACTGCCTTCCAGCTGTCTCAGTTCAGTTACTGATGTTTTTCACATGTAGCAACAGTAATGGAACAGCTATTAGTTTTCAGAGTTGACAGTGTCTTGCATGAACGTCTCGGTTTTTCCATTGCAGGAGACCAAAATCAAAATGTAAACAACAGGCAAGGTTAAGAAATCAAGGCACACAAATATTTGGAATATGAAAGTCTCAAACTCAGTGCTCTAAAGCCCAAATGACCACGCTTCCAAAAACATCCATAATTAGCGCAATACTTACCTCTAGAGTGCTGGAGAGCAAGAGTCTGGAATTTAAAGCTGGATGAACAGCCCTAGTTTGAATCCCAGGCTCTCATTCCCCAACACTCCTGAGATAGGAACTGAGCAGAATCTGCATATTCTTTCCTGAAAGCTAACCTCTGATCATCACTTGCTGGCTGCACACGAACTGCATCAAGAGGCTCAGTGACGGTGGCTCATGGCTTTACAGAACCAGTTAATGACCACAGCAATTTCATTTGAAACCAGAAGACGCATCATATCCTACATCTGCAAGTTTGTTTAGAGTGAAAGACCTGATATTTGTGTATGTGAAGTAAACAGACAATGACAGGAAGGGTAAATCGGCACTTGAAGGCTTGACCAAAAAACCCCTTCGAGCACAAAACAAGTGAGCTGTGAGGGAGAAAGCTTTCAGAAGGCAGGGTAGATTTGACCTTTACAGACTGCTTAAATCAGTCAGAGATGCACAAGCTTTCATAAGCAGCAATTTACTATAGCTTACTGCCAGCCCCATCCTAGCAGCTGATAAAGTCATTTGCTGCTTATGAAAGTTTAAGCATCTCTGATTTATTTAGTCATGCTAATCCAAAGACAGGCAGAAGGCAGGCTAGATGTGCACCTTATAAACTAACTACTTCTCTCTATTTATAGAGCTTGTAGCCACCATACTACCAGCAGATCAAAAGGCCTAATGTTGATGTGTATGTGGAGAAATAAACTGCCAGTCCAGGGAAACATACTACCAGTGTTAGAACTAGTAGGCGCTAGGCACTTGGGTAAAATCAAAACCAAATTGGTTTAGCTTGTCTTGGTTAGCTTCAAACTTAAACACAGCCCAGCTTCAAAGAACCACCCCTGTACTTTACCAGGACATACCCACAACCTATTTCATCTTAACAGGCTAGCAGTCATACTTTGCAGACTGACCTTCTGAAAATCTAGAGCAGGGCTGTCCAAATGGTGGCCGACAGACAGCATGCAGGCCACAAGGGGCTTAGTCTGCAGCCCCCCTGGCTCCCTTTGGCCACTGCTCCCCTCCTTTCTGCTGCAGCACAGCTGTGGGCTCCAGGCCCCCCTCCCTTCTCTAGCTGTCACTTCCTGCCCCCACCCTAAGGGGGCACGGCAGGGCATGGTGGTGCAGCTCATGGGGAGGAAAAGAGGGGCCATGGCCCTCAGCTGCTAGGTGGACAGCCCTGATCTAAAGCACTAACCTCATGGGTAAGGTAATAGAGTGAAACAACTCTCCGCTATTAACACTCCTCTGATATACGAAGAAAAATGAATCAAAGCTACTCAAGCTGTCCTGTACTAAGTCTGCCTCTAGCACGGATCCAAACTGCTGACTCTCTCTCCAAGGGACAACCGGATTAATGTCATTTCAGGAAAACCTTGTGAGCCATTACTTCTATACAGAGACGCTTGTCTGAACAGAGCATGACACAGATGTGCCATTTACAGAAGATAAATGAAATCCAGGAGGAAGTGTGCACAGTAAAAAACTGTGCATTTCCCCTTCCACCTGGTCTTGGGCTGCTTCAGGAAAAATTGCAAAAGCATTGTAAAATGTTTTTGTTTTAGAGTATCACCAAGAGAGACATTACAAAGCCATGCTTGAATTAGCAAATGCTCCTCATCTCAAGCCAAGTTAAACTCAGCAAGTGTAAAGAAGACATCCCAAAAGAAATCTATCAAAGAAAAGCCAAGATGATGTGATCTTAATGTAATTACAAAAATGTCCATACTTGTAACAAAGCAGCTAACAAATTAGCCTTAAGGTTTTTTCCTGCTTTCTCCATTTTCTGTTTTTTCCTTGCCTTCTTCACGCCCCCTCCCCAATCGCACCACCACAGCCAAGTTTTAAACAATACACATGGAAAAGCAGCTTTCAGTCTGTTCCTGGAATAGCTAAGTTAATGAGGCCACATGGCATCCCAGGGCACTCTGGAGGGAAGGGTTCAAAATGCTTATTAGTGCAAGCTGTACTGCTTTAAAAAATGTAAAAAATTTAAAAACTGGCTAGTGTGTGTCAGCTTTTCTCTCCTGTTTCCCAAAGAAAAAGGGCATGCAGATTTCTGACCCATATTACATAAAGAATGAAGCAGTTATGGAAAGAGAGAAAGATCTATTTTCTCTCAAAATATAAAATATAGAAGATACATTTTATCTTCTTTTATGCACATTTTCCCTCTGTCCAAAAATGAAGTTTATTTCCTCCCTATGGGGGCTTTTTACTATCTTGTACCATCTATACTTTTCCCAGAGCCTGACGAAAGCTTGCAGAAAAGGACAATTTTCTTGCGATTTCCCAGTTGATCGAATAAAAGGTACCACTTTGGAACCAAGAGTTCTAGTTTTTTGTATGCGCTCGCAAAATATGAATAGATTAACACAAATATTTTGGAAGTGTCAGCAGTGGCAAAAACAAGTACCTGGTTTTCTGCCCTATATTGTTCAGATGGCAAGAGATCAAAGTTCATGTGACATTACAACACATTGTGAACACACATGACTGTACCCAAAGCCCATCTGTTAAAGTGCTTTCAGCCCTTGTTAGTCCCATTTTAGATGGCAGACTGAATATGGTCCTACTTGTATCTATGAGTTTGTAAGATGTTAGCATGCCAGGGGTGAACAGCAGGGGAGCCACAAGGGGCCTGATCCTTGAGATAATGCAGCCCCAGTCCCTTCCCTGATACCCACCTTGAGGTGCGCATGCCAAGCAAAACGCCTTTGCACGCCACACTTTGGCACCTGTGCCTGGGATTACCTACCCCGATGTAGTCTTTAAAATGGTGGCAGCACTGTTTTTACAGGACTCCTACAAAGTGCTGTAGCAGGGCAAAATACAATAATTTCCTTTCACATATGAATATCTTGCTAAGCTGGTAGCAAATGAAGCAGAGGTAGGTAGACATCTATGGCTTTAGCCTCTTTCTGATAAAAACTTTATAACTTTTTCAGATGAATTTTCTGGAGAAGATCCTCATCTTGAAGATCATGTGGGCTTGGGGAAAACTCTACCAAGAGAAATGGCTCAGCATCACCCTGAAAAGGAATCCAGAAGTTGGAATCACACCTGATCTGGCAGAAAGCACCAGAAGCTGCAGTAGTCACTCACTGAATCAGGGGACGTTGCTGTCTGTCATCACCATGTCGAGGGCAAAATCATGCTAATTATGCTAATGAGGGGTGTTAGTTTTCGCTCAAATCTCCTCTAAGAGAATGTGGCCTCGTGGGGCTGCTTTTGGCAAGGCGTTTGCCCACAGCTAGGTGAAGAAAAGAGAAATCTTACTTGCCTGGGATACTGCTGCTGCTACTGCTTCTATAGCAGCTTCAGTTCAGGCCACGGCAACCCAATGGCCAGGCTCCTGGGAGTCAATCCTGATGCACTATTCACTCCCCACCTCCAAGCCCCACATAGTGGGCGGAAGGCTATGCCTGCCCTAGCAAAGGCTCCCCAGTGGGGATGGAGGTAATCCCATTCCATTTGCCCTTCTCATCTCCCAATTCCCAGATACAGTGCTTGGTGCAGCCTGGCACTGCCCAGAACCTGCGGCCAGGGTGGAGGAGCACAGGGCTGCCAGTGCTGCGGCAGTCTCCCAGCAAAGGCATTTCTAGCACCTCCTCACAGTCAGTGCCGGAGGCTGGAGTTCCCTTCGTCCTGCCCTAGTTACACGCTGGGGGGCTGGTATAATGAATTGCATTTGCCTGCCCTGAATTTTGAAAGTGTTACTGACAGGCAAAGTTTTGAACCACCACATCACACCTGCCTTTGTGACCGCCCAAAGTATAATCTGATTTAACACAACTCAGCATTAACTGTATACAAAAGAGACAAATGTCACTGTCCTAAAGATACTATTGAACTATGTAACCTTCACGTTCCAGGCCTGTTCTCCTGTAGGTTCACAATGTCCTTATTGCAACATTTTTAATTTGGTCAATGCAAAGTTCATTTGAAAGCAAAATCAGTAGGTCAAGGCATTCATTTCATATGGAGGCACAGACAGCTGCAACACGCTCATCTCAGAAATTCGCTACTTTACTTCCTCTTCTTTATTTCAAAACTTCAGTTCAAGCAATTCCCTGATAAAGTATTATCATTTACTGATCACTATAATATGCTAAAACTGCATGTTATTTATGGTTACTACCAAAGACTTGCTGAAATCGCTATATAAAAAAGGGGATAATTTTCAGCAAATAAATGCAAACACAAAAAGGTTCATCTCCAGAGTCTTATTTTCTAACAAAAGTTCTGCAGGTTCCCTCTTAGAAAAGTCAAATTTTAACTCTAAAAGGATTTTGCTACCAGACAGTAGCTAATCAAAAGTTGAAGTTTGTGCGAACACTATTTAACAACCCCTCTTCCCCCACTTTTATTAAGGGATTGTAGCTGGATTATATCCCTAGACCCTTCATACACCTCATTGCATCACCCATTTGTAGTAATATAAAGACAGGGCAGACAGGATTCCAACAACATCTGCAAGTTATTTTCCTCCCCAAAAGCAATCAGCTATCCAGTTGATGAGTCTGCAGTGCTATATTGAAGATGAATGCCCACTGATGTAAGAAGACTGATTAACCAGAGAAGTCACTCTATACCCAATCTGGCAAGTGTTCTCCGGCATGCTGCTAGACCCTTTTAATGTAAAAGCAGGCAAGCATATTGAACAAGTGGAAAGTTAGAAATAGAATCAATTAACTTAAAATCAATAATCCGGCAGGGTATTTAAAAATAAAAAAACAAACAAACATTCTCATCAGCTCCTTCTGATGTGTCCAGACCAAAGGTAGGCAAAACACAGCCTGTGGGCCACATCTGGCCCATCAGGCACTTTTAGCCTGCAGTGCCCACCAACGAATTGTACCCAACCCAGCCCTTCCACCCATGAGAATGAGAGCAAGGAATCCAGGTGTATACCCCCCCTGACCTCCCCGCATGGGAGGGAAGCCCCAGGCACCTTCACCTGGGAGGCAAGAAAGGCAGTTGGCTCCAGTGTGTGGGGCTTTCCTCCTGTGCCATGGGAGTACGGGGGTTACACATGCGTGGTGGGGAGCGTCAGTGATAGAGATTGCCCAGTGGAGGCTGCACTCCTCACTGCAATGTGCAGCACTGGCAGGAGCTGCACCCTGCCGGGCACCAGCAGCTGCGCTGGGCATCAGTGTCCTGAGTGCCCCTGGCTGCTGCTGCTGCACCATGGCACACCTGCAGTGGGAGAGGGAGGTCCCCACATCTCCCCACATCTCCCCACCCTTCCTCAAACCCCACACACCTACACCCTGTGCCCTCACAAGCCCATGTATACAACCTCCCAACATACCCTATGTCCCCCACACCCATCACAGCCACCGCCTCACAAAGCCCCACACCCCCTCCACAATATACAAGACTAAGTATTTATTTTTGAGATATTATGCAATGATCTCTATATGCAATGATCTCTATATACAGTACACAAATCATGTATCAAATCAGTAAGCAAATCATGACAATTTTCTTTGTAATAAAATTAAAATATGTTATAGTATGTGTTTGACTTTTAGTGCATGATCTGTTTTTTTTTTCTGGTTCTAAGATGGAAACCCCCACCTCCCAAAAAGAGTATTTCTAGCCAAGATGGTAACCAGGGGGTGGGACTACTATAAAGGGCAGGGCTACTGATACAGCCCTAGACAACTCACCAAAACTTGTTAAGTGGCCCTCCACCCAAAATAATTGCCCACCCCTGGTCTAGGCTACCATGAGAATGAATTTTCTACAAGCAGAAAAATTCTTTCAGAAAAGGGTAAAGAACCTGAAATTTAGACGTTTCAACAAGACTTATTCATTCAACAAACACAATTCTCTCTCCTCTTACTAATGATGGAGTCCAATAAAAAAACCTAAAGTTTTCTGGAGAGAAAGCAAATTTGGATAAACAGCCTGAGTCCGCAAGACTTAAGAACAATGTACAGTCTTATGATTGGGGATCCAGGTTTTCCGTTTCCTATGGGAAAACGGAGTAAAACACAGATTTTCCCCTTTACCAAAGTAAAACACATATTTCTCATTTTAGCAGAGAAACCCACAGATTTTGCACTTTTGCAACAAGCCCTCTGCAGAGTTGCAGCCCACGAGGGGCTGGGGGGAGCGGGAGGAGGACAGTAGGGCAGGGGGTGCCATGTGCATGTATACACACATGGCTGCCAGGCAGCCTGGAGAGCAGCTCCTGCAGGTAAGTTGTGGGAGGAGGTTGAGAACCCCATAGTGAGGAAGGGTGGGAGTTGGGCAGGGCTGGGACTCCTACCCAGCTGGGTGGTGCATGGGGCTTAGGACCTGGGGCTGCAATGTGCATGATGAGTGGGACAAGGCTGCAGGCAGATTGTCCAAGGGCTGAGGCCAGCTCTGCACCGCTGCGTGCACTCCTGGGGGGCAGAGGGGCCCCATGCCCTCCCAATCTTTGTGCAGGGTGGGGGCAAGTGTGGGCTGTCCACTGCAGGCTCACTCAGGTCAGGCTCCTGCCATGCTCCCCCCCACTCTGGGGCCTCCACAACACGGCAGGTATGACCCAATGCTGCCGGGCAGAGCGCAACCTCAAAGGAAAGTTGCTTGCCACTGCAAGATCTGCACTGCCCTGGTGATGTCCCCCCTGTGGGCAACCCCGTCTCATGGTCTCTGTTGCCTCAGTTCACACACAGGAAGCATCTCTAGGGCAGTGCAGAGCTCACAGCAGCAAGCAGCTCCCTCCTTCAGGGCATGAAGACTTCCATCTGCTGGTCTGACCTATTGGCTCGAGAGGTCTGCTGTCTGGCCTGCCAAGAACTTGCATCTGAGATGTCATGGAAAGATTGCTGAGACTCATCCAGCCCTCTGACTACTATCCCACGCTGTTAATCTATGTGGGCAGTGTCATTAGTGATGACTAATCATTAGGGGTGACTTTGAGCAGATCAAGAGTGACTATATGGCTCTGGGTACAAGAATAGAGAGGAGAGAGGCCCAGATGGTGTTCTGATCGATCCTCTCAGTCAAGGATAAAGGTCCAACTAGGAACAGGCACATCCTGGAGATCAACACATGGCTGTATAATAGCATCGGCAGCAGGGCTCTGAGTGTCCTCATGTATGAGTTTGCTAATCTACACAGGAGGGCTTTAAACTGGGTCCACTGAGGGATGGAAATAAAAGCCCAGAGGTAAGTAAAGAACGATGGGACCTGGATAAAAAATTTAAGTGGAAGCAATAGTTCTGAGGGAGAAGATAGCACAATTAGATACCTGAAATGTTTATATACTAATGCAAGAAGCATAAGGAATAAATAGGAAGAACTGGAGGTCCTAGTACAATCAAGAAATTATGATGCAATTGGCAGTACAGAAACATGATGAGATAGCTGACAAGATTAGACTGCTGTCATGGATGGGTATCATTTGTTCATGAAAGAAACTCAGGGGAAAAAGGAGGAGGAGCTTCCCTATATATAAAGATGACCATGTGCTCTGAGGTCCAGTATAAAGTGGAGTAAACATCAGAGGGAAGAGCAGCAGAGGTATGTGTCATGGTGGATATCTCCTATAGACCACCAAACCAGGAGGAAAAAGGGGGCAAGCCCGTCTTTAAACAACTGGCAGAAACTTCCAATGAACCTGGTTATCATTTACCTTCAATTATCAGGACATCTGCTGGAAGGGAAATACTTCAGGGTACAAGCAGTCCAGAAATTTTTGGAGTGTACTGGGAATAACTTCTTTAATATGGCAGAGGACCAACAAGGGGAGGTTCTCAACTGATCACAAACTGTGAGGAACTTGTTGTGAATGGGAAGGTAGAAGGTAACGTGGGTGACAGTGATAACAAAACAGTATTGTTCAAGATCCTAAGTGGAGGAAAGAAGGAAAGCACCAGAATAAAGTCACTAGACTTCAAAAAAGGAGACCTTGACAAACTCAGAGAACTGGTAAGCAGGATATCCTAGAATGCATGTTTGTGAAGAAAAGGGGTCCAGGTGAGTTAGTTGTACTTTAAGGAGGCACTTTTAAGAGTCCAGAAAGAAACTATCTTGATGAGACCGACAAACAGAAAGTGCAACAGAAGACCAGCATGGCTAAACAGTAATTTCTGCCATGAGTTGAAACTCAAAAAAAAATACTACAAGAAGTGGAAACTTCATTATAGGGGAAAGTATAAGAGTACCACATAGACCTACAGGAGTCTATAAGAAAAGCCAAGGCACAATCTGAGCTGCAACTGGCAAGGGATACAGAAGGCAATAAAGAGAGATTCTGCAAATATGTCGAGTAAAAGGAACAGAAATAAATAAATAAATAGGGACAGCTACCAGATGACAAGTTCAGTTGGCAGCAAAGATCTGGAAGGAGACTAACAACCTAGAGTAGATGCAGAACAGCTTGAGGATTTCTTGGCAAAGCCAGTTACTTTCAGGTCAGCGGGCCAGATGGGATGTACTGTAGGGTACTGAAGGAATTGGATAAAGTAATTTCGGAGGCATTAGCTATCCTCTTTGAGACCTTGTGATGACTGGGTAAGGTCCTGGCTGATTGGAAAAGGACTAATAATAGTGCCCTTCTTTAAGAAGGGGAAGAAAAAGGATCCAGGAAATTAAAGACCAGTCAGCCTGAACTCGATACCTGGAAAGATCATGGAGCAGATCCTCAGGGAACCCATTGTGAAACACCTAGAGAAGAACAAGGTGATCACTGATCAGGAACAGACAGCATGGATTCACCAAGAGCAGTGTCATGTTTGAGCAACCTCATTTCCTTCTATGCTAAGGTGACAGACACAGTCAATGCTAGAAGACCAGTAGCTGTGATATACCTTGACTTTAGCAACATTTCTGACACTGTCTTCCATGACAGTCTCATTTACAGCTAAGGAAATACTAGATGAAAGTATTGTAAGGTAGGTAACAAAACTAGTTGGATCACCATACTCAACACATAGTCCTCAATGGCTCAATATCTAGCTGGAAGTAAGCATCAAGTGGGGTTCCCAAGGGCTCTGTCCTGGGTCTAGTATTATTTAATATTTTCATTAGTGATTTGAATGATGGGACTGAGTGCATACTTAGCAAATCTACAGATGACACCAAGGTGGATGCAGTTGCAGATGCTCTGGAGTGTAGGACTAGGGTCCAGAATTACTTGGATAGACTGGAAATATGGTCCACAATTAACCACATAAAATTCAACAAGGACAAGTGCTATGTCCTGCATTTAAGACAAAATAACTGCACATATAAATACAGGCTGGGGAATGACTGGCTGGGCTGCAGTATTACAGAAAAGAACCTGGGAGTGACAGTGGTCCATAAGGTGAACACCAGCCACAGTGTACTCTTGTGGCTTAAAATGCCAACAGTATACTGGGTTGTTCTTCCAGTCTATTCAGCACTAGTATGGCCTCATTCAGAGTGCTGCATCCAGTTTGGATCCTACATTTCAAGAGGGATGAAGACAGACTGAAAAGCATCCAGTGGAGAGAGCAACAACAAGTTAATAGAGGCCTAGGAAGCTTGACTTCTGAGGAAAGGCTCAAAGAGCCAGGGTTATTTAGTATGGAAAAGAGCAAAATGCTGGGGGATTTGATCAAAATCTTCAAATACATGAAGGGCAATTAGAGAGAGGCAGAAATGGGCTTTTCTCTGTAGCTGCAGGCAATAGGACTAGGAGCAACATAGCAGAGAAATTTAGGTTGAAGATTAGAAGGAATTTTCTGACTACAAGAGTGGTCAAGAATTGGAACAGACTACCTGAAGAAACTGAGAAATCTCCATCCCTGGATATGTTCAAGAGCAGGCTGGATAGGGACAGACACTTGGCTGAGATGGTTTAGTGAGAAATGATCCTACTTTGAACAGAAAGGTCCTTACAGCCCTACTTTCCAATGATCCTATGATGACACTTAAAAAGTAATCACATCTAAAACTAAATATGTAGATGGGGAAAAAAGATTTGGAATGAATGCCTTTTCCTACATTCTAAAAATACACGTAATTCTGTCCAAATGTTAAAATTACCAATGTCTTAAAACTGCAACTAACTTTTAAAAATCTAATTTAGCATAAAATTACAGAGGCGCCACTTAAAATACAACAGTTCAATATGTTAAGAATAGATTTGCATTGTCTCCAGAAACAGAAAGAAGAGTGCTCAGCTTTATTCAAAAGCACTATCACTCAAAAAGTTGTGGGTTGGGGTAGCCAGAGTCAGCATACAACTGAATCATGTGGCAGGAATCAGAGGTAAATTCTTAGGATACAGCTCAAATTCCACAAGAAAGCAGGGTACAGGCACCAGGATTTAAAGCTATTAACAAAACCCCTCCTACTAAACTGATTGCTTTTTGAATCAGGCCCAAGGAAAAGTCCTGATTTCTCAAACCTCATCTCTTTCAGCTTCAGCCGATCTGAGAAATAGGGAGAGGAATTTATTGGCATAATAGGTTGATGATATTACTAATATTTGGCCTTATTGTGCATACCAGTGGATGTTATATCATAAGTACCACCCTAGTTGTCCTACTAAAACTTTTACTGCTTCCTATACCCATGAAATGGGAGCAGAGTGAGACCCACAGGCCTAGTAAAAATATAAAGTAGGATATTTTGTCTGGAAAACAGACCTAACACATTCAGTTGGAGCTTTAAGTGGGAAATATATTCAAGCACAAGTTGTATTAACTTCAGCAAAGAAGGCCCTATGGTTTTTAAACAGGGTACTCAGAAAATGATGAGTACAGAATAACTGCTAAGCACTGAAAAGTCTGATTTACACAATTTATCATCCCCTGGGAACCCTAAGGTAAAGCCAGTACAGAATTAAATTCTCAGAAGCATCCAACCATTTTAACTATAAAAGCCTCCTTTCTTCCTCACTTTTCACGACAGATCATCTAGCTTCTGCAAGAAATGAGACAAGGCCCTATAGCCAACAACTTTCCAACCTAAGAGTAGATCCATCTGCTGCAATTAATGAATTACGACGCCTTTGGAAAAAAAGTGTGATCATGGAATTAAAAAATGTATCACTTGATATACAACACATTGGAAATGCAAATTAAGGTAACACAGGCATCCTTACTTCTCAAATTTCCTAACTTCTGAGATTTTGACTTGGCACTCTTAATGTTCTTAGAACAGAAGTGTGTGCGTGTATGAAAGAGAAATAGAGAAAACACCCAGAAACTCTATAAACAGAGTGAAGGCTCCCACTCTGCTAGGCACTATATAAAATACAGCATATTCAACAATCCCTGATTTAGCCTACAAATTTAGGCCTCTATGCACTCTCTCTCTATATCCCTAGATGAACAATGGCAAATGCACTGTATCAAAAGAAAAAGCTTCACTGCCCTACTTAATTTTTGCAAGCTGTATGTTGCATTATTCATGCTTTCAGGGAAGACACAGGTAAAACAAAAAAACCCAGAACTCTGACTACATTTTCTTCAAAGAACTCAGACTACATTTCCTTCCTCAGAAGTCACAGTCTTAGTCCCGAGGGCTAAATACATATTTAATTCCAAGCATATGGAGTAGTCCCATTGTGCTTAAAGTTAACCATGCACTTAAGTGGCCTGATGAATCAAAGCTTTAAAAAAGACACAATAAGAAGCAAATGGAGAATAGAGTATCTAATGATAAAGTTAAAACTGTAAAGGAAGTTCTGCTTTCATATCATTAACAGGTTCTCTCTGTTTTCTTGTGTTCATTTTTAAGACATGAACAAATAAAAAATGGTATAAACACCAACTGTGATGAACTGGGAAAGATCTGTATTATTTTTATGAAGACAATGCATGGGTTGGTGTATGTGCGTGTTTACAATGGGGCTGTAGGTGCCGGGCCTCGAACATCTTACCTCGGGCTTCCTTGCTCTGAAGGTTTGCTGGTATCCGGCTTGCCGTTACAGGTAGCCTTCAGGGAGGTCTTTCCGCACACTGCAGTCCGCCCCTTTCTCTCCTGCCACGACTTTGATCTTTCAGTGGGTGGGGCTTCGTGTAGCGCGATTACCCTCTTCAGCTACCTGCGTTGTAGGTATCTTCTGTGAGGCTCCTGCTCCCCTACATCTCGCCCTTAGCCCTCTCGGCGGATCTTGGGTGTTTCCGTTGGCGCTTGCGTGCTCCCTGAGGCCCGCCACTAATGCTCACCCTTCGCTCACTTCTCCTACTGATGCTCTTCAGGCCCTTCTGACCCGTTGTAACACAAAAGAAACAAAACTCTTGCGAACTTAACTACAGCTCACTTAGTTTAATGTGAGACATGCCCCGCCCCTGTAAAACTCCCTGGTGGGGGTCGTAGCCTCGCTGCCCCTTGGCTTATCAACCGGGTCACTGCCCGTGGCCTGGTAAACTAGCCCTCTCTTCCCGCGCCAGCTACCCGCCACTCTTTGCCTGGTATCTCCCGGCGTAACCCCCTCTCTGGCTTTTCCCTGACTTGCAGCCCTCTCTCTGGGCCTAGCCTGGCTTACAGTCTTCCCCAGACTGCAGTCTTCTCTCTGGGTCTCCCTGGACTGCAGCCCTCTCTCCGGGTCTTCCCTGGTCCACAGCCCTCTCTCCAGGTCTTCCTCAGGTCGCGGGCCCCTCCGCACCGCCAAGGCTTTTGCCCCACTCTTCCCTGGCTCACCCGCAGCAGCCATGTTGTCCTCTGGCGTCAGTTCATCTCCGGGCTCCTTTATTTTCTTGCTCTGCATGCTGGCAGTCAGCTCAGGCGTTTCGTGCCTCCAGCCAACTTCCCCGGCCAGGCTTTCTCCCGGCAGCCACGTGCGCGCCCCACTCCTTGCTACGGTCGGTTCTTTTATCCCCACCGGTCGGTAATCAGTGATGACATCACCCGCCTTCCGCAGGTGATTTGAGGCATCGTCCCAGCCGTGAGCGGGCTTCTCCGGCCATCCGTGCCCTTCCTCGCATCCTGTGATGAGCAATTTGTTTTTTCCCTTTTCTTTTCCCTCCTCTCTGCCCTCTGTCTCTGGCTCCAGGGCTCCCTCCATAAGCTCGGGAGTTTCCGCCATCTTTCTCTGCCTGTGAAACAACCCCCCGCTTAAGCTGCCTTGGGGCAGTCCATTCGAGGGTGTCATGACAGTACCTGTACCCGCTGGCTTGGTCTTCTGCTCTGGGTCTGTTGTGGTTTCACGAGGGGTCTCGGCGTATCTAGAAAGAAAATCCGCCATTATGTCGTTTACTCCAGCCTGGTGCGTTATGCGGAATTTGTATGGTTGTAGCACCAAAGCCCAGTGCGTGATTCAGGCATCATCCATCCTTGCTGTGTTGAGCCATTTTAGCGGAGCATGATCCGTAATCAAGATAAATTCCCGCCCCGGGAATATTTATATTTAATATAATATTCACGTAATATTTGAAATGTTCCACAGCCCATTTTATGGCTAGACACTCACATTCGATTGTGACATACCTTGCTTCCGCTGGTAGCAACTTCCGACTGGCATATGCCACAGGTCGTCGCACCCCACCGTCGTCTTGTGTGAGAACCGCTCCTATGGCCGTATCTGATGCATTTGTCTGCAAAATAACTGGTTTCTCAAAATTAGGAGCGTGTATCACTACATCCTTACATAAAGCGTCTTTCAATCTCGTGAAGCTTCTTGCCATGTCTCGAGTCCACCTTATTTTTTTGCTTTGGGGTCCCTTCAAAGGATCTGACAAGGGTGTTGCTAGATCCGAGAATTGAGGAATGAACCGCCAGTAACAGTTTACCAATCCTAAGAAGAAGCGAAGCTGCTTAGGTGTTTGTGGCAGTTGAAACTTCTTGATAGCCTCCACTTTATCGGCTAAGGGCCATATGATCCCTTGTCCCACCAGGAAGCCTAAGTATTTGGTTTGTTGCTGGGCTAAAGCGCACTTTTTGGGGTTGGCTGTTAATCCTGTCGCCTTCAGCTCCCTTTGCACCGCCTTAAGTGCTCTGACACGTTGTGCCCATGTCTGGGTGAAAATCACAATATCATCAATGTACGCAGCCACATAATCTGCATGTGGAGCTAAAACTTTTTCTATTAATCGTTGGAACGTTGCCGCCGCCCCATGTAATCCAAACAGCATCTTTATACATTCGTATAAACCCCAGGGTGTACCAAAGGCTGTCTTGGGCCTACCCCGCGGGGCCACAGGTATCTGCCAATAACCTTTAGCTAAGTCTAGGGTGGATATAAACTTAGCAGGCCCAGTCCTCTCCACCAGTTCCATAATGTGCAGGATAGGGAAGGCATCGAATATAGTGATTTCATTCAGCTGCCGGTAAGCTACACATAGCCTTAAAGTGCCATCAGGCTTGGGTACTGGCACTATGGCGCTTCGCCACGGACTTCTTGAGGGCCTTATGACTCCTAATTCTAGCATTTTGTCTATCTCCTCTTTTATCGTGTTTGTCAGATGGCGGGGTATGGGCCTCCATCGATCTCTCACTATAGCCCCAGGAGGCATTTGTATGTAGTGATAAGTGCCCTGCACCGCTCCTGGCTCTTCCCAAAATGTCCCTTTGAATTCCCTCATGATTCTCTGGACCTATTCTTTCTGTTCGGGGTTCAAAGCCCCTCCTACTCTTATCGGTGGGCCCCGTGCTTCTGGTTTAACCTCCCTCCCATGTGGCCCGAAGTCTTCCTCCTCCATAAAGGTGGCCCAACCTTTGGGTTGTTTCCATTCTCGTAACAGGTTAATGTGATAAATTTGTTTAGGCTTACGATGTGATGTCCCGGCCTAAACACCTCATAGTCGACAGGCCCTACCTTCCTTACAATTTCGAATGGGCCTTGCCACTGTGTCAACACTTTACTAGCAGAGGTGGGCAGCAACATGAGCACTTTCTGCCCCAGTTAGAGCTCTCGTGACTAGGCTTGCCTGTTGTACCTCTCCTTCTGTTGTTGTTGAGCCTACCGTAGATTTTCGGTGGCCACTTCCCGTACTATCCGAAGCCAACGCTGGAACGCCTGATGGTATTCTGAGGCGTTCTATTCCTGAGTGCCCGGGAGCTCCCACCCTTCTCTTAACACCTGCAACAGGCTTCAGGGAGGTGTCCCAACACCAATTCAAACGGTGAGTACTTCAAGGAATCAGAAGGGGCGTCTCCCAGCACAAACAATATCAGTGAGACTAGTAAAATCCCATTTTCAGGGATCCCCTTGGAGGCATCGACGCAGTACTCTCTTTAAAGTCCCATTTAGCCTCTCCACTAGCCTGTTCGTTTGAAGATGATAAATGGAGGTGCGTAATTGTCAGATATTCAACATCTGACATACTGTCTTTAATACCCTCGACAGAATGCACCCTTGGTCTGTTAGAATCTCTTCTGGAATGCTCATTTGGGCAATCCATTTTATTAATTCCTCCTCCATGCAGCAGTATTAATTTTAAGCACTCACAAAACTTGTATCCAATTTGAAGGACTATGACTGAGAAGAAATGCAAACTAAAGCAGCTACTTACTACCCACAGCTCATCAAAAACAAAATGTAAAGCTATAAAAGAAGTTTATTTTAGCCTCCTCAAAAATCAAGGTTAAAATAGTAACTAATTTCTTGATTTCTTGATTTATCTTTATTCTCTGCGCTGGGCTGGACTTGTAGGGAGTGAACCAGGAAAGCCAAGGCTGTGACTAAACTCCAACTGGCTACATGTATCAAGGACAATAAAAAGTCCTTTTTTAGATATGTGGGGAGCCGGAGGAAAAGCAAGGGTAACACTGGACCCCTCCTAAAACCATATGGGTCAACTGACAACAGAAGCCCAGGAAAAAGCCAACCTCCTCAACGGGTATTTTGCGTCCATTTTTCACCGGCCCCAAGGGACAGCCCTGCTCAGTATGGTATGGGATGGCCAGAGTGAGGGAGAACTGGTACCCTTCAGTGTTGGCCATGTGAAGGAACACCTTGGGAAGCTGGACACCTTCAAATCAGCTGGCGAGGAGACAGCTTACACCTCAGAGTACTTAAGAAGCTGGCATGCATCATAGCTCGGTCACTGGCTCGGATCTTCGAGAATTCATTGCATTCAGGTGAAGTGCTCAAGGACTGGAAGAAGGCCAATGTGATGCCTATCTTCAAGAAAGGGACAAAAATAAATCCGGGGAACTACAGGCCCATCGCCCTGACCTCCATCCCCGGGAAGATCTTGGAGAAAATCAAAGAGACCGTTCTTGACAAACTGGCTGATGGCAACTTTTTGAGGAATAGCGAGCACGGGTTTGTTGCGGGTAGGTCTTGCCTGACCAGTCTTGTCTTCTACAACCAGGTGACATACCACTTGGACAAGGGAAAAGAGATTGACTTCATATATCTTGATTTTAAAAAAGCTTTCAATCTGGTATCCCATGATTGTCTTATTGAAAAACTGGCCAATTGTGGCCTCAGCTACATCATAATCTGTTGGCTGGCGAATTGGCTTTGAGGTCGGATCCAGAGAGTGGTAGTTGATGGAAGTCAATTGTTGTGGTGTGCCGTGACCAGTCCCCCAAGGCTCCATCCTTGGGCCTATCCTTTTCAACCTCTTCGTTAATGATGTGGACATTGGTGTCAGGAGTGGATTGGCCAAGTTTGCTGATGACACCAAACTTTGGGGAAAAGCGTCCACACCCGAGGACAGGATGGTGATGTAGGCCGACCTTGACAGGCTCGGAAAATGCGTGGATGAAAACCTGATGGCCTTTAACTCCAAAAAATGCAAGGTACTCCACCTTGGGAAGAAAAACACGCAGCATGCTCATAGGCTCAGCAGTGCTATGCTTGCTAGCACCACAGCCAAAAGGGACTTCGGGGTCATGACTGACCACAAGATGAATTTGAGCCACATTTGATGAAAGTGATGTTGCAGCCGGCAACGTGAGCAAAACTCCAGCTTGCATCCATAGATGCTTCTTTAGCAAATCCCAGGATGTTATCCTCCCGCTGTACTCGGCCTTGGTGAGGCTGCAGCTGGAGTACTGTACCCAATTCTGGGCCCCACAATTTAAAAAGGATGTGGAGAAGCTTGAGAGAGTGCAGAGGAGAGCCACGCCCATGATCAGAGGGCAGGAAAACAAACCTTATGATGACAGGCTGAGAGCCATGGGGCTCTTCACCCTGGAAAAGTGCAGGCTCAGGGGAGACTTGGTGGCTGCCTATAAGTATATAAGGGGTATACATCAGGATCTGGGGGGAACGCCTGTTCACCATAGCGCCCCATGGGACGACAAAGTCAAACAGTCATAAACTCCTCCGTTTCAGGCTGGACATAAGGAAAAACTTCTTTACAGTCCAAGCCCCCAAGCCCTGGAACAGACTGCTGCCAGAGGTGGTGCAAGCACCTACTCTGGACTCTCTTAAGAGTCAATTGGACTTGCTGGGATCCTGTGACCACAGCTGACTTCCTGCCCTGGGGCAGGGGGCTGGACTCAATGATCTTCCGAGGTCTCTTCCAGCCCTAATGTCCATGAATCTATGAAATTTACAGGATTTTGCGGAGCGATCTTTATCTACAAGAGCTGGTATCTCTTTCTAGGAACTCCTGACAAAGTAGTAGTTTGCATATCCTGATTAGCGTACACATGCTTGGTTCTCACGCACAGCCTTATGAAGAGGCTGCAATCTTGAGTGAATCGTATGCTTATGGAATTCATAAGCTACAAATTGATGAAATGCACCAGGAGCTAAAATGAGTTTCCGAGAATAAAAACAGCTGGTAAAGAAACAAAAGCCAAAATTCTCTTGGCTGCTTGCTTTAAAAAAAAACAACAACAACAACAACAAAAACCTAAGGCAAAATGAAAAAAATCTGTTTGGAACCCAAGTCGTCTCTAACTGAAAATGTGGTGTCTAGCCTAAAAAACAGAGGCTGCTGGACAGCATGCCAATATGAACAGGATTCCCATGGACCTGGTGTTTCTCAAGCCCTTAATGTGGTTCAGCTCAGGCAAGTGGTTTTAGGATTCCCAGTATAAAATCTACAGTGTACATCTGCAATTAATTGGAGTTTCTTAATATTTTTTTGAATTTCCCCAACAATGCCAAATCATTTTACAAGCCCTTACAATCCAGTCCTGATCACTTACTCATCCTGCAGGAGTCCTTGCTTCCTAAAAAAGTGCTCCCTTTGCACCAGTAGTCAAGATGAGCATTTCATCAGCCCAGGTCTGCCAGAATCAACATAAACTACCTGATAAAAGTAATGAAAATTTTTGGCAACTCAGCATTAGAAATTATGAGACGGACACTGGGGGTGGCAGGAATTGTATTGTATTCTATTCTAGAATGCAGTACAATCCATCCCTCCCATTTCCTACAGGACTCTTCACATTAAATTTAAGGAGACTCTTATGTTAAGAGGGTTATATACAATTATCCATTTCCGACAGAGGCGGCTTGAAGTAAATGGTTTTAAGATTTATCCTAAAGACAAAGTGAAATGCTCATCTAACTGCTAAGAAGAAATTACAGTGGCTGGAACAGCAGGGGGTAAACCATCTATGGCCAGGTGCCAAAAAATTAGGCACACAATGCAAAAAGTACCTTCTCAAGACTTTTAAAAAACAAGTAAAGAATTATTAATGCCTGGGCTTAACCATTACAAACATTTGCAGTAATGGAAGACAAGGTTGTAGTGCCACAAGAACTACAGATACTTCACCATTAAACTCAAGGGTTCCCCAAAAACATTTAAATTAGACATATGTTCTACTGGTTCAGGAGTTATTCTTATTTGCACTGGCATTTGTGCAATGTTCCTCCGTTTACCACCACAATACCTTGAAAAGAAGGAAATCTGGTCCCGTAGTATAAAATATCTATGTTCCCAAGTCCATCTCGTTTAGGGTGCAAATAAGCACAGACGTACAGCACAGCAAATTGCTGTAACAAAATACAAACGAAAATGTATTTGGGAGTGGTAAGGCTGAGGAAGACGTTTCCTCCTCCATTCCAAGTTGCACATTTATAAGAAATTTTAGAAAACCTTCACACTCCTCCTGCTGCCATTACTCTGAACCCGGCAATCTTCACTATCTTAAGTACTATTCTACATCTCCCATCCAACATGTACACAGGGCTACTAAGAGGGTCAGCATGGAGACATGGAATGTAGTTGTTTTCTGTGGACTGATGACACCTAACACTCTCTCTGTCATCCAAATTAGGACAATTTAAGTTTAGCACTAAAACAATGTCTAGTTACGACTAAGGCGTGGAAGAGAGACTGCTGGCTCAAATGCAAACCAGAGACTGCTGGCTCAAATGCAAACCAGACAAAAATGGGCGGAGCACAATGGGTTTGAGGAGAGGTGAAGAGGATGCTGGTAACATGAGCCCCTTTGAGCAAGGTACCAAATCTCCAGTGGTTACAAAGGAAGATTATTCTAAGCCCCTTCTGCTGCCAGCTAATCACCCATAACTTGGCGTCATTCTGTATGGACACTACCCAAATGCTGGATACGACATGTGTCTACATCCATTAAGTCCGGGTTGAGTCTGGTCATAGTTTCTAGCTCTGGGTTTCTAGGGCATGTTCCCAGGCTCAAGCCTCTTTTCTTGAGCCCATCACTGGAATATGGGTTAATGAATCAAAGCCAGTCTTGCCTCTGAAAAAGGTCAGACCACCCACTTCTCCCCAGCTACTTACACACACTCTCCCACTCTCCCCAAGTTAGTTTTTGCTGAGGGCACTCTGGCTGCTAGTTTAAAACCTTCAGGGACCATGTAGCAGGGAGTAAGAAACAGAGGCTTATTGAAATGTTTTGACCACAGTTACTTTACTCTGAAAACATCTTAAAGTTCCTGATCTCTGAAAGCAGCAAATGTTGCAACTCACTCCCAATCTGATCTCATCTCTTCTGCAAGGCCCAGGTTCGTCAGTATTCAGGATGGGCAGCAGCTCACTCTCCTGCCCTCTTTTTCCCCATGTCCCGGCTGAGAAGCTGCAGGTCCATCAGCCATGCAGACACTTCTATTAAGAAAACACATCCTCTTAGGTGGCTGGGCTGACAGTTAAGGACAATGATCACTAATGCCTTCCAATTGCCCAATGATGGCTTCTCTTCTGCAAGTGTCAAATGCCCTCCCTGGCCAGAGGTGCCTGTCTGAAATGCAGTTCAGTAGCTTTGCCTTGGCTGAGACTAGGTGTGCTCAGCACATAACACAAAATAGAGGATGTAACAGAAAACAAAACCTATAATTTCATACAGATATATGCCAGCCTCTTATAGTCATGATAATATAGCACGAATCACATTGCTTTCCCCCTCCCTCTCCACCTCATCTTTGCCTTGACTGGGAGGTTGTGATCTTTTGTTTTGCTGTTGCCGTTTTCAGTGTAACCCACTGTAACAAGGAACCCCTGCCCCTCCTGCTAGGAAGAGGAGAGAGGGGGGAAGTGTAGGAAACCTGAGGGTAAAGTGTCAGCAGGTAGTAGTAGCTGCCCAGGTGAACTGAGACAAGGCTGAGAAAAGGGCAGGCCACTGGGTCACATAATCAGATCCAGGGTTTGAGGCATATTAAACCCAACCGCTGGCCACAGAGAGGGAAGTCTAGCTCAGGCTGTTAGGACACAGAGGTCCCAGTAGACCTGGCCAAAGATTGGAGTTAAACCAGCCCAAGAGATGTACTTGGAGATGCAGAGGGATTTGTACTTAATGTTAGTACCAGTTAGGTCAAGGTTTTTTCTCTGAGCTGCACTGAAGAAGTGGGTTGCGGCTACAGAGGACGAAGAGACCATGGGCGGTGTGCCTGGGAGGCACTCTCCACTACCAGAGACCTGAGCTAAACCAAAGCTGAGGCTGGCAGAGCGAACTGGGACCCCAGCAGGGGCTGCAGCCAAGTCAGGGCTCATGCCCAGAAGCTGAGGTCTCAGGCAATAGACCAAGGCTGAGGGTTTGGTTAGAGAAAAAAGGGGCCCATGGTCAAGGCAGTTGAAGCCCTGACAGGTACGTGGAGAACTGAGGGGCTATTTCGTTAAAGGTAAAATTCCCCAAGGGGAACACAGATCCCAGATGTGGGTTGGACCTAGCCAAAAAAAATAAATTGGCCATAAAAGGAACAAGCGAGGCTACTCCAGGGACCCCCTCCTCAATGAACCAAAGAATAATATCAAAGGCATGGCAGGAAAGAGGCTGGAGCTGAGGTGTGGCCCAGAGAGCTGGCAGGCAGGTCAGACCCCAGGGGAGCAGCAGATGCAAGGGTGGCAGACCCATGAAGCCTGTCAAACATGTACATTTTCCTTTTTAAGATTATGTAATGCTTTACTGCAATAAACCCTTTGAGTGGCCAAACGTTTCTTACTGAGGAACTGATTATGGTGTAGACTGAAGCATCTGCTTGATTCACCAGGACATTCACTGGGTGCCCGTGAGGTCCATAGTGTCTAGCTGCCAATCTCCAAGTGAAGTTTAAGATGTTGATTGTGACTTAAGAAGCCCTACATGATCGACCTACCTACCTACCTACCTGAGACTGCCTCTCTCTCCCCTCCCTTAACATACTGCCACAGCTGAAATTAGCATTAAAACTCAGACTGGATCTCCTTGTGATAAAAGCTTCTGTCAGCGCATCCATAGTTAGTGAGGGCCTCAGGACCCAGGAACTTTTTTCCTATACATATACCCCTTAACCTGAAATAAATCCAAATTCAATTATCTCATTGGTATGGTTCAAAAAAATTTTAAGGGTTTGGGATGGGGTAGGGATATTGAAGGAGGCAAAGGGGGCAGTTTGTACCTTTTATTTAGTTGCTAGCTCCATTTAATTTATTATTTAAACAAGATTACTTAATATAACTTAATGTTGTTTGATGGTTATGGGCCTATAACTTTTAATTGACTGTTTGACATACAGAAATTTATGCTCACCTAGAACTAAAATGAAAGCTCAAGATACCACAAGAAGAAAGGTCATGAAGTGCAACTTTGATCACCAGACCTCATTTACTAAGAATGTCACCATCTGAAATACAGTCACATCCGCAGATTTCAGCTATTTCAGATAACAGGCAACTGCTGATAGAAAAAATAACATAGCAGGTACTATTTCTGCTCCTAAGCAGCACAGGTCCCACTTTCCTCCCCCATCCACTTTGTGGTGTTCCTAATATCAAAGTACCAGAGACACTTCATCTTCCAGGAGCCATAGTCTACATTAGGCAACTGCCTTCTCGTGTCTCAGAATCATCATTTCTACAGAGAAGCAACGCTGCTTCAACTGGCAAGCAATGCTATCTGGACTAAGAGATTTTCCCCAATTACCCAAATATCAGACACCACTAAGAACTTCAGATGATTAAAATTACAATGTAAGCCTCTCATAGACTTGAACAATAGGATAAATAAAGTAATAGCAAGAAGATGGGAGAGTTATTAAAAGATTATCCAAGAATCCAGGGGATATAAAATAATGACAACAGTAATCACTTTGGTCTGGAATTTAAATGTTTTGTGGATTGAGCCAATTCCATAAACAAGAAGGGAAAAAGGAGAAATTACTTTATTAAGACAGGATGTATACTGGTGAAACATGTAGAAGCCATCAGGAAGAAAGAGAAATATCCTTTTGTATTCACAAACTCTTCAAAGGAGAAATGGTTTAGAACTGGCTTAAGTCTTTTGCAAGCACATTTCCCAAAGGGAGTGTTACTTCAGAGGCAAGTAGCCAGAATGAGAGCGCCTTAGAAGTTGAACATAAAGTATCCTCAGTCGTGCTTGGAAGCAGTTTGCAAAAATAAGCTGGAAAGGAGTCTGACAGCTGCCTCCTTAAAGGTACATGTCCACAGCACAATTCAGTGCTACATTAAGATATCCAAGCTAGACCTGAATGAGCTAACTCAGGTACTGGATACTTTAGTGCAGCAACTCTGACCAGAGTAAAATACCATGCTGCTGCCACTCATCCTACTGGGATGGAGGCTAGTTAGATATCTGTGAACAGCACTCATTGTGCCATGTACACATACCAAGTGGCCTTCCAACATAATTTATTTCAGCAGTTTTTATTTTCTGGGTGGTCTCTGGTGTTCATTGGCTCAGACAATTTAATCCAACTGCCTTTGTTTACTGTCCAAGATCTCTGAACACAAGAAGGTCACCACCTCTTGATAACTGCTGAGAAAGATCATGCAACACACTGATCATAAAGGCTAGGGACAGACATTACATATAAACCAGCTTACGTGAACAGAAACTGATTTAAACCTGTAACAGAACAGATGCGCAGTGCACATAAACCAGTTTGAAAATGGTTGAAACTGGTTTGACATAAACCTGGTTGAATATATATCAGACTTAACTGATTTGAGTCACAGTGATTTATGTAATGTCTCTCCCAGACACCATTCTGATTTAACTTGGGCGGCGCTCTCTGCTCCAGGGCAGGGCTGACCCTAACCCTCTCCCCTGGCTTCCCCCTGCCCCACTCACCCTCTCACAGCACAGATCATAGCCAGCATGTGGTATGCTAGCTAATGCTGAGATGTGTCTGTGTAAAACAGAAAAGACAGTGTCTGTAATCAGAGCCAGGGTTTAAAGCTGGGAATAATTGCCAGCAATTCTTATATTTTTGGCATGAAAAGGTAGATAACCTGCTTTTATTTCACAGAAAGCTATAAAATTCCAGAACATTTTGAAAAAGGAACTTAAGGTTTCTTCTTCTAGACCTAGGTCATAAGATGGATACTACTGTCATTAGCCCATCTGTTAATTGTTGTCTCTGTTGATTTCCTAATGACACATCTGTTTTTAACTAGGAGCTCCCTTAGCCAAGCTGGTAGGAAAAAGACTGTCTTTCTCTGCCCTAAATCATCATTAAATACCCCCTTTCCAGCTCTGTGTGTGTGCTTACAAAAGGACGGACCCAGCTGATAACTCAACGGTGGTCCCTCTGTAACAAATAGAAGGATGTATTGAGGCATGTGCTCTTCACAGGAGGTACAGAAGTTTATGGACAAGACATTGCACACACTTAACAGTTCTCTCCTATTTCCATAAGATTAGATAAAATACACCAAAAAAGACTTCTAATTTCTCACTACCATGGCTCTCTGTTCCAGGAAAATATAATGACAATAGGTATTACAGTTCAAAGGTGAAGCTTTGCAAAGAGAGGTACTGGAGGTGATTTGAGAGAATCAATTTTGTTTTATGAGAGCCAACTCCCGCCATCTAGCTTTGACAGCCGGAAGAATATTGTTATACCCTCACCAGGCCTATTTATCATTTATGATCTATTTGTTTTCCTCCACGTTTCCCTTCAGTAAAGGTCTCTGCCTCAAGATATCCACAATGATGAAATACAAGCTTCCGCTAGCTCAGAAAGCAAACCCCCAATTTCCAAATGGGCAGAAATGACAGCCCCACCTGCGCTCCACACCTCTGGCACAACATCCACTTGTGTGTGAAATTCTAGATATCGGATGTAACGGCTATGAGACCCTGACCAGCACCGAACTCAGCTATTCTCAAATTGTTTCTCTCTGTATGGTTTGCCATAGCTCAAGAATCTTTTTGTTTTTCTCCCGGAGTTGAACCTTTTGAGGTTCCATATTTCCAGATATTTCATTACTTGTGACCTTGATAAACTAATTAATTGAATACCAATTATATACAGAGACACTCATACCTTTCTAGTTTACCATAACTGTATAGTATTCATGGCCATATTATTAGAACTACTTTTATGTAGACTATGTCTTTAAAGCAATCAAATATTTAAGGACGCTTTTCCAGCATTTTCAAAACATGCTATGTCCAATTTGCAAAAGCAATTAAGGAGACTTAGTCTTCCAAATCAGTTGGCACTTTTGAATAGTGTTACTTATGAACTGAGACACAATATACAATATAGCGTCCATACAGATATCTTATCTGCATTTAGATCATGCTTCAAGTAAATGCCAACATAAGCATCCTACACACTAAAAAACTCCTCTCATGCAACGCCAGAGCTTACATTATTAATTTATCACCAAATCACATCTAACAAGCTGCACATAACTGAAATCAATCTTACCACAATCAATAAGTAGGCAGAAAGCAAGCAAGCAAGCTAGAATCCCAAAGGCACCTGAAGTTCTGAATTCCCTGGTGCATACAGTCTGTAATGTAATTACAAGTATCTTCAAGGTACAATGTATCTACTAAATAGCTTGCTGTGGTTCTTACCCAAACTCCTTAACAAATGGAAACAACACCAATGATGGCATAGAAGGTTTACCCCAAAAATAAGGAAACCCTTCCAAGACAGTGCTAACAAAGGAGCAGGGGGCTAGAAAAGCAGATAAAATGCAACCAGAAACTAAGAAATGTACAAGCATTTTGAATCAACATCCAACACCCATTTTCTCCCCAGAGATCACATGTCATCATTATTGTACCAGTTGCCTCTTCTTTCTTGCCAGATGGAGTTAACAGTGGCAAATAATCATTAACCAAGGTACGCTGCCTGTGTACTGTGTGGATGGATGACATGTCTATAAACCTCCAGCACAAAAGGAAATCCTTAAACAGAAGGGCTGTTTTAAAGAGCCATGAAGCCTTCAAGCTACTTGGATTTCATTTAATGTAACTGGGGCATGAGTAAAGTTCTGAGAAGTCATGGTCTGTACAAGCAGAGGCAGCCAGAGGTTACTTGGATCAGGCACAAAAACAGCACCTGCTGAGGGCGAGTGGTTGGCGCCTGCTACAGACATTACTCTGCTTCTTGGTCAGCAATGATGCCAACCAGAGAAAGAAGCAGAAACCTTTTCCTGGCTTTCACACAGGCACTGAGAAGGTAAAATCAAAATAACCTGGTTATCAAAGCACATATTACAAAAAAAAGCTGGGGGAGAAATTACCTGGTAACCTACAGTTAATTATTTTACTCCAAACAACAGTGATTGTGACACATTTCTCAGTGTTACTGTGATTAGGCTCACATGCAAGAAACAGCAAAGATTCACTGTAAATAACTTTTGAGTGTGGTAGCAGTTCATTTCTTGTTGCTTGTAAAGTAGAACCTTTCAGTTTTTTGACATAAGGCAAATATTAAAGCCCTATCACTTCATTTCCCAGTAGGATGCAGTGTGATGACAACCATAGTGGACCTTAAAAAAAAAAAAAAAGGAGTGCTAGTAGAGGACTTAGAGAAATATTTGCTAGATTGCTTTCCAATTTTGAAGCCAAATCTATTTAAGCCCTATTTTTCAGTTCATTGTATTATGTCATTCCCTTGACTGATCTGTTGCATGCTAGCCAAGATACCCTTATCCACTACTATTAAAATAATGGAAGTATTATAATAATGCAGTTTGAGCCTAGAGAAACCATTTAAATCTGGGATTTTTATAAATAAGCAGAATCAAATGCTGAAAGAACAGATATACTAGCAAAGGTTACTGATATGATAAACCAGTGCCTAATAATGGTGGACATAATCAACATTTTGCATAATTTCCCAACGATGAGCATATAGCTAAGTAAAGAAGGATGCTTCTATTCCCAAAGTTAATTTCCATCTTTAAAAAATGTGCCAGGGACCAATTGTTTCTATCAGACCTTGTTCTGGAAAGGGACATATTTTTTTTGTTAATCATGCATCCACACTCCCTAGCTCTAATAGATGGGAAAAAAAAACAATTAAAAAATGGTGGAATTAATACAACCTGACCGTGGAAAGCAGTGTTACAGTAATTAACATGAGGAAATAATTAATTACAAACCAAAAGTAATGGTGACAAACTAAGAGAGCTCTGTGTTAAACTTGACAAGACATGTTTACTTTTACAGATTAGAGCCAATCTAGGTTGAAAGAGGTTTTTTTTAATTTTGGTTTTCTTTAATAAAGAAAAACATACTTGCAGAAGTATTTCCAAGCCGTAAATTTTGGTCTATATTGACCCTCCAGATTTTCCCTCTGAATATAGATTGAGCTGAGTGAGGGAAGAAAAAAAACCTTCAAAGCTGCAAATAGCTCATTAGTAACAGCAGTGATTGCCACACACATGGAACAAGGGCAAATGAAGGATCTTTGTCACCAGACCTCCTGTCAGGAAGAGATCTTGCCCTGGGTACTTTTGTCATATTGGGACTGATGAGCAAAGACAGCCACCCATCAATAACCAATGTGCCTCTAGAGACAAGGGTGATTTTTAAGGCAAACACAGTAATTTAGAATGAAAGCAAGTTAGTGAAAGAAGAGATGTCAAATGGCTCTTCAGTCAACAGTCCAGCTCTGCTGTTTAGTTCTTGTGACTACAGCTGGAAGCCAGTTTAAACATCAGTGTGAATAGGTTTAAATCATGGCTTAATTTTTTTTATTTTAAAATGCACAGCATACAAACATACAATGGGATGCCAAAGAACAGCTGTCCTTCAAATGGTCTTCTTCTGAAAAAGAATTTCCTGAGCTAATGTCTGAAACACCATAAAGGGCCTGGATTTCTGTATCCCCCCCAGCATTAATGCCATGCCCCTGTAGATATCAGCCACATTAGATATTTCTGTGTATCCTGAAATGGTTTCCAAGACTGTTCTATTGAAAAACATTCTGGGCAACTTAATTTCTCAGGCAGCTGATGGCCTCTGAAAATTTTATTCTAAATTGTTGTTGAAAACTGTACTGACCCGTTGACCTAATCCCAAGGAACATCAAGTTACCCGAAACTGTCACCAACAATTCATATAAAAAAATTCCGTCAAGTCCTAGAAAGTCTGACATAATTTTTTTTTAAGATGCCCCTCCGCTAGAAAAAGTACTACGGTCTTGATCCAGCAACCACATAAGTGTTGACTCAGGTAATTCTCTGATTCAATCCCAGTGCTCACACTGCTCTCAACACTCACAGTTTCATTCAGTCTCACAATGTTTGGTATTTTTGGCCAATCACAGCTGTGAAGCCACGTTTTTATGCATCACATTTTTCTGCACTACTTATTTTAAAAAGTAAGTTTTGTAGCTCTTGAGGTTCAGTTTTAAAAGATAAACACTGAAGACTCATAAACTTGGGGACGAATAAGAACAACTCAAACTTTTTTGTTTAATTCTCCTGGATTTTTTTGCTAGGGCTTGGCTATATTGTGCATTCTTTAAGTTAAGTAGATCCATAATTGACTGCAGAACTGGGGCCGGAGGTAGCAAAAAACTGCCATCTTGATGACTTGCAGCTGCAGTTTACGACAAAGGAAGTAATGTTCAACATTTGTATGCATAAGAAAGGCTGGAAAGTGTCCCAGTTCTATAGCAGTTACTACTAGTCATTTAAAATGGAGTGAATTAACATCATTTTAAAAATGTTAAACAGTCAGTCTGAACAAAAAAAAAAATTAAGCCAACAGTAAGACTGACAGGATCCAACATGACATTTTTAAAAACACTCTCAAGCAAAGATGTATGATCATCCCAATCTGATGTAATTAATTAACAATCAAGGAGATGGAAAGGTTATTTAGAATAACCTTTAGTTTGGAAAAGAAATGTTATAAGGTGTAAGAGTGATGTTGTAGCCATGATGAAGAAAGCAAGGATTTCTTAGAGTGATATCTTTTGTTAGACCAAACACATAGGTAAGATAGAGTTGGTAACCTGATGAAGAATGTCTTGCATTTGAAAGCTTGTCTATCTCTACCCAAGGATATAGTTGGTCCAATAAAAAATGTTACCCTATGGAATCTCTTGCAAGTTTATGTAGTCATCTATATTTCAGTATTATATCAGGCCAGTAAAAAGTAAAAAAATCCTTTTTTCCCCAACACTGTAATCACCTGTAAAGTTGATAACATGACCAAACCTTAGTCACAAAGGAACAACCATCTCTATGGCTAAGAGCAGAAGTCACACATAAACTGGTTTAAGTCATCAGAAACTTCAAACCTGTAATACAACAGATGTTCAGTACACACAAACCAGTTTTAAAATGGCTGAAACTGGTTTAAGATAAACCTGGTTGAATGCAGTATTAGGCTTAACTGATTTGGGTCAAACTGGTTTATGAAACTTCTGTCCCATACCCCTTCCTGGTTCAAGATAAATCACAGTCCCCCAGGATCCCAGCATGCTTTTTAGCCCTGGACTAGGCTGTGCTGTCTGCTCCAACTGAGAAGGGAGGGGAGGGGAGGGAAGAGGCAAGGACTACTCCTCCCCCACAAAGAAAACCCCACACCCTGGATCCAGACCCTAGCTGGGGTTAAACTTCCCTCCTCCAAATACAGAGCTGCCCTGCCAAAAACTTATTGCTGGCTGTGACTGTGGACTACAAGTCCTAGAGGCACTTAGAAGCAGGAAGAGGAAGTGATGACCAACCCTGCAGAGTCCTGCTGCTGTGTCTGTGGACTGCAAATCACAGAGACCTCAGAGCAGCAGAAAGAGAAGGTGAACACACAACCCGTGCTGGCT
>JAGPOW010003310.1:8218343-8240145 GCA_030014935.1 Caiman crocodilus
TGTGCCAGAGCTGTGCTCTAGTGCCCCCTGGCTTGTGGCCTGAGCCACTGCAGGCATGTGGCTGCATTTTCTGAATCAAAAGTGAATGTCTCTCCAGTTATTTCACAGTTTAATCCCTGCAGTTTAGATTAACCTGCAAAGACTGAATAGATTCAGCCTCGGGCTTTTTGACTGTTTGTATTTGGCCTATAAGAGCCCAGATTGGGAAACTTCAATCTGAAAGGATCTTGGATTTTTTTAGCAAACCATGCTAATTGGTAACATTCCCCCTGTTTGAGAGCTATATTTAGTCAATATTTTTTATCAGTATTTTTCAATGTTTTTTTTTCAATTGCAGACCCCTAAAAACTTTAGAATGGAGGTGAGGATCCCTTTGAAAATTTTGAATGGAAGTGTGGACCCCTTTGAATTGTAAGTGTGGATAGTCACATACTTTTGATTGATCACAGTTGTCTTTCACAGACCCCTTAGACCAAGGGCAGGCAAGATGTAGCCCACCAGGCCTTTCTATCCGGCCTGTGGAGCCCCTAAAAAATTTAGAAAATTAATATATATCTGTCCCTGGCTGCCAGTCTTGTGGCCCTCAATGGCTTTCCAAAACTCAGTAAGTGGCCCTCGATCCAAATTAATTGCCCACCCCTTGCCTTAGATATAATCTGTGGACCCCCATGGGTCCATGGACCACAGGTTGAAAACCACTGTTTTAGACATTCTAAAGATACCAATGTCTCCAAGTAAGAAGCAGACAGCCCAGTTCTTGTAAAGCTAGGCAGCTTACAAGTCCAAGAAAGGCCTAATAATTTAGTCTACAGCCTTGGTGTTTACTTAAGCCAAATATTTTCTTCATCTGACAGCAGTGCAGCCCATACATAATTCTCAGTAGGGAATTGTGACCCACATGGTTGAACAGATTCACCAGCAGGAAAATCTGATGCATTTTTTTCTCCAGACAACCACTAAATATTAGGAACAGCCTTGTATATTGTGTGTGTGCTCTCTGAATGCCATCTAAAAGAATTGGATTCTCTGCCCCATTCTCTATTTCTCTTCCCAGGCAACTCTCCCTTCATTGAGAACACGGGGCTATGATAAAAATAAACACTTTTAGTAAATGTTCATCCTACTATCTTTAGTGATTGCCATTAAAATCTTTGCAGTCCTTTATTTCCCTGATTAACCTTATAGCTGCATCCCTATGTTAATGCACAACAATTTCCTTTGTTATGTCAAGTACTTGCATGTAAATTGAAATTGTATCGCTACTAATAGAGACTAATGTAAGGTGTTAGAAATAAGAACTGCAGTTTTCCTTCAAAAATCAGACCTGAATGATAAATTTTTCAGGCCCCATAATAAAATCTCCATCGTGGTATACAGCAGAACAATAAAAAGAAAATTCAAGTGATAAATATATATACTTGTAAAGAAGAGAAATCTGTAGCAGAAGGTCAGAATATCAACACATTAAAATAAATATACTTTGTTTTTAAGATTAGCATAGTCTGTGCTTTTGGAAAGATAATCTTTAACATATTCATGGCATTAAAATCTTCTTTTTATCTGTTCCACTGGCTTACTAACATAATCTTGGCCAAATGAATTTAATTCAAGTTTCCCCCACCTGTAAAATAGGGATTATATTACTAACGTACCCTACATGATAAGCAATACTTTTAAAGCCAGATATCCAAAAGTGCTCAGTGCCCAGCAACTCATTTTGAGAACAATGAGAGTGACTGGCTGCAGAGATCTGTTTTGAAATCTGGCCTATAAGTACTAAGCAGTATCATATCAGTTTTTTTTAAAGTGAGAGCTTCAGAACCACTTGATATCAGGAAAATGAGGCTTTGTGTTCACTGCCAAGAAAAGGCATGTTTTCACAGAGAGATAGCAAATGCACACAGCAAGTTCATTGTAAAAACCCAATGTAGAAAAAAGCACAGAATAACTTTACTATAGCCAATGGAAGATGAACACTGGGTACAGTGCAAGCTGCAGCTAGCTGTCTTGCAATAAACTGCTTATGCCTCATCTCCACTAAGATTTTACATTGTAATAGCTATCACACAACACCGGTCTCATCGTACAAAAAACTCCAAAAGACAAGCAAACAAACAAAAAACAAAACAACTTTGGTGACTAGCTATGAGAGCAAAGGAAGAATCATGGAACTTCTCTATAACACATATGATTTTGCTGTCAAGACCTTCCCAGCAGCAAAAGTTTTAGGTTTGTAATCCTATCTCACTGAGAATTTGTGCAAAGAGTTTCTACAGACCATTATGAATTATTAAAGAAATTTCACTCTATAAAGCAGTAATAAGGCATACCAACAAAAAGAAAATAACCTAAAAGCAGAAGCTGTTTGGCTCTTTAATCTTGTCAGTGAGGTGGAAGAAAAATCATACCCATGGCTAATTGTGCTGTGGCTCAGAGCGAAAACCACATCATTCCAGTTTTTGAAATTATGTAATATTAATGTAACACACGTGTTAAAAATAAAGGATGGAATGGTAGTTCCTCTTTGTTAAGCATCTGCTGTTTGAATCGTGTTCTAGTTGTGAAGAGAATGGAAGGAAGTCTGAAAGAACATTTACATAAATCCATTTACCTTTTCATGAATTTTCACCATGGGGTGCCCTGAGATCCTTTTGAGGATGCCGCAGGGTACCACACAATATTAGCACTGTTAGATGTTCAAACACGATTTACAAGTCAAAAACAGTCTAAAACATTCTAAGTTGTTGTGCTCTGAGTTCTTTGCAACAGAAGAATTGCTCTATTATTTTTTCTTAGTCCAGAAACAATTGAAAGCCAAAAGCTGGCATTTTCCAAGGGGTTCCTTGAATCTAAAAAGAATGAGAACCCCTGATCTAGGGTGTTTCCACCTGATTTCAACAAACCAAGAATTTTTCCCTTGAAATGCTAACCATCTAAGATAGGAGTTGGCAACCTATTGCCTGCAGGCCAGATTCAGCCTGCAGGGCCATCTGATCCAGCCTGTAGACATACGGGCTTCTGCAGCAATTGCTTTTCCCAGCTGCCACAGGGAAAAGCAGAAACAATGGCTAAATCCTAGCACCCACCAGCCCACCTCTGATCTAAACTGGGTCAGCTACAGTCCACAGCTTAAAAAGGTTGCTGACCATTAGTTTAAGGTGTCACCAAGATAAATCCTATCACACTAGACTTTTTTTTGTAGAAATACAAAAGTACTTGGTAGTGTTATATATTGTTTTTTTACTAACATTTATTCAAATTGCTTTGGATATGAATAGTTCAATCTGGACTGAAAACTAGCTGATGGACTCGAAACAAAGGGTGATGAAGATTTGAGAGAGCTGACCAGTTAGATGCCAAAGAGATCAGTATTTCGTTCCAGCTCATTGAATATTTTCAGTAAGAAAATAGAACGGTTTGGTAAGAACAGTATTAATGAAATATACTTATTGTGCTCAGTCAGGTTTGGCAACCTCCAATAAAGACAGAGAATTATTTTGTCCTCAGGAGATTTGAAATATGAATCAAAAAATATGAAATGGAAATATGAATGGCCAAAACAGCTCAGTTTATGGAAAAAAACACTAATGTATCTTGAGAAAAATACCCTAAAACAGACATTAAATGGGTGAACAAACAGTAGTTATTTAGAAAGAGACCCAAGGTGAAGCTAAAAATTCACAGCATTTTAGACACAGGTTTGCAATATACAACTAAAACACTTGGGCTCTTTTCGCCTGCATACACAGAAATTTAGTTTCACGCATTAAGGCGATACATCTGCATGGAAATAGCCAAAGCAGCAGAGTGGGAAAAGCCCAGCCGGGGCCTGATCCCATGTGGCTGCATCGAGCCTCAGCTGGGTCATTCCCATCCAGCTACAACAGGGCCTGGATGAGCCCCATGTTTGGCTGCATCAGGCCCGGCCAAGCTGTTTCCATAAAGCTTTATCAGGTCCTGGCTCAATCCAGCTACGCAGAAACAGGGCTGATCTCTCTATATAGGGCTAAGCCAGCTGGGGCTGAGCCAGGCATGTGGGGCTTGGAAATTTAATGACAGGGGAGCATGGTGGCAGTGTTAATTGCCACTGCTCCCCCACCATCACACTTCCAGACCCATCGGGAGGAGACCTGTAGGCCAGATTACAGGACTCCATGAGTCAGGTTATATGGCTCTGAGGGCCAGGGTTTGAGCACCCCTGGATTAAACCAACCATGGGTGATGTGGAGACAAGAAAGATACAGATATAAATATCAAGAGCTAATGGAGAAGCATGTGGGCTGCGCTAGTAACCCGTAATGATTGGGAAATTAATCATAAGTGAACATGTAGGATGACAATCTGGAAAAACCTCAGAGTAAGGAGTTTTATGTAGGAAAGGAAACAATGGAAGAGCCTTTACTTGAATTACATGAAATGAGACTGGGCATAACACCAACAAGCATACTGCAGGAAAGAATCAGACAATAGCAAGGAAATGGATTTGATGCCTTAGTAAAATCATTTCCAGGTCTAATTTCTGTGAAAAGGAGATCATGACCTAAGTGCAAAATCTAGTGGACCTGTGATATTACTGCTAAATCCTGCCCTACACAGGCTGAAGTGCCTCATTAGTAGCAGGCTAAATGAATAGACCACTCCAAAGTGCTGTAAGAAATATGAAAGCACCATTTTATATCCGTATTAATAATGGAATTATGTTCATGCCCTTAGTAAGGCTGAAGTCCATACTGGCCTCGAGCAGCATAAATACAGAGAAGAGATGCAAGATGGACTATAGTTTGTAGAAAAGTAACTAAACTTGATACAGAAGGCTAAACAAACAGAGAGGGAAAAGTGACTTTTTTCCAAAAACAAATGTTTCAAATAACACCTAATTAAATACTGAAAGCAATGCACTGAGCAAATTTCTTTGGGTATAAATAGCCTTTCCATGCTTACGCCTGTGTGCAAAATGTACAGCAAAAAGTTGCAATGCTGAGTCCAATTCAACATGAAACAAGGATGCCCACAGACATTTGGTGCGGAGGGTAACAAATGAGTACAATTTCTGCGTCTAGCAGCATCCCATCTGCGTGTAGGTACTCTGTGTACCTAGCACTTCAAAATCAGAACAGCTGTGTGAGAAGCAGCTGTGGGAAAAGTCTGCAAGGCCAAGAGCTTCCATTTCCCTGGTTGCCTTGTGGGAGTTGCCAGCATCCAAGTAAACAGGAGCTAAACAAATAGATAAATTGTTTAATCTGAGGATTAGCCCAACATAAACATGCATCCTGCCCCTGTTAAAATGTCCTCAGAGTGTCTTGTCTCAACATGGGAGACCTTGATGTGCAGAATTTAATGGGCTGTCAAAGCAACTCAGGCCCCACAGAAAGGACAGGAAGGTGACTGGAGATGCTGTAGTCAGTCAGGGGCAGTTAGACGCTTTTCCTGATTTCAAAAAGGATCCCAAAATAGGTATAAAAGTTCATTTCACTCTCCCAGACTGGTACCAGTGCTCTAGGGCAGGGTCCTTTATGACTAAATCTTTTTTCTTAGACTGTGAGATCAGCTAAAACCATAACAAACTTTTGATGAAGAGAGAAACAATTTTGAAGGGGCTCTCTTGCACCCATGTTTACTGCTGGAATGCCGGGAGGTGTCAGCAACCACAAGCAACTTTTGATATGTACCTAGTTAGCCCTCTGTCACTGGTTACACAATATAGTTAGCTGTGCTTTTGTAGCAGTCCTAAAACTGCATTATGGCAACTACTGCAAAGATCTACACTTCAGCACTATTTGGAAAACTGTCAGACAGAATGCAGCTGCTCATTTGGTAAGTGCTATGCTCTACAAAATACAATTAGACCAGTTCTCAAATAACTGCGCCTAATATGCTCCCAGGTGGTGATTCTGTTCTGGAGTATACATTACTAAATGGCTGGAATGGCAGGTATACAGTTCACCTCTTCCTCAGTGAGTACCTTCAGTAGCTGATGCCAGCTGCTGGCTTTAAATGGAAACCAGTAGCCTAGCATGGTCTGTGGAGGGGCACATTCTTTCAAATTTAGTACTCCCTCTTCATGCCACTCCCTTCCATTTGCAGGCAACCAGTTGTCCAAGGGGCCCAGAATGTGATTTACTCCAGCCAGTCCCATATTTCATAGCCACAAACAGTCCATGAAAAAGGCCCTATGGCATACCACACATAAAGACCAAGAGAGACAAGGACACGGCCAGCGCCTTAACAACTGCAATGCCATCTGGCAGGTTACAACAGGCTCCTAGGAAAAAGACTAGGCCCTTCACTGCGGAAGATCAAAATGTCCTTGCCTGGGAGGTAACAACAATTAGGCCTGATCCCAAATCAGACAACTGGTCTGACCATGAATACATGAGCAAGACCCACCAACCAGGTACCTAGATATTTTTAAGTACTAAAAGGAATACCAGTGCATTGCAGACAAACACCCAACTCTAGCTGTAGTTAATGTCCAACGCTCCACAGAAAGACAAAAAACCCAGGAGTCAAATAATACATTCACTGGTCTTCTCTGATGGAATCCTGCCTCAGCCTGCAGATAGTTAAGGCAAAAGGAAAGGCTCATTTTTGTGAAGGCAAATGGGATTTGGGGAAACAGCTTTTATTTTTCTTTGGTTTCTAAAGCAGAAAGAAATTATGATTCTATTTTTTTAATTTTGTATGCTTCTTTAAATGCATAACTAGACATGGCAAATACACAAGTTAGTAAAATGAAATAAATAAAATGCCGTGTGCTTTGCCAGATCATACTCATCATTCTAAATGGGGAAATCAACCTGGCTTTCTGACTAATTCAAATGTAAAAATGGGTAATTCTCCACATAAGTGGCACATTTGGTCACACAGACATTTGTTCAGCTTAGAAAGTTATCTGCATGTCCAAAAGTTTCCCTGGTTCAGAGGTAGGAGTACAGAAAGGGTTGTCAGCTCGCATAGAGGCTACGGACCCTCCACGACTTCTCCATCCCCTGTACATTAATTTCGGTACTCCTTATTTAACAGATGGAGAAGATTCAGTTGTTGATACGATATTAGCTTTCATCAACCATTTTATCTTAGTGGCGATCACTAACAGTATTACTCTGGGACATCTGCTGCAGTAAAGGCAGAAAACAGTGAAAGGCACAAGTATGAAAAGTGCACATCTGTTGAGTCTCTGTATACCTTTCTTATCCTTCCTTTTTAATTCATTATCAGAAAGGTTGGAGGGAAAGAATTCTTTGACTTCTGATACTGAGGCACACGATGGCACACATTCCTCCAAAATTAATGCTTATATTTCTAAAGGAGGTAATAAATGTCAAATGAATAGGAGAGCAGGGGGGTATGCCACCAGCATGGATTGTCATTTAAATCCTTTCCAATTATGAGAACAATGGAAGCATGTGCCTGGGAAGGACTTAGGGGAGTGATATACTTTTAACCTCTCTCAGCTATTTGGTCAAGGACTCTCCAGAGAATGCTCTAGCAGAGTGGACAATGAGATCAACAGATTAGCTTCCGATGTGCCCTGCACTTTAAGAGAGAGAGAAACTGAAGCTAAATTAACATCTGTGTGTTGCACACCCTGCAATAGTGAAGAGGAGGAATAAACATTTCCAAAGTATGTGAATAAAAACCTACGAAAGCCCTTATTCCAAACTTTCCCCATCACAGAAAGCCAAGGAAGCGTTTAATCTTCCACAATGTTAAGAAAGCCAAATTTTGTCTTCAGTTTAACAAAGCTGGATTATAGTAAACAGATTGGGCAACTTTCAAGTAGCTGCTGTGTGCTCTGGGTTGTAAAGGGTCCTGTCAAACACTGTGACTTTTTTTAATGTTCCAGTATTTCTATCATCTTCTTTAAGGTCCAAATGTGCAAGGCACTCCAAACACCTGCTTAAATTTGAAATCATTAAGGTAAAGTTGAAGCTAATGCTTAAATTTAAGTACATATTTAAATGCTTTGCCAGATCAGAGTCCAAATCTATTTAACAGTCTCTACTACAACACTGTTTTTATTGGGTCAAAGTTGGAGTTCAAAGGTGTTTCCCTTTAAGCTCTAAATATTTTCCTGTTGATTTAATGTGGCAATTTAAAAAAATGTGTATTCCCACAGACCCAAAGCTTGTCTAACACCTCTCCTACCCATAGAGTCAGTCCAATAAAGAACAGTCACAAAAGTGTTGCCTCTTGCATCATTCTCACTATACACATGTTCTACATCACAAAGGAAGAGTTGGGAGCAGTTAGACTTATTTTGTTCGAAACAACACTAGATGTTTCTTTAACCTATAAAAGTATAGTTGGGTATGTGTGTTGGAAGCAAAACCACAGTTGGAAGGAATTATGTCAATTTTCTTTCTAACCAAAGATGCACTGGACCAGTGATTTTCAACCAGGATACTGAGGATGTAGGATCTAGGGTCCAAGGGGCCCAGTTGGGACTGGCTGGGCAAAGAGACTAAGAGAAGAAATCAAGGCAAGAGGGTGGAGGCAGACACAGAAAGGAGGAGGATCTCAAGAAAGAAAACGAGGAGGGTAAGTAGGAACATTAAAACACAGGGAAGACAATTGGATGAAAGGGTATGAGACCAAATGGACAGAGCGCTGGGATATGGACTGATTCAGAAAAGATGCAGGGGACAAAGAGATGAGATCAAGTGGAAAAGGAACTGGGACTGGCTGGGCAGAAGAGTACACTTTGTTAACAGCCTGTAATAGAACCCAAGAATCCAAGTCTTGCTGCCTTGCACAGGCTGCTGGCAAAATGTTTCATCCTACTCTAAGGCTGGGCCACATGGAGAACAGTAGCCTAGGCCACTGTCAGTCACGGTTAGATCTGTGGAGTGAATCAAATGTCTCAAACCAAGCTGATGAATCATGCTGGGTGTCAAGAGAATACCACTCAGTGGAATTTCTATTTTTCAGCTTGCCTCTTTAAAGATCTAGGAAAATTCAAACAAGCTATGTTAAAAGAATATGATAATACTTACCAAGTCAACACTCAAAAGTCAGAAAAATTTGGAGTTAAGGTTATCCATGCAAATTTGATATCTCTCCCCTTGTACATACACAGTCCAATACAATCTTTAACTACATGAACATACACTATTTCTGCACTGCATTATTTAATACATAGCGCTCTCTTTGAACCTCTGTTCTCCATCTGTAATATGGGAGCTTCTGTTCTCAGAAAGATGTTATCACATGTACTTGTTTACTGATCTTCACTACTGCATTCAACAACCATCACACTTTGATCCAATTTTCTCTGGAATGATCCTACAAACATCAACTTTCTAGATATCACAATCCATTTCCAGAATCCAGCCCTACCAACCACTATCTACAAAAAACAAAGAATCACCATATTTCATGTCCATAAAACCAGTAAGTATCCCAAGTACACCAAAAAAGGCTGTAATTTATGGTCAGGCCCTCAGATACCACTTCATCTGCTCTGAGGAGAATACTCATGAAATCTGCCTTGCCAACTTGAAAACTGTCTTTACATGGAAAGGACACTTCTGCAGAGAAATAGACTGCGCATTGAAAGAGCACCCAAACAGCCTGCGGTAAACCTGTTACAATATAAAAGGAAAACTCCTGCTCACTGCACACTCACTGCTCACTGTAGGTGACCTCTAGATGTCACCTACAATTCCACACTTGAACCAATATGAAAGATCATCAACTACATCTTATACTAAAAAAGGATCAGACTGAGACAAATATTCCCAGCATACCCCTTCCACCTGGCTTTCAAACAATCCCCTAACCTCACCCAATTAATCATCAGAAGCAAACTTCCCTCTGATTAATAGACACCAAATGAGACGCACTGTACCTTAACAATAAATGTAAAACTCATCAATTCATATCTACTGCTATAACACTCAACAGGAGGCCTGTGCGAAGCAGCAAGTACTCGATTCGGCTTTGAATTTGGCCAATTCAGAGGGACAGTGATTCAATTCAGTGATTTGAATCACTGTCCCAATTTGATTTGACCTATTTGGATTCGGAGATTCGGATGCTAAATCAAGCCAAATCTCTTCTAAACTGAATAGGTGGTAGTGGCACTGTCAGTGATGGGGGCATGCAGGTGGCAAGCAGGACCCCATCCCCATCTCTGCCCCACGTAGCCTCTGTGTCAGCACTTTAAAAAAAAAATGGTAGAGCCCCACCATGCAGCGCAGGGCAGCGGGGATCACCCTCTGCCGGCCTGGCACCTGTGCAGCAGCTGTCACATTGTGCTGGTATAGTGTGACTCGGCAGGGTGTTGCATGCTGTCCTGGAACTGAGGCAGATCCAGCAGTCACCCAGAGCCCTGCAGCGCTCATCCCGTGTGGCCCCAGCTCCCAGATAGTACATGGAGCCGCATGGCGCCTGGTTGAGTCGTGCTGTTATGCAACAGCTGCTGCACAGGTGCCAGGTGGGTGGAGCAGACACCCAATGCCTCCCAAATGCCCCATGCTGTGGGGGGGGCTGTGCCTAAGCCCCCAGAGATCCTGAACGCCGCAGCTGCAGCCGGTAATTGTGGGGCTTTTTTTTTTTGGCTTTTTTTTTTTTTTTTTTTTTTTAAGTGCCAGGGTGCTGGGGCCAGGTGGGGCAACCATGGGGGGGCTGGGGAAGCGGGTGAGGGATGGGGTCGGGCAGGGACCAGTACAGAGTCCAGATCTAGCTCCCTGTGGCAGCAAGCGGGCACTGCCCAAATCTCTGAACTAATTCCGAGGCTTTTGATTCAATTTGGACCTTTTAACGTGTCATCCAATTCAATTAGGATTCAGAGATTCGTCCCCCAAATTGGGCCAAATCTCCTCTGAATTGAGGCTTCACACAGCCCTACTCAACAGCCCCTCACAAAGAAAACATAAGAATCCACAGATCCTACACATCTATCCCAGATTGTCGCATATCTCATCAGTGCAATAAAAGCCCTAATGGAAATTACATAGGTGAAACCAGTCAAAAACTATATATCAAAATGAACAATTACAGGAACAAAATAAGGGACACAGACACATGAACACAGGTAAGTAAACACTTTTCACAGAATAGCCACTATCTTTCTGAACTCACGATCCTTATACTCAAGGGAAAGTTACAAAACATCTTCAGATACAGGTCTGGAAACAAAAAAAAAGAGTAACTAAAAAAGGGACTAAACAGACTTTATGGCTCATTATAATCTACCTGATCTCTGCTAGTGTCTCTGCACTGCACAGGTGGTAAGGAGTACTCTTCCCTCTTGAATGGTCTTACTTTTCCATTAAACAGGTTATTCTTCCCATTGCATTTATCTTATTTGCTGGCTATTCTGATATACCTTGACTTTAGCAAGGCTTTTGATACAGTCTCCCACAACACTCTCACAAGCAAGCTAAGGAAGTACAGGTTGGATGAATGGACTGCAAGATGGATAGAAATCTGGCTGGATCATTGGACTCAAAGGGTGATAATCAGTGACTCCATGTCTAGTTGGCAGTCTATATCAAATGGAGTGCCCAGGGCCAATTCTGTTCAATATCTTTATTAACAATTTGAAAAATGAGATGGAGTGTACCCTTAGCAAGTTTGCAGATGACACCAAGCTGGGGGAACCAGTAGATATGCTGGAGGGTAGGGCCAGGATTCAGGGAGACCCTGACAAATTAGAGGACGGCAGCAAAAGAAATCTCACAAAATTCAATAAGGACAAGTGCAATGTCCTGCACTGAGGATGGAACAATCCCCATGCACCGCTACAGACTGGGGACTAACTGGTTAAGCAGTTAGTCCCAGTCCTCTTTGGGAAAAGACAAGGGAACTGGGTTTATTTAGTCTTGAGAAGAGAAGACTGAAGGAGGATTTAACAGCAGCCTTCAAATCCCTGAAAGGTGGTTCCAAAGAGGATGGAGTTAGACTGTCCTCAGTGGTGGCAGATGATAGAACAAGAAGCAATGGTTTCAAGTTGCAGCACGGCAAGCTTAGGTTAGATATTAGGATAAACTCTACCATTAGGAAGGTGGTAAAGCACTGGAACAGATTACCCAGAGAGGCTGTGAAACCTCCATCCTTAGAGGTTTTTAAGACCAGGGTAGACAGAGCCTTGGCTGGGATGATCTATTTGGAGAAGGTCCTGCTTTGAGCAAGGGGTTGTAGCAGATGACCTCCTGAGGTCCATACCAACCCTAATTTGCTATGAGTCTATGATACTCCTGATAATGACTCTTTTCTCCTACTTTACAGTACAGTTTCACACCTTTAAGTAAACTTTTTATTTAGATATGAATTTTACATATCTTAAATCCTTATTGTATCTCTTAGTTAGCTCACATTGTAACTGCTTCTTTCTCAGATGTGAGGAAAGGTAGGTACTTCATGCCTGAAAATTTGTCTAAATCTCTCCCAACTATGCAGTTGGCCCATTAGAAGACATCACCCACAAAAATACTTGCCTTTCTCTTACTTCCTGGATCAAGAGTGCTACATCACTCCAAAACTACCAGTTGTAAAAATAAATTAATGTTGTTTGTGAAACACTTAGATCTTGTTAAATGCCATAGAAAAGCCCACTGCAAATGTAATAATTCTGTCTTCAATGCAGCATTTGAATAGCGTCTAATAAATAAGACATGGGATCAGGATCACACACTGAACAGTAAGGAGAAGACAAAATACTAAATAGCTGCTGATTCAGTTAGGACTGCTCATTTTGTTCACTGAACAATACAGGAATCTTATGAGGGAAAGTAACGTGATTATCAAAATACAGTTTGTATCAAACGGCATGCACACAAGGAAGCTGAATTAACACTGCACAGATCATTCTGAAATAATTGTTAATTAATCAAGTCAGACATTTTAGAAAGACTGAATATCATTTTACAAGATATACAACAGAGCAAGCTGAAATTATGAGCAAAAAAACTACTGGGTGAGGTTCTACAGATTCTATTATATAGGAAGGCAAATCCACAAATCTAGTAAAATCAAAAGCAATAATTTTTTAAAACTCAGTGAAGATGCTAATCTTTGCTGAAGGCTGTATCCAGGACAAGTTTCCAATTTCAGCTAATTTTCCTATAGACATCACTTAAAAAGTTGTGGGTTCACTGCATTTTGTTTTAAAACACTCTCAAAAATGCAGAACAATTTTGCTCCAAACAGTCAAAAAAAAGCAAAGAGCCCACAATGGAAACTGCAGCAAGAAGTGTATTTTCTCCAGAAAGTTAGAAACATATGAAAAAAACTGGAAACCATTTTGAATCCCAGCTACAGCTATCACTAGTGACTAGCCAAAATAACAGACAATTCTCAGCTTATGCCAAAATGCTTAGTTACTGGGCATAGAGAGATTGCTGTACGGAAACATGACAGCCACTACAGAGCAATAACTTGCACTCTGGAAGCATTTTTATTAAGATCGAAAGTTGGCCAGCACACACTGAGTCTAAATCTTATTTTTTGACATGCTGCATCTATTTGAGTCCCAACTGGTCAGCTAGTGGGAAGACAATCTATTCTCAGTCTCAGTCAAGGGATGACAACTCTAGCAATGGGTCACCCAACTTCTTCCGTTTTACTGACTGTATAGAAGCCATTATTAATGCATGAGAAAGCCCCAAGATGAAGCAGACCTTGAAACCTTTTTAGTCCTGGAACAGCAATGCTGTCATCTGAGCCAGAGTTCTTAGTTTGTTATCATCTAATAAATTGCACTGCTAAGTAATATTTCCTTTCTGAGGGTTCTTCCAAGTCCCATTCCCTCCAAAGCAACCCAATGTGCGTAATTCTATCTATGTAGGCTTTATGTAGCTCCCATTAGTATAGTATCTGAGTGCCTAATTGCCACTGTTGATTTACTTTACTGCTTAGGAGGAAATGTTATAAAAAAATTAAATAGAGACGGTTATGTTCACATTTTTATTATAGTATAATTGGGCTACCCTGGTGAAGAGGGTTGCAAATCCTGCCATTAAAACTCTCCATTGTCAGGGCTGCAAAAAAAACAACTGAAACAAATGTCTTCTAGACTGGAACTCAACTCAAAGTCTCCACCCTAGATTGAAGTATGATATGCACTGCTCTACTCTGCAGATTTGTTCCTCATGGTAGCTTACTAAGAAACTATTATGGTACCTACAGTACATTCATATTCTTGTAAATTGATTTCTTTTTATTGCCATCATATAATTACAGAAAAGTGAGACTGGAGCAGCTAGACATCCTACATAGCTGAATGAATTAGACTTCACATTTAGCCTTTTTCATTTTCCCCTCCTCATCAAGAAAAATAACTTAAACCCTAACCTCGCAAAAAAATGTACTACCATACTTAAACATATACATGGTAAATAACCCTGTTTAAGCGTGTGCTTACATCTGTGCAGGATCTGGACCGTCTTCTACAAGCCTTCCCTTCCCAAAGACTTTATGAAAGGACATTTTCAGCTGATCTGAAAAGTGATTTTATTTTTCCCCACCTATGCTGATCAATTTATCTCACTGAAAACAATTCATTTAGTCTTGCAGCCAATGGTAGCAATGACAATGAGACTCTCACTGTTTCATCCAAACTAGAAGGATGCAAAATATGCAGAGTATCCCCACAGATGTCTAAAATAGGCTTGAGGTTCACAGTAAGCCCAGTAGCTGCATAATCATTCTGTTACAGGGAGAGAAAAACCAGGGAGACTCCCGAGTCCACAAGGGGAACCCCAGGGCCGGGAGCCAGGGGTGGAACAGAAAAAAAGTAAGTAAAAAAAGAAAATTTACTCACAGCAGGACGGGAGGAGGAGCAAGGATGGCAGGGAAAGCCCACGCGGGACGCCGATCATGCCTTATGGCACCTGAGGCCGGCGGATGATGTCACTTACAGCCGCCGGTTGGGAGAAATAAAAGGACGGGCAGTGAGAAGGAGCGGGGGCACGTTGGTGCCGGGAGAGAGTCTGGCCGGTGGGGTCAGCCGGGGGCGTGAGATACCAGAAGCGACTACGTGCGCCAGCTGTGGTGAAGCAGAGGAGCTCGGCAGCGAGCCCGTGCCCAAAGTAAGAGCAACAGCTGCAGGCAAAGCACAAGGCGAGGCAATAGGAGATGCCAGGGCGTGGTGAGGTCAATGGACTTGGGAAGATCCAGGCAAGGCAGCCTCGCCGGGAAGGTCCAGAGAGAGGGGAGCCATGAGCTGGGGACCTGGAGGGAGGACTGCTGCTCTGGCAAGACTCCGAGAGAGGGTTTCAGTTTGGGGAAGATCCAGAGAGAGGGCTGTGGGTTGGAGAAGACCCAGATAGAGGGTAGCAGCAAGGCAGGGACCCAGAGAAAAGACAGCCGCAAGGCAGGGATCCAGAAAGAGGGCAACTCCATAGTGAAGACCCAGAGAGAGGACGACAGTTCTGCGGAGACCTGGAGAGGGGGCCACTGCTCTCAAGAGATCTAGAGAGAGGGTCATGCTGGTGGGATACTGAAGGAGTGGCACTGAACCAGGACAGGTGGAGTGGGGGTGCAGAGCTGGGCCACATGGAGGTGACTCTGTCAACAAGTGGAGGTATAGAGGGGCTAGCTGTGTTCCATGAGGAAGCCCAAGAGGGGCAAGGTTATGTCTCTCTTGGTACTTATTAGGTTTCTCATTTGAGTTGTGAAAGGTGTTTTATGTTTCCTCAGATTAGAAGGGGCTGAGGTGGTGTGGAGGTAAACCGAGGGAGTGAGAGGCAGACTCATTATTAAGTATTTAAGACGCGTACGGTCCATCAAGGAAGCGACCAGGACCTGCCAGGCTGGGGAAAGGGTGAGGGCCAGGGGAGGAGGAGCCTCGCAGAAGACGTCAAAGAAGCAGGTGACTGACGAGGGTGACTGTCGCACGAAGCCCCACCCACTAGAAGATTCAAAGTTGTGGCAGGTGAGAAGCGGCAGCCTGCAACATGTGTGAAGATCTCCCGTAAGGCTACCTGCAACGGCAAGGCGAGTACCAGCAAGCACTCGGAGCAAGGAAGCCCAAGGTAAGATGTACGAGGCCTGGTGGGTACACATTCAAGCACAGCTATTTCTAATCTCAGAAGTAAACAGCATCAGCTCCAAATTAGTAGAGACCATCAGATGATGGGTCGGATCTCTGCAGTTGGTGAACGAAGAGCATAACCAGATTCCACTCAAGACAAAGCCCGTTCTATCCTCCAAATGAAGTGGCAAAAGCATATATTTCACATCAAGTCTGACCTCCACTTGACTTACTACTAGGGATGAACATAATTCGCAGTTTCACAGCTTTAGCGGAAACCGTGTAATCTGGGATTGTCTGGGAAATCCGTGAAATCAACAACAAAAATTAATAAAAAGAAAATGCTGGATCCTCACTGCTGGGAGGGGAAAGCACCAGCTAGTGGAGTTCCTCATAATTGAGGTAGGTTAGTTTTAACCACTGTATAGGTGTATTTAGAGCCAGATGAGATAAGATAAGTTGAGATAGTGCTTAAGGAACCAGTACTGGCTTCAAGTTTTAGCTGCGCTAATGAGTAGTTAGACACCACCAGCAGAAGTTATGGTTATCAGACCCAAAGGAAATAAATAGCAGGTTCAAACAAGAGGATGCACTGTCAACGGATGTTTTTAAACTTGATGCCTCAGAAGATTATAAGAGCCTTGGAAGAAGGAAAAGGTCTGTACCAGTTTTTAGCACATGCAGACGGTATCTGCTAGTAGGAAATGAAATGAAAAAGGAACAAAAGAATACAGAGATCACAGAGTCAAATGCCAAAGAAGTTGGGCTTGCTATCAATGTCAGAAGTTGGGCCTGCTATCACGGTCACTTCCGGTAATAAATCTCAAAATTACAAGAAGATAAGGACAGAGAGTGACAATGTGGGAAGGTTAAACAAATTGTATCAAGGATAATCTCAAGAAACCTTACAATCCAGCTTTATACAACTGTTCAACTTTTATATAGATGTGAATCCTAAACACTGACAAAGGCAAGTGGAAAAAGGCTGTAAGCATTTGAAAACAAAATGCTAAGGAAAATATTTGGTGCAATACAAGAAAACAGATTGTGGAGTAGAAGACATAATCAAGAATTTGCAGGCCTTTGCAAAACACCTGATGTCTTGAGCAAGATAAAAGTACAGAGAATGAAATGGGCAGGGCATATCACAAGAGCTGACAAGAGAAGGCATATAAAGCAGATTTTAGAAGCTGAGGTGGAGGGTATCAGACCTAGAAGCAGACAGAGGCAATAACAGGAAGATAACAGAAACTGATTTGGAAAGGATAGGCAATTAGTAGGAGGAAAGCAGGAGAGGTGGCCTGGATCGTGAACATCACGCCATCATTAGAATCCCCCACACCACTTCATATCCAAAGCCATCTTTCACATTCAGTCACACCTTACCTCGTTCCATTAAATCTTTCTGCATTAGGACAACCTGGTCCTCCTATCAGAACTTAAATCAAATTCCAAAATATATTTAATAATAATTCTTTAGACTCTGCAAAATAGATTTTCCCAGTTTATGGGTCAACCTAATTTACCTCCAATCTGTGCAATGGAAAAGTACTTATTCATTGTTTCCTATCTCTGCTGCATCTTACAGGCTGCAAATGTACTTTATTAAAGAAATCAACTTTTGTAGTGACTAAATTAATAAAGCATGTATTTCCAAACCCAGCTTCTCCAGTTGGTATAGTAAAAACCATACTATGGTAAAAATCATAATATAAAAGGGTTCCAACTCTTCAAGATAGTTTATAGGAGATATAGTTTATATAGAGGAGACATATCACACACCCCATTATGTCTCTATCAACATACCAGGCCTTGCAAATCTGCCCTAAATAAAAACAAAATTGACAACACATTGTGTCTGAGGCAGCTGGGCTGCATACACTTAGCATGTATTTGGCAATGCTTAGATTGTTCTCTCCCCTTTTAACAAACAACTTGCTTACAAATGAAAAACTTGCCAATGTTCTAAAACATTCTTTAATGTTCAGATGTCATTAGGACTGTATTCAACAAGGTCTCCTGGAGAGATCAGCAAATTAGCCAACAAATCCATGGAGATGAGGCTCTGTTACTTAAAACCTAGTGGGATTGAACACAACTTTCATATGAATCACAATGGAGGCAAAGATTGAGTGTGCATATTTTCGGGGGGAGGGGGAGTGTGCATGAACACATGTGTGCAAGCACACACAGAGCTAGAAAATATACAGACTCAGTCTTTAAGTGAGACACACATACACTTCAGCGTTAATTCTTTACTGACATACTAAAACAAGATTTTAGTAAAACTCTTATTTTTACAAACTGTATTAGTTATCAACAATTCTTTCTAAACACTTCCATATGCATACAGTTGTATCTCGATTTCCCATCCAAGTAGTCTACATTAAATACAATATCAATCCCTTATTGGGGGGAGGGAGAGCAGTTGGAGGGGTAGGGCACTTTAAAAAGCTATTGAATTACAGTAGGCAAGACACTGCAAAGGAATGTTACATATCAACAGGAAAATGAAACAAACTCCATTATATGATGGAAATGGTCAATTAAGCACAAATCTTACACGCATAAAAACTTTGGCTACAAATATATCTAAAAAGATCTGGATGTGTCGCTGTGATCGTTTTTCACTCCATAAACTCTTGCGTCAGCTTTTCAGGTTCCTTTTCATGGCCATCTGGGTTTCTGAGCTTTTTCTACTCTTATTTTATCCACCAAAGGGGTCATAAATTCAGTATTCCAGAACAAACAGGTTTTATAGCCAACATAACCTTTCCAGAATTAACTGTCACTGAATGCTGAAAAGAGCAGTAAGAATGGTATTGTGAACTACTATATCCAGACATTTCTGGAAGCTGGCAAAACTCAGCTTTAAAACAAAGCCCTCCTGAAAACTGGCTAGCTCATTTAATTTTTCAAAAGGGAAACAACTATTGCTCATCCCAAGAAGTTCAGAAAACTGGATTTTTTGGATACTTCATAAACAAACATATCACTGAATGAAATGTTATCATTAAAAAATATAGATAGAACACTGAGAAATACGATTACCTAACAAGCAAGAAGTTTTTGATATCACAGTTGAAACATAGGTGTGGTAATCTAGATCTCTTCCAGATCATCTCTCGAGTCACTCTGATTATCTCTGACATCCCAAAACAGAAAACTCAGTTAACAAATATACCATAATGAAAATAAAAAGACAAACAAATTAGCAATGGAGAGCTGCAGGTTTTTTATGCTAATGATGTTAAACATAGTATAAAATGAGAAAATAAAAATATGACAAACACAAAAGAATCAACAAGATTAACCCAGGATAGTTGGTGAAACATGGCCAGTAATCTTATAATGGACACTGGTGACAATAAAATGTTATTGTTTCTCCAACCAGGAAAAAAAAAAAAATTCCACAACTACCTGTTATCACTAACAGACAGCTAATTTTAAAACATCAGAAAAGTTGTTCTAGATTCTCAGTGACACTTGCTGGTAAAACTTGCTGGAAGTCTCAGAAAAATTAAGTTTCTCCTGTAAGCCTGTTGTGAGAAAAATGATGAATTTCTTGAAACACTGTATGCAACAAAGCATAAATTTGTCAAAGAGATACTACATTTACAAAAACAACAATTGAAGGAGATACTGAACACTCATAGGATGATTAGATTACTATCACGATATCAGTGAAAGTTTGGCTTTGTCTTATTAACAAGAACTAAATCGACTTAGATAAAATAAAAAATGGCTCAAACAAGCTATGGGAACTTTGAATCATTTCTTCACCATGATTCGTCCTAAAAACAAATGCAATAGGTTAAACTGTCACCACCGCTCTGCTGCAGTTTACTGAGCATAAAGAGCCACGTGATCCAGCAATGAGAGGAAAACCAAAGCAAAAACGCAAAGCAGGCCAAAATTATCACTTTCTAAATCTGCTGTTACAAAGCACCACAAACAAGGAAGTAAAAAGTAGCTCTGGGATATGCAGAAGGCAGCGATACTGTCAAGAAGTTCTGGGAATATCAAGCTGCCAGCATAGTGCATCTGAACTGCTTGAAAAACTTATTCTCAGTAAAGTCCTCTCTCATTTATCTGTGCTTTATTTAATGGTTAAAGTCTTTACATTTTATTTATCATTTAAAAGGAGGGCTATCAACATATAATATGCATCCAAAAAGAGGCAAGTCAACATCATAAGATGAAAGAAAGAAGTTCATAAGATACCGTGAGAACACGGTTAAACAGAAAAAAAAATGTTTACATCATCTTTTAGGTTTGGTATAAAGAATTTCTGATGCTGGGGACTATATGGCCCAAGGGGATTGGTAATGGGAGAGAAACAAATCCTTTCACCTCTAGGTTGAAATCCAAACCAGGTTGGCAGTAGCCAAAAACCATTATCTTAACATCTGCTAGCTGTTTGGTAACCTATGTGAAATGAGTTATACTCCTTAGTGTCCACATCATAGTCACACTAATTGGCACCATGTCGACAATCTAAACAGAGAGGTCAAAACCTGAACATGCAGCAAGCATGAATTACAAATTTAGTCCATTTCAGTTTTGAGTCCACATATGATAAATTATCTCGTTTTGTGTGTGTAACTCCACCTAGCTATACCACCACCTTCTTATTCACCCTCAAAATAAAACATAATTCAAATAAGCAAACAACTTTTAACTGCTCCCTTAGACATACACCATAGTTTCTGATTTGATAAAATCATATAAACGTGATTTTAAATTTATTCCTAGTCAGCAAAGCACTTAAGCAATTCTTACATTTTTATCAATGTGACTAAATATTGTGCTTAATGATAACTAGGTTTCATGAATAGGAGCCAAAGTCTGTAAAAGGCTTAATCCTTTATTGTTTATTTTTCACTTAATCCTTTATTGTTCCTCACAATACAACAAATCAGTGTAACCAAACAAATTCTAGATGAGTGAAAGTCCCCTTTACCTTTGGTTCATACCTGTTCTAGTTTTCTCCACAAGTGTGAGGATTTAGGAGAAACAAAGAATTGAGTGACACATGCTAGCCTGTATGAGTACAACATGGTGAAAGGTCATAACTATTTCAAGCCTAATTTTTCTACAAAGTGAGTTTAGAGGTGCAGAACAGGGTTTTAAAGCAGCAAAGTAAATTTGGCCAATGTGTGAAAAATAAAGAAGCTGTCTAACTAATGAAATTGTTAGAAACAAAAAAGTAGATTACTCGCATTCTCTGAGTGTGGCTGCATAAAAAGTAATGGCCTAAAATAAGAAGTAGAGACATTCCATAAAAAATACTTCACAATGGTTACCAGCATCTTCTAGGATAGGTTTAAGACTACTTGATACCAGGAATTAGTAATGAAAGTGACTGGCTGCATCTTCCTGGAAGCTGTCCAGGAACACATTAGATAACAGAATACTAAAGAAATACAAATCTTTAAAGCAAAGAGTTGGACTGTGTAATTAAGTACTTATTATTAAATAATGAAATAATTATTACACGATAGCTGCAGGAACCACTGAATTTACTCTTATGAGGAACTGTCACTTTTTATTTTGTTTTGAGAAAGATGATAATGTGAGTTAAGAATAGCAACCAACGAGGAGAGGGATAAATCTGATCACAATAGCCGGAAGTTTGCATAAATGGAAGCATAAAAGACTTGAGGGATAGTCTGGTGAGTTTAGAGGGTATCCTTTCCCCACAAGTTCAGTGCTTTATTCTGATGTTCAAAGGTATAGTCTGCACTCAGAAAAAAGGAGCTCACAGTAGAGATAGGACACCACTCTGTCTGAAAACAAAGAGAAGACTAAAAGCCAGTGTTC
>JAGPOW010003310.1:8251355-8265009 GCA_030014935.1 Caiman crocodilus
AGGGGTCAGGGAGCTTGTGACAGAGCCCCTCACACAGCATGGGGCAGTGGGGGCAGTGGGGATCGCCCCCCCTGCTCAGCAACACCTGCTGAGTGTGGACTTTTTTTAAAAGGCTCGGAGCTAAGGTCAGGCAGGGCAGCCATGGGGGGGCTAGGGGAGCAGGCAGGGGTCCCTCCATGGTCCCCCTACCCCCTCCTCAGCCCCTCCCCCTACTTACCAGCTCAGAGTCCAGGTCCAACTCCCTGCTGCAGCAGGAGGGGACTGCATGAATCATCAAAGTTCTCCAAATCTTTTCTAAATCAATTCAGACCTTTTAATTGGTCCTCTGATTCAATTCAGATTCAGAGATTTGGCCACCAAATCGGGCCAAATCTCCTCCGAATCGAGTCAGCACCGAAAGCTTTGCACAGCCCTACAGTTAATCTGTTTCTGATCTCACTTATGTTAGTGTAAAACTGAAGTTACTCCTCCAGTGTCTATGGAGCTACACTGGTATCTCTACCTGTGAGTAGAGAATCAAACCCAGTGCACCTCCGAAAGCAATTCATGCTCACATACTTTCAAGCAAAGGTGGTGCCTCTACACGTAAAGTGTTTTGTAGAACCATGTTCTTAATCTTTTGCTGTTCATTAAGAATGCAATGGCATTCAATTAAAAGCTTTTCTTGCTTTGCTTAAATTTACCTCTGTCCATGTTCTCTTCCTTGACAATTCCCTCCTCCTGTTATGCACAAGAGATTATTACATAAGGGAAGCACAACAGTTCTCATCATTAAGAGCTGTCCTCTAGTCATCGCAACAACAGCTACAGCAGAAAAGTATATGGCAAAGCTGGTGGAAGATGATGACAGTAACCACAACCACTGCCTTGGGAGAGGTTAAGGCTAAAGGAATAAACCCTGAAAGAAAATCCAGACTGGAGCCCCTAAGACAGGCAATTAATTCAATCTTCTTTCTGGCAGCTCCTAACAACTTTTCTGTCCCCACATCATATTGGTTCTACCTTTCCAACAGGTAAGTCAGCAGATTGGACAGGGTGATTCTGATGCTTGGGCAATTCTTGATCACCTAGCAAACACCCAGGCTTTTCTGCCCTGGAGAGGTTACTTCAGTTTCGCCAACATGTTGAAACAAACAGGAGTCAACAATTACCAGTTATAAGCCATGGATTGATTGGCATAAATCCAGGGACCAGAGGTTGTCTCTGATGGTGGATGAAGTCATTGAACCCCATTGGAAAACTATTGCCCACCTCAAGCTGGGCAGTCCCCAGCCAATAAGGTGTTTTCCTGCCAGTCTGCTGTGTCAATGGCTGCTTGGAGCTTAGAGATTCAACTTCAAAGCAGACTGCTATTGTGTACCACCAGCTACTATTAAAATGCAAGGAAAAACTTTCAGTCCTATAGACTGTAAGTTGCAATGTACGTACAATGACCCCAGGTATATCCAGTGGCCTGCAAACCATTCACTATGTGCATAAAACTGCAGTCATTGATGCATCACTCCTAAAACTGAATATCAAGATTGCTGCTCTACAAGAGATTAGACTGCCAGGAACTGGCTGCCTAAATGAGAAGAAATACACTTTTCTGGTGTGGTAAACAGCCCAAAGAAATTGGAGAGCATGGTGTTGGCTTTGCACTCAAAAATAAACTGTTGTTTGCAATAAAACCCCCAAGCAAGGGCTCCAAAAGATTAATAGTGCTTTGACTCACTACTGCTTCTGGTCCTGCCAATCTCTTATGTGCATATCCCCCTACTCTCACCGTTTCATCTGAATCAAAGGACCACTTCCACGGTGAGCTTAGTGCTTTAGTCAGTAATATTTCATATAGTGAAAAAATCCTCCTGCTTGGAGACTTCAACACAAGGGTTGGTGATGAGCATGCTGCCTGGGTGCACAGTTTATGCACCAATGGTATCAACAAAATGAATGAAAACAGACAAAAGTTTTGTTTGAGCTTTGTTCATGTAATGAACTATGTATAAACAAATTGTTTCTTCAGTTGGAAAGCTCAACATAAAGTACGTTGGTGCCACCCACGATCTGGACACTGGCATGAACTCGGCTTGATTATCACCCACTCACACAAGACTTTGTGATGTAATCATCATGCCATCCCATAAGAGTGCTGACTGATAGTGGTCATTCATTGGTACGCACTGAAGTCAAAGTGTGTCCCAGGAAACTGTACAGGAATAAGAAACTCTCCTTACTGCAAATAAATGCTATATGACTGAAAGCTAAAGACATACCATCTTGATTTATCAAAACTCTCCAGGGCTCTATCATCTCTTAAGCTGTGTAATAGTGCTGAGAAGAAATAGGTGCAGCTCAAAGGAACAAGCTATCAAACTGCCTTGGACTCCTGTGGTACCTTGCATCACAGCTCAAATGTTTAGTTTGATGAGAAATGATCTCACTCACAGAAAATAAATGGTCAGGTCTCCTTAAATACAAATGTGACCTTAGCTACTCCAACTTGCAGGCGCTTCAAAAGATCCAGCAAAAGCTCATATGTACAGTGATACAGTGTGCAAACAATTACTGGCTACAACTGTGCAAAAGTATCCAAAAAGTTGTTGACCAAGGCAACATGCAAGCAATGTATGGGAGCATCAGGAAAGCTCTCAGGCTTCTTCTGAACCCTTTAAAATCCTCCACAGGTGAAGTCATCAATGACTGCAATAAGCAGATGGTTCAATGGGCTGAACATTACTCAGAACTCTACTCAGAAAAATGTGGTCCGTGACTCTGCTCTCAATGCGCTTGACAGCGCTTGACCACGAACCTACCATTGACTAAACAGAAAAAACCACTGATCAGCTTGCTTGGGGTAAAGCCCCAGATATGGATTACATACCAGCTGAAGTTACTAAGAGCAGGAAATCCGTCTTCCTCCTAATATGTATGTATTGGAGAGAAGGTGGAGTTCCTCAAGACATGAAGGATGCAAACACAGTCACTCTGTACAAACACAACGGTTATATAAGTGACTGCAATAACTATCGTGGTATATCCTTACTTTGCATCATTGGGAAGCTGTTTGCCAAAGTTGTCCTGCTGCAACTGCAGACCCTTGCAGATAGTCTACCCTGAGTCTCAATGTGGTTTCAGATCCAGTAAATCCATGACAAGAGATTATAGTTTCCTTAAGACAGCTACAAGAAAAGTGCAGTGAAAAAAGAAAATCTCTGTACATAGTATTTGTCAATCTCACTGAAGCTTTTGGTCTCGTCAGCAAAGATGGTTTGTTTCAAATTCTGAAGATTAGCTGCCCTCCTAAGTATCAAGTCCTTCCACGTCAGTATGCATGGATCGGTGTAGTTTGATGGACCACATTCAGAAGAATTTGAAATCAAGAGTGGTGTCAATCAGGGCTGTGTCCTAACTCTGCCACTTTTTGGGATTTTCTTCACTGTCCTACTCAAATACACATTCAATGGCTCTTCAATGGCTCTTCAGAAGGAGCATACCTTCAGACTAGATCCAACAGGAAACTCTTTAACCTTGTTCGTTTCAAAGCAAAAAACAAAAACCCAAGAAGTTCTTGTCCATGAAATGCTCTTTGCCAATGATGCAGCAATGTCATTCAGAAGCAGGACTTCAAAATCTCATGGTTTGCTTTTTTTATGCTTGTGATGATTTTGGTCTGCCTAAAGAAGACAGTAGTCATAGGTCAACAAGTTGATCGCTCTCCTAAAGAAATAATAAATGATGAAAGCCTGGAAGTGATTAAAAAATTCACTTACTTGGGCTCTGCTACCTCACACAAACTTGGCTTGGAAGCTGAAATTAATGTTTGCATTGGAAAGGCAAGCAACGCCATGGCTAAACTTCAAAAGACAGTTTGGAAAAACTGAGCGCTCACTCTATTGACAAAGATGTCTGTCTACAGTGCCTGCATACTTAGTTCTCTAGTGAATGGCAACAAAGCTTGCACTCCTTGTGCCAAGGGAGAAAACTAATAGTATCCATCTTCTATGTCTCCACCATATCCTGAGCATAACATGGCATGACAAAATCTCCAACTTTGCTATTCTGGAATGGGCCAAGATATCCTCAGGAGTATGTTCATGATCCTGAGACAGACATCACCATCTGTTAGGACATGTGAATCATATGAGCGATGGACAAATCCCCAAGGACATACTCTACAGTGAGCTGGCCATTGCCCATTGGCAAACATCAACTTGGATGGCTCAAACTCTGTTTTGTTGATGTCTGCAAGAAAAACCTTTGTGAGCTGCTCATCAATGGCTAACTCTAAAAATCAATCACTTTGAACCGCTGTGAGTGAAAAGATGCCATGAAGCATCTACAGGTCTACGTCACTTTGAGATGGAGAAGTTCAATGATGAAATAGAGAGGAGGAGTCAGAACCAGGCAAGACAAGACGGTACTTAGCATGCCGGTGCAAGTTCAACTGAGTTTGTCTGCAACTTGCCAGAGGGTTGGCTTGTCGCACATCAGACTCCTCAGCCACTAAAGAAGCTGCAGTGGTACCCAATGACCCACCCAGCAAAGGCATAATCTCCATGGTCTTCTGAGATGGATGGCTGCCAATGTTGATTACAACTTCAAGGGAGACACTTCAAATTAATGACATGGACAGACTCATTAGGAGGAGCCAAACAACTAAGCTACTACCTATGGTTTCCAAAGGCTATTTCTTCAGATTAAATAAAGATACCAACTTTGTTATGACAAGGCACCTAACCAATAAACCATAATCTTTTCATAAACATTTTATGAAGATAGGTAAGTACCATCTACTCCATTTTACAGGTAAAAAACTGATACTAAGACGTAATCTGATCCAGCAATGAGCTCCAACACATGCTTACCTTTCTGTAAATTAGGAGTCCCATTGATTTCAATGGAACTACTCTCAGGCTTAAATGACATGCTGGGCTTAAATAATTTGCTCAAATTGCTTAATGACATGTGTAACAGGGTAGGCATGATAACAGTTAGCACTTACTGGACACTTTTTTATCTGCATACTTGTCCAAATTGTCCCAGCAGGTTAATGCTAGATTTAGGAAAAGAGCTCGGGCTGCCTGAAATCTGTCTCATTAGCCTTTCCAGGCTTATACTCAAGTCTATGCTGCTCCAACATACCCATAAACAGATTCTGAAAAAGGTCAGAGAAACATCAGAAGAATTTTCTTTCACAAAAAACATTGCTCTCTATCATTCACATGGTAAGACTTCTCCTGGGACACATCTCTGCCTAAAACATCCTCCTTGATCCCACATGCCATGCAGACACATTCTTCTACTGCACCCTGAATCTGGGTCATTCAACCCTACCTCAGACACTATCCACAAACCCTCTTACATTAAATTAATTTTGCTAAAATTGACCTGTTTAAAGCCACACAAAACAGGAACCAGATGTTTAGTTAACACTAAGGGTATCAAATGAGTTTATGCTTCTGTAACTCTAGCTTTTTCATAAATCTTATAATGCCTTTGTCATCATCCCTTCTTCCACTTTGTCTAATTTAAAACTGTATGTTGCTTGAAGAGCTGCATTATTACTTGTTTATAAAGTGCTGTAAACACCCATGGAGCTGCATATGGAAGAAGAATTTGTCTGGCTAAACAATTAGCAAAAATGTCAAACTCAGTGACACATTTTGAAATCTAAAACTGTTAAAATCTGGTTGATGAGGAGACTGTACTGAAGAATTAAAAAATGTTTAACTGTTTTCCAAACTAGTCTGTTGGTGACCCCAAGTCCACAGAGAGTTGGCTGATCAGATGGTGCTGATATTTTCCTCATTATTTCCAGCTGTTAAATCACATTGAAGACAGCAAAAATACATTAAATATTTGCCTAATAGTACTTTACCATACAAGGAGTTGCTGCAATTGACAAAGAGAGAGTAGATATGCAAACTAGCTTCTCTCACTGTTATCATTTACAAATAGGAGAGGAGTTATCCATCCACAATATCTGTACTAAAAACTGACCCTTAACATAAAAATGCTGAAAAAGGTTTAATTAACCCTCCAAATTCAGTAGGGATAGGAAAGATTTAAGTGTTTCCAATTTAGACAAGAATTTTCACTCCATTTTCTTAGAGCTGTGCTCATTTCCTACTTGACATATATTATAGTAAGGACAAATATAATATAAGTTTCTTTAGAAAATGAACCATTTGTGATGTGGAGCAAAGGAAAACTTTGTGATGTTAGTTTTCCCTTCTGAATTCACACACAGATTCTGTCCATTATATGTTAGTCTGATACAATTTTTAAGAAGCTGAGAGATCAAGCCCCTAACCTGACTTAACTAAAGTGTTAGATTAAAACAGCTGACAGATTGCTGTGTTACACTGCTGCAAGCACAAAACTCAACGGAAAAGGGGATGACAAAATTTGCCCTGCACCAGGTCTGCTAAACATAATTATTTCTAATATACACAATTCCTTCAGATTCTGACCCTCGACCCCTAAATTAATATGCAGGAATACAGAGGATATTTCTTTAGGTTCTTCTCTAGGTGTTGAAATTTCTTTTTGATCAATTACCTCTGCTTTAGCACTTGCCTGTGCATACATTATTTTAAAAATACAAAATAGAAATCACAAGGTATAGGTCTTAGTCAAACCAGTTTACTGACTCCCCTGGTAAGCTGTTCCAATATTTAATCACTTTCATTGTTAAAAAATTGGATCACATTTCAAGGTAAAATTTATCTAAATTATACTTCTAACCACTGGATTTTGTTTTGTCTTTGGCAGCAAGATCAAAAGGAGCCCAATATCAGATCTATTTCCCACAAATAAATACCTGCACAGAGTCAGCATCACCTTTTAACCCTTCAATAAGCTTGAGTAAATTTAGCTTAAGTTTCACTTCCTCAGGTTTGCTCTCCAAACTTGGACCATTTTTGTGGTCTTCCTTTGAGCGCACTCCAGTACGTCCAAGTCTTTCTTAAAGCATGGACAATACTAGGCACAGGATTCCAGCAGGGTCTCATCAGTGCTACATGCACAAGTAAGACTGTTTTGCCTACTTCTACTTTATCCTTTTGATACATTTAAAGATAGCCTTAGCACTTTTTGGCCATAATGCAGTGAAGGCTCAAGATTACCTATGATAAATTCTAAGCCTTCTTCAATAACTCTTGTCAAAACAAAGTCTCCCTGTAAGCAGGTCACTCACACAGCTTCCTTCCCAGGGCAGATCAGCAAGTGTGCAAGCAACAAATAGATAAGGTAAACCAACACCTGCCGTCCTTCTTCAGAACCAGAGGGTAACCTAGGCTGTGTTCCTCCCTTAGAACCAGTCTTCCCTCTTCCCCCTTGTACTCTGCTCCCGGAGCGTTTAACTTTGCCCTGTCTGCAAGTGGTGACAGCCCAGATCATAGCACATGTGGCCAGTCCTGCCACCCTCAGGTGCGCAACAGGGCTGAGATGGCATGGCAGCCAGACTCAACTTCCAATCAGCCCCTGAGGTGGTGGCTCCTTCCAGCTGCCACTGCCAGTGTCATTGCTACTGCCAGACCCAGCCCCACTGCCCAGGTTCCCCAACCCATCTACCCCACACCTATCGGCAGGGGTGCCAGACAGAGTTGGCAGGTGGGGTCTCCATGGAGACCAGCCTGGGACCCCCCTGGTCACGGTGCACTCAGCCAGGCAGATGGGATAGGGCCGCAAGTTGGGCGGGGAGCAGCATCTGGGAGCAAGACAGGCAGACAAGGCCAGGGCTGGGGATCGTGGGGCCATGACAGTGCAGGGCCAGGGCACAGCCAAAATTTGCTCCCTGCACAAGGTATCATTACTGGCCTCACCCAAGGGGGGGAGTGGAATGTAGCCCCAGTACAGCATGGCTGCAGAGAAGCGCAGCCCAAGAGTACGAGGCAGCCTAATCTGGGCATAATTCATTGGGACTGGCCCATGCTGCTGCACCATGCCACTTCATAACTACTGGCGCTCCCCACACACACCTGTGCTGGGGCAAGGCCAGTGGGAGTTGGGTCACAGGCGTGAGCCAGAGGTGCATGGGCCCTTCTGAGTTGGGCTGGTAACTATCAGTCATGTGGGGAGCAGATCGCGGCTCTGCCCCAGCCCTACACTGTCACTGCCCATAATCCTGGGTCCAGCCCTGCCCCTGCCCACCCATCCCATTCCTGGACGTTGCTCCCCAACCACCTGTAGCCCCATCCACCTGGCTGAGTACACCCTGCCTGCAGGGGTCTGGGGCCAGTCGACCACTTAGGGAGTTTTGGCTAACTGTTGTGGGTGGGGGATGGGAAAGGGGTGGAGAGCAAGGCAGGGTGCTGACCTGGCCTGCAACAGCTCACCAAAACTCACTAAGGGGTGCTCTGGACCAAATATTTGCCAACCCCTGGACTAACCAGTCTGTAGTTCTTCACATTACTGTTTTTCACTTTGTACCCTCCTTAAATATTGGAACTACATTTGCAGTCCTCCAATTTATGTGTTCCAAGACTTGTTCAAACATTACTGATCCAAAGAACTCTCAAGGTAGTTTCTATAAAATCCCAGGGATGGATACATGACCCTGCTTCATGCCAATACAAAATAGAAATTAAACTCTTCTTCCTTTTCTGCATCACTAGTTAGCTTCTAGCAATGAGTCTATGCCTGACGCTCTAATGTGTTTTTTTAAATGTCTTATAATAATTTTAATCTTGTTGGTTGTTGATAACATTAATTTTTTTAGACTCCAATATATAGTCATTCATATTAACCAAACTGCCTACTTTCTGCCATTTTTTTGTAACTACAATTGTAGTTTTTGAAGCATGCAAGAGCCTATCCTTCACAATTCTATGATTCTACTTCCCAGTTTTAATTAGTGCTTCCCACTATAAATTTTATATTTACAATCAATTATACCAAAAATGGCTTTAAATTTTGTATAACCGGCCCTTCTGAAAATCCAGTATATAAAATAGTAGTTTGGAACAACTTCTGTTTGTTCAGGGTAAATGTAAAAAATTTGTGATAGCTTGTATGTGGTAAACCGGTAAACTTTCGGTCAGATTAACTTTTCTTTGTCTGCAGAATGAGAGTCCATACTGAATTATCTTGTGATGGATGCAGAGTTTTCTATGTTAAGAAATTATCATTAATTATTTGTAAAATTTTAAGGAAGTTTTATTACTGGCTGCATGAGATGTCTAACGATTGTTCCCAGTTGAACCCACCTCTAAAAACAGTTTTTCTTCCTGTACGTTAAGGACAAATTATGGACACATGCTTTAGGACCAACTCTGTTCTCCAGTGAGCGCAAGCAGCCTGTACCATGGGCCCATCTTAATTTTTACTAGTTAGATTTTATTAGATTTTGAGATCCTGTGATTCTAAATGCCCTGCACTCTATAACAAGCAGTGGTGTCCTTATGTAAACTTGCCAGGGTATGTAAACATGCCCTTTGGGCATTCTACCTTTACAGAATATGTTGTAACAAATGTTAACGTGCCAGGAAAAACAGCTACTCCAAGATTCATTAATACCAACCAGATCACACCTTCTGGTATATGAGAATCTAGGATCCTAACATTGGTATATAGACTATTTAAAAAAAGGGATCCTTACATGTCCCTCCCTATTTGGATGCATTGTATCAATGATGCTTTGGGTCTATGTTTGCAGATCTTGGTGTTTATATCATTTTTACTTCATTTCCAGGATCATCTTAGAATTGTAGAAAGTTAGGGTTGGAAGGGATCTTCACATTTCTCTTTCTGCATCATTCCCAGACCATTATGGCAATCCTAAAACTAGACAGTAATGTCTTCTGTGGTGTCACTGATGTTACGGTGGGTCACTACAGGTTTCCCTCGCTTTATGCTGTCCATGTGTTCCTGGAAAACGGCACATAACTAAAGTTCGTATATAGGGAACCCACTTTCCAATGTAACAAATACATTTTGTTACATTCCAAGATGTTGACTGTACTGACACCCCAAGCCCATTTTTACCACTTCTACAAGACAATTTTGGTACTCGCTAACAGCAGACAATACACACAAGAGAGGGTGGTGGTGAAAGTTACCATAACAGGGGTGTTGCAAACAATGAATAAGGAGAACAGATCCACACAGACTATATTTTGATGTGCATCACTCCCACAATGCACTGCACAAAGCAGCTAACTGCAGGCTTCCACCACATCCATCTCATAAGAGTGAATTTACCTGGCATATAATGCATTTTGATGTAAAAAGGGTCATCGCATAAGAGCGAACTCGCACATACAGAACCTGTATAAAGCGAGGGAAACCTGTATTTAATGCCTGATGGACGTGGCAGTTGGCAGCAGTTCACTTTGTCCATCTGCACTGTTGCAGCCCTACCTTCCTGGTCACCAATCCTCCACTATGTGTCCCATGCTGGAACCAGAGCTAGAGCTGCCACCATCGCATAGGGCAATGAGGAAACCTGCAGTCCATATCTGACCCAGGCCACAATGTGAGTTTGACATCTCTGCTCTAAATTAAGGCTTTTCACAGAGGCCAAGTTGTCTATCAAGCAGCTGCTTAACTCCCTCCCACAAACTCCCTTGGAAATTCTGTTGTTGGCCACTCTTTGAGAGCACTGTTATCTGGCTTTTAAACTTAGACTAGGAACAGATGTTGTATCTGACCCAGGACCAGTTGTGCCTGTGCTTGTTCCAGAACAGCAAAGTCATAGGATTGGTCACACACATCACCCTTCCAATCAAGTTGAACATACTGCTGCTTTTCTGCCGCTGATCCAACGATGCAAACCCGAGACAGCCCTTCAGCTGCACTTTGCAATATCCTACGACAAACTGTTAGCACTTCTTATCCTGCAAACCCTTTTAGAGTTAGTCCTGGGACAACAAATAAGGACATCTGAACAATCACAATTTGTCCCAAAAGAAAAGACTGTTTGCAATCCTAGTGATCCTAAACCCTCTCATTGGGGATTATTACCAGGATCACTAAAGTAAAGCCCAAATATGAATTTAAGGTCACACACCTCAACCAATATTCAAGAATTAGAGAGACATTTTTTAAAAATCCACAAGAGGCCGGAAGACAAGGATTCAGTCAATTATCCCCAAAGCATAAGATCAATTCCCTCCTCTCAGGCAAATAATTATGGAAACTCCATTATTAATCCTGGGTGGTTCACTCAATGCAGTTAGAGATTTTCACATCCTCAATTTAAAAATGTCACCATACATGCAGAAGTCACTCTCAGATTTGGGAAAGAGAACAAGGAAAAGAAACGTGCAGTATTAGCACATTCATATGCACTGTTGATCAGAAATAACAGGATTCGGTCACAGCTTGTATCACCTTGACATGGGACTTGAAGGTAGGACTTTCAATACAACTGATCAAGAATGGGTCATTCTGGTTCCCTGTGCTGCTCAGTTACAGCGTCTGAAGCCTACTCTTAAGATTTGCAATGTGATACTTCATAATTTCCACATCTGAAACCCTGCAGATTCAGCAGGCATAGCAACGTGACAGCAATGGCCATTTTAAATGGAAATAAACTCTTTGGCTTCATGGCCTCGGATTATCTGGAGCTCCTTTACCTGGAGCCATTTTCTCCCGGAAACGTCCCTTCCTGGTGCTGTGTTTGGGGGGTGCTAGGTGTAAGGACTCAAGTCTGGGCACTGCCTGGGTCTGTGCAGACTGGCATCTGAGCACCCAGGGGCAGGACAGCCTCAGCAAGGACAAAGGCCCCCACTTGGACCAGCCTCCGCTCCACCCTGACCCTGCGAGCCCCTGGGGACTCCAGCCGACGACTCCTCCATGGAGATGTTGCCACAGGCACGCAACCTGACGTGTTTCGCACTCTCCCCACAGCTGCCCCAGCTGTGAGCAGGGGAAGACCTTGGTGCGTGCCAGGCTGCAACCCTGGCATTGCCTCCTGCACAACCTCGGCTGCCCCGTCAAGTCCTGGGCAACTCGTCCTGGCCCAGGCCAAATTGCCGGTACATCTACCCGGGGAGGCACCCTGGGGCCCACGAGGTCCTTTCCCTAGCTCCGGGCTGCTCGTGCCACGAGACGCTGCCCCGCTCCGACTCGGAGGCCGCTCCCCTCCGTTTTCTTTCCAGCTGCTCCCCAAAATCATTGGCTGTGGACCCATCAGCCCGGGGAGGCGGGCCCGGCCGGGAGCCGGGAGCCGTGAGCCGGGGCCCCCCCGCGCCTGCCACTCACCTGCCCCGAACCGGAAGCCGGGAGACGAGACCGGGACTCCCGGGTCCGTCTCCCAAAACCTTCCCCCCTCCCCGCAGCTGGGCCGACCGGAACCCCCGCGCCGCGCCCGCCTGCCCGCCCGGACGCCTTTTCCTGCCGCACCAAGGGTAAGCTGACGAGACGAGGCGGGGCGGGGCTTGCTTGGGGGGTGGGGCGAGGTTGTTGTGCCGTTCCCTCCACCCCTACGTTGCTGCTGCGCTGTTGTGGGTGTCTGGTGTGTGTGCTGGCATGGCTGCGTGGGTACTGGCACCAGTGGGGGGCAAATAAGCTGTTCTGGTCCCTGCCCTTGGCAGGCTGTGGTGCCCGTAAGTGGTGCTGCTTTATCCTGTCCGGCGGCTGTGGACTGGGGCAAGGGCTCGAGGGGCCTGATCCTGCACACCTCAGGACCTCGTGTGCAGGAGCGAGCCCCGGAGCATCTGCCCGGCTTTGCCCACCTGCACACGCGCATCCTGGGGGATCGCAGGGGGCATCTCTATAAGCAGGGAAAATCGGGGTTGCCTGCCATGGGATCTCCAGTGTCTCGGCTCCGCGATCACCTATCCAGACCTGTCCCTGGGATCTCCGGGGGAGCCTCTCCATACGTGGGGACAGCCAGGCTGGTCCTAGTGTGAAGGCATGGGGGATGAGGGATTCCCAGTGCCAGCACACCAGGACCCGCTCATTGAGACCTGCCCCTGGGATCTCCAGGCACCGGTGTGGGTAAATGGGAAAGTCAGGGTTTTCCTTATCCAGACTTGGGTTTTTCTGGGGGCAGGTCTTGTAAGTGGATAAAGCCAGGCGGGTGCTTCAAGGCTTGAGGGGCTTGATTCTACATGGGAATCCCCAGGGTGTACAAGACTGGGCCCCACAAGGTCCAGGAAAACGCATCTCTCGTCCCACGGTATCAACAGGTGGGATGATGGGGGATGTGTGTTTCATCCAGGGAAGAAGAGCAGCTGTGGTGGGACACATTGTGGCACGGCTGATCCATTTCATTTGGTAGCATCTATTTCTAGCCTCTCTTACTCCTAGCTCTGCCCTAGGTCACACACATGTGCTCACACCTCCATCTAGTATCAGGATGGGTAAATCCCAGCTCCGATCTGCATGGATCATGCTGATGACCCTTGCAATTGAGGAACAGAAACACTGGAAAGGGAAAGGTACATGTTCATCCCATGAACAAACCCAGGACAGCTGAATTCAAATCCCCCTTTGCCAACAGGCACTCCCTGGGTTCTGTCGCAATCAGACCTACAAGTTGTGGTTGAAGGGGAAAGTAGTGTGAGATAAGAGGGAGTTCAGGGAAGGAGTGGATTTCTGATCCTCTCTCTCCTCTCCACTTCTGGCTGCCACTACCCCATCCTCTATCTATGCCTTACTGATATTAAAATCATGACACAGATAAGACTAGTGGTAGATTTACTTCAGTTTCATGCATCTGACA
>JAGPOW010003310.1:8265406-8290178 GCA_030014935.1 Caiman crocodilus
ACAAAGTACTAGGTACTAAAAGACAAGTGAAAGGTTTTCCATAGCTGAGAATTATGGAATAATTCACTAACACCAGATGTTTTCTCCTAAATCCTCAATGGCTATAATGCCCCAGAGCCTGAAGATTTATATTCATAATGTTTTTCTTTATGAAAACTGGTTGTGAGAAAAAACAGAGATGGTAACATACCAGAGGTATTCACCATTAAGCGTTTTCTGGGAGAGGAATGAGGAACCCTGTGAAATTCACAAGTGATAGACAGGGATTTGTTAAGATATCAATAAAACTCAATGCTTGTCATAACAAAAGCAAACCAATAAAACAAAACTCCTAAAGCTGTACAAGATTCTTTCCACTAATTGTCTTTCCTGGAATGTTTTTGTTTCTAAAATATTAATAGTGTTTTGTTTCTAAAGCATTCATTTAACATGCATGTGGATGTTCTCATCATTTTAAATGCCCTTTTTAAATAAACCCCTGCTAAGCTTTTGAAATCAATGATAATTTTCACAAGTTAATTCTACAATATATTTCTCTATGATTACTTTCAAATGTGGTGCCTTTCATTTCTTCCTATTTTCACGAGACACAGTAAACAACCCTTCTCACTCTACAGTCTCCTGTCTATCCATTATGCATATACCCATTGTGTCCCTTCTTACTTTTCTGTTCTCTAAACAGCCTTAATATTTTCAATATCAGATATGCGTTATATTTGTTATATAATATGTACATCAGAGTCAGACCCTGCTCTAAGTTCTATTGGTTTTAAATCAATGTCACTGAGATGGCATTTTCACCTTCTGTATATCCTGCAGTTACAAAATAGTCAACATTGAAGTGGACAGCTTTTAGGTTTATTCATTTCTTTTAAATCTAAGTGTATCTGAACAATGTGCTCAGCAGTAAAAAGAATTTCTAGAGGTTGCACTTCCTTGTTTGTAAAAAAGCTAAGAGAGGTTTCAGGCAAGCAGCCAAACAGTCCCTCAAGGGCTTTAAAAAGGAACCTGTTTTGCCTGTGTTCATTGAACGACAATGGCATATCGAGACCTAGTTAGAAGCTGGCATGAAGGAGTCCTGGCTGTGGATAAGGAAGACTGGGAATCTGCTTTGAAAATCTTCTCTAGTATTGAAGAGCCTTCTGCTAGGATCTGCTTCAACATAGGCTGTGTGCATGTCTTAACAGGGAACCTTGAGGGAGCCGTGCAGGTAAGGGAGAGAAGGAAAAGCAAAATTAGTCTAACGTACTGAAAGGGAAGCATGTGTTTTGTGTTTACTTTCATCTGAAAATGCAAGAGGACAGTGAATTCAGAGAGAACTGGCATGATACTATTTTCTAGGAGATTTTCAAGTCAACTTGTACAGAAAGAATGGAAGACAGAAAGACTGAGCAACTGAAGAAATCATATAGATAGCATATTGTTCAGAGGAAATTATGGTTATCTGGTGCTGTACAATATACATTCTTTTTTCTGTCTACAAGTCTCAGACCAAACCTATTTCTCTTTCATTCTCTTTCCCCCCTTCATTCCTCCAGTCAGTAAAGACTTTTTATTCCTTGAAAACTGTGCCTTTGATTCATATGTCATAGCACATCCAAATAAACTCTTAAGAATTCTTGAAATGAGACACGACTAGGAAATTATGGGAGGCTCATTAATGTAAATATATGCACTGTTGTTTTGCCTTTTTTGAGATCTGTGATGGAACAATTGCACAAATATTTGGAAAGCAAGCTTTGCGACTTTCTCCTACTCTAACACCATCTTCTTTCAATGATCTGCCTATAAACCAAGAGGGACTCAAAGTGTTTTTTTCCTATAGCTCATCTCAGTTGGCTCTAGATCTTGGAAAGGAGTTGTGCAAGGTGCTTTCCAGGGGTGAAAAACAAAATTTGCTTCAGGCCCGTAGTTCTTCAGATCACAGATGCCTGGATTGCACAATCCTGATGCCCAGCAGGGTTACTTCAGTGACATTCCATCACTTTTCCCTGGGATTGATTGTAACCTGCTGCCTGCTCACTGTGAGAGCTTATACAGAGCCAAATCCTGAGCTTTCTCTGTTCCCCACACTCTTGTGTTTCAGCCCTCCTGTCCTGTAGTTGTAACAGAAGCTTTGCAATCACAAGCTCTACTGGGAGGCATAACAAATTTGTAATATGTGTCTGCATCTTTCTCCTTAGGCATTTGATCAAACAGTTACTAAAGACAATCGTCTAGCTGTTGGCTTCTTTCAAAGAGGGTTTGTCTGTCTGCAGTTAGACAAGTAAGTGCAATGCTTATTCATGCTTCTATCTCTTGTTAATACGTCCTTGCACTTCTAAAATGCATTTGGTCCAACAATCTGGGAGTACTTTACAAATATCAGTAAAACTCATAACATCATCATCAGATAACTCAGTATTGCCTCTATTTGACAGATAGAGAGACAGAGCTCAGAGAGGGGATGTGATATATCAGAAGACACATAGTGAATTAGTGGCATAGCAAGGCATAGAAACCAGCCTTGAATTGTTGTGATATATTATGTGTATATACAGATATCCAGAAAGTAAGTAGTCAGAAAACTAAATACATATAACTGATAAACAATAAATTTCCTCTAAAACTGCTGTATCTGAGTATATCCAAGATCCATCAGTGACTGAGCAAAAAAATAAAATTTAGAAGTCACCATAGCAGATTAAAAAATTGATCTAACAGACCTGTTATCCCACCAGCATGGCTATTAAATAATAGTAAAATATTAAATAAGTCAACTGTGCAATCTTATACACAAGGGGGAAACAAGCATTCTTGACTGTACAGTAATCATTTTCTGCCGGGAAGCAGGAAAAACAATCACGCCTTGTTCACATGATTTTATACGTTACTGCCCATATCAGCCTCTCTGAAAACCTCCATGACGTGTGACCTTCTGACCTCCCCCAGCAGTAAATTCCACAGGTTGACAATGTGCTCTGGGCTTGAATCTGATCATCTCATTGATATGACACTGGTGTAGCTCCACTGACTTCATTTGATCTATTCCTGATTTACCCTGGAGGGAGATCAGTATGAGAACCTGTAGGCACAGCTGGACTGGATGGTCTCCAGCTCCAACTCCAGATTACTGTAACCCCTTTTATTCATTCTATACTCTCCAGGTCTTACTTTCACAAAGTGACCTGTTGTTCTCAAACTCTGCGGTGAGCTGAAGGCAAGCTGGTCTCTGCTTACTTATCTTAGTTCTGGGGCTGACACTGAGCCAGATTCTCATGGCCACCTACAAAGATGCTCTTTTAGATCCCTTGTTGCATGGTTTACATCTTTGAGCATAGGTGGCAGAGTACCACTCCACTTACACTGGAAGATTGATCCTGGCCTGTTTTACCTATGGCTAAAAGCTTCTAAGCCAGGGGCAGGCAATTATTTTGGGTGGGGGGCTGGATACTGAGTTTTGGCAAGCCATTGAGGGCCGCATGACAGGCAATGTGCTGCACGTGCACTTGATCAGACTGCACAAGTTCCAGCTGACATGGCTCCAAAATATGCTGTGGAAATAGCTGCGCACGGTGAAACATTGCTGACCATAACTGTGCATTGCTTTGCTCTCATGTTCTACCACAACATCAAGTGGCAGGGACTCATCTCCAGTTAAAGACCAATACCTCATGGGTTAGTGTGGTAAAGTGGGGCTCCCTGACTAGCCACAGTGCTAGCTTCCCCACTTGCCTTTGGGCATGTCACCCACCTGACTCACCTGCCATGCCTTCTTCTTAATTAATTACGATGTTAATTAAGGTGGGAGGCTGCCCATTCGTGCCCCGATGCCAGGGGGTGCTATTTGCGGCTCTGATCCCCCTGCACCACAGCCCAAGCCTCGCAGAGGGCATCCACAGCATGACACAGTGCTCCCGGCCTACAGCCAAACCAAGCTTAGGCCTCATTGTCAGGCCTCAGACACGCACACATTCATACTGCCCTCCTCTCCCCTGGGCCTCTCACACTTCACCCCCTCACAGGGTCTCTTTCTCACATTGACAACTTATGCCGCCTTGCTCCCCCTTGGACCGGGCGCCTTAGGCCATAGGCTTAGCTAGTTTGTACCTTGGGTGGCAGATGTACGGTCTTTTGGGCTTCTCCCGTGACCCTCACCGGGGTAGTGGCCAGGCAATTACCCGACTGGGTCTAAGCTTGCTGTGGCCCCTTCCGGGGCAACTCTAGACATGTAACATACTGGGCACTCAGCCCTCTGGGTCTTCTCCCCCACACTGGGGTACACCATCTCCCCCCTGTCTAGGGCCATCCCTCACCGGGGCGTTCTTATCCCGCACCATGACCAGTGCTCCTGGCTCTCACGGGGACTCCCACTCCCCACTGACTTGGCCTCTAGCCCAAAATACAGCCTCAGGCATCCGGAGACATACCTACGCCTGCCCCTTCACTTGGGACTCCACATCTCCACCCCTTTCACTGGGGCCATGGGGCTTCCCTCCCCGGTGGGCTCAGGTGACCGTAACTGCGCCTGGCCCCAACTACCTTTTCCTCAGGGTCCTACACCCCACAGGGCTCGTGCCACAGCCGTGCCTGGCCCCAAAGGAAGAAGGAGGGTCCAAGGAACTACAGGCCAGTCAGCCTCACCTCACTTCCTGGAAAAATCATGGAGAAGGTCGTCAAGGAATACATTTCTAAGCACTTGGAGGAGAAGGAGGTGATTGGGAACAGACAGGATGGATTCATCAAGAGCAAATCATGCCTGACCAACCTGATTGCTTTCTATGACAAGATGCTTTCTATGACGAGATGACAAAGTGGATATGAGAAGAGTAGTGGAGATGATATGCCTGAACTTTTTCAAGGGTTTTGTTATAGTCTCCCACAACATTTTTCACAAGCAATCTAAGGAAGTATGGGTTGGATGAATGGACTGTAAGGTGGATAGAAAACTGGCTGAATCATCAGGCTCAGAGGATATAGTCAATGGCTCAATGTCTAGTTTGCACTGTCAAGTGGATAGTCAAGTGGAATGCCCAGGGGTCAGTCTTGGGGTCAGTTTTGTTCAATATCTTCATTAATAATCTGAAAGATGGGCTGGAGTGCACCTTCAGCAAGTTTGCAGATGATACCAAGCTGGGGAAAGTGGTAGATATGCTGGAGGGTAGGGCCAGGATTCAGAGAGACCTAGACAAATTGGAGGACTGCACCAAAAGAAATCTCATAAAGTACAATAAGAACCAGCACAAAGCCCTGCACTTAGGATGGAACAATCCCCATGCACCACTACAGACTGGGGACTAACTGGCTATGCAGAAGCTCTGTAGAAAAGGACTTGGGGGTTACAGTGGACAATAAGCTGGATCTGAATCAATGGCGTGCCCTTGTTGCAAAGAAGGCTAAAGGTATACTGGGCTGCATTGGTAGTAGTGTCACCAGCAGATTGAGGGAGGTTATTATTCCCCTCTATTTGGCACTGGTGAGATCACACCTGGAGTACTGTGTCTAGTTTAGGGTCCCCCACTACATCAAGGATGAAAACAAATTGGAGAGAGTCCAATGGAGGGCAGTGAAAATGGTTAGGGGCTGGGGTGCATGACTTAAAAGGAAAGGCTGGGGGAACCAGGCTTATTTAGTCTGGAGAAGAGAAGACTGAGGGGGGGGATTTAATAGTAGACTTCAGCTGCCTGAAGGGAGTATTCCAAAGAGGATGGAGCTGGACTGTCCTCAGTTGTGGCAGATGACAGAACAAGGTCCAACAGTCTCAAGTTGCAGCAAGAAAAGTTTAGATTAGATATTAGGAAGAACTTTCTTACTAAGAGGGTAGTGAAGCACTGGTACAGATTACCTAGAGAAGTAGTGGAATTTCCATCCTTAGTGATTTTTGAGACCTGGGTAGTCAAAGCCTTGGGTGGGATGATCTAGTTGGGGACAGTTCAGCTTTGAGCAGGGAGTTGGTCTAGATGACCTCCTGAGGTCCCTTCCAGCCCTAATTTTCTATGATTTTATGAGTCAAAAGCAGAGTCTTTATTATAATAAAGACAACTAAAGAGGGGCAGGTCAGTTTTCTCCTGGAAGACTAAGAGTTTATTCATTTTTGCAGTAAAATCTCTAATTCAGATTGCTGGGAAAAGGAGAGTCTTTTTTGCTAGACTGGTTCCTGAGCTTTACACTTTCTGTTGCAAATTTTGGTATCCAGTTCTCACCTTCATTTGTCTTCTCCTACACCGTAGATATGAAGAAGCCTTATATGACAGCCAGATGGCCCTCACTCTGTTAAGATACAACCCCTTCATTGACTACAAACAACTGGGACTGCGGCACATGCTCTATGCCTGGGAGGTAAGAGTGTTGAAGATTCCTCTCAGGTTATTGTTGATCAATGTCAATCATTCAGGTGCTTTCCAAGCTGTCCCCATCATAATCAGGATGTTTATATTTCAAAGTAAAACCTTGATGTAATATCATTGCAAGTCAGACACACATGAGGGCTTTAATAGGTTCCTCCTAATCTAGGTTGCATACTTACCTATCAGACTGGAGAAACTGAGGGAGAGTTGCCTGATTTCCAAATTCAAACAAGAATGTTATGTTAAGAATATATCTGTTGAAAAATGTGTGTGGATTCTATGCACTGAGATAAGCACACCCAAATTTCTCTTTAGTTCCTCTGACTGAGGAGGTGGATTTATTTTCCCTCAGATTTCATCTTATTAGGGCCCAAGTCAGTGAGGTGAGCTGCTAAAGATGCCCTCAGCAGGTCCTGTACGGATCCTTTTGAGCCAAAACCAGCAAGGTGTAAAAGCTTTGAGAATGAAATATGAGCAGAAATTAGTCATATTACCTGCGGTTTATCATACAACTACTGCATGGGCTTGACTGAAGGATGTAACACTCTTTCAGAATACACACTGGGAATTCAGACTTCAGAATACATGTTGGGAACAATTTTCACAGGGTCAGGAGCAGTCCCTGGGCTGCAAACAGTCACTTTCAAGGACATATCCTCTCAAGTCCACCATATTTCCCTGCCCACACCACTTTTATAGTTCCTTCCCTCCCAAGACTCTCATGCAACTATAGGCAGTCCTCGACTTACAACTTTTCAAGTTATGATGAATGGCTCTTAAGAAATTCATAAATTCAGACCTTGTTTCGACCTTCCACCATAGGTTTCGACTTTATGACGCTGGATACAGCTGCGTCCAGCTAGTAAGTCTGGTGTGATAGAAGGGGAGGGGGAAGGGAAGGGATGAGGGGGGCAGATCAAGGCTCCTGCAGTGAGGAAGGGGTTGGGGCTGGGACTGGGGCAGGTTGCTTATCTGGTGGCTCATCTTGCGGCTCCTGCCACTCGTCCAGAAGGGAACGGGGGTGGCATGTGCTCCCAGATCTTCATGGGGCAGGTGGGGTCGAGGCTATGCCGGGCTGCACTCCGGGTGAGTGGCAGGGCTCATGTAGCACCCCTCACATAGCCTCTGCCTCGGTGCCCACCCTGATCCGGGGGCACCCCCCATGGCCTCTTGCCACTTGGTCAGCTGGGGCAGTGTGTGCACAGGACAGAGCCACAGCTCCTTGGCGGTGGCGGGGAAAGGAGGAGGCATCTCCCACTTCTGTGCGCAACCCATCCAGAGTCAGTGCAGCGGCCCCATCCCGTGCCCACCCCACCCTGGCTGGGTGAGTGGCAGGACAGCATAGCCCCCACTCCCAGCGCAGCCCTGGCCCCCAGCCTGCACAGTTCTACGGACGCACACCCCCACATGCCCCCCCAGACGAGTGGCAGGAGCCACCAGACGAGCAACTTGCCCCAACCCCTCCCTCATTGCGGGGGCCTTAATCTGCCCTCCCACACCTCTTCTCTTCCCCCTCCCCTACCACCACACCAGACTTACCAGCTGGATGCAGCTCTACCTAGCATCCTAAAGGAACCAGTCCCTCATTTATAACATTGTTCCTACGGGAAAATATTTCTGAGTTATCATGTTTCACAGTTTTCAGGACCCAGTTGCATCATAAGTCTGAGGACTGCCTGTACCTAGTATAATCCTATCTGGAAAAAACAGCGCTGTTTAAACTACTCTTATGAATACTTGTTAAAAAGGAGCTAAAAGCCCTGTGTAGAGACAGACAAAATGGGTGCATATGTGCATATGAGTGCTCACACTCCCTTTTTCTTCTTTGTCCATTTGGGCTGAAAATCAGGTACATGAATAAGAGAGTTTAATACAGAGACTCCCTCAAACATGAAAAGAGCCATTGTGTGTCTCCAGTCAGGCATGTCCCAGAACCTGCCAGACAGCTCTATTTATGACTTGTGCTTCTCATACCTGATGCAGTACTTGGTGCCCTTGGCATTCCCCAAATCTAGTTTTTAACATTTCCAATGCCTTTGCAGTGGATAACAGTAATAGCATGGATCTCTTTTTAAGGACCGCCCCCTGCATTTCCTTCCACTCAGCTGCCTTGAAACAATGAAAACATTAAACACAACAGGTATGCTTTAAAAAGCATGGGGTCCCAGTCAAGCTTGAAGTGGGGCAAGGGAAGCTGGCACACACATGGGTATGCACAAATATTTATTCCTTTGGCTTTCTTTAGAAGATCACAAAGTGCGTATTTCTGCTGCTTTGACCTTCTGGAACAAGCCTCAGTCTTGGGATGACATTTAACCTTTTCTGAGTGCTAATTTTCTCTCAGATTTCTCATTTTGCAGTATATCTAAACAAGAAGCCATTGTAAAGCTTTGCCATCAATAAATGCATGCATGCCCCACCAGCAACAACAGTGATGATAATAATAGTTCTAGTTTGTGATTAAAGCTCTAATTATGTTTCAGTCAGACCTAAAAACATTTTGTAAATAATAAAGGCTAAGCCCTTGTCCTATATGGACACTAGTTTTGTCACTGATGTCCATTGAGCAACCACATTACCTTAATTAAGCCCCACAAGTCTTCTGGGAGGTACGAGGTATCAATCCATTTTCCAGTGCAATGGGAACAGACAAACATCATATTTACCCCAAGGTAATTACTTCCTTGCTTCTAAAGAAAGCAGCTATTTTTCTTCAGCCTTTTGACTTCCTTCATACAGCTTGTCTCTATTGACCCAAGATTAGTCCCAAGTCCAAGCACTGTTAAAGAGATAAACATCTTTCTCTTATACACTATACCCAACTTTTCAATGTAGATCTATTAAAGTTATATTCAAGTCTCCCATTTGGATTCTGAAATCGGTCTTTAATGTTGTAAATACCAACTTAATGAGCCTGAAAGCCATCCTTTTTTAAAACTAGGTCAAATATATTAAAATATAGATTATGACACACCCTCTGGCTATGGATAAGCTTACGTACACTCCTGTGTAAGCTTCTGCCAGGGTTCAGGATCAGAACATGGATCCTCATAACATGTTATCTTGCTTCTATTGCTCTGTCAAAAAACTCATGTTATGCTCATTTGACACCCCTCTACTTCCTTCCTCCCCCCATGCTTACTTGATGAATATGCTCCCACTGCATACTGGGGAGCAGTGGGGGTACAAGGTAAGCCCTGCACCCTCCCCACGTGCCAATCCGCTTCCCCTGTCCAACCTGTTGCTCTGCTTTCTGCTCCCTATCTAATCTATAGCTCCGCTTTCTGTTCCCTGATTTATCTGCTGCTGTCCTTCCAGCTTCCTCCCAGATCTGCTGCAGGCTACACACAGAAGCTTCCCATGCTACTTGTGCCACACATGCTGAATCTGACCACCCCTATTCTACAGTATGGATATCACAAGTAGCAGGTTGCATACTTCGAGAAACCCATGCAACATGCATAAGGGAAAAGCTTAAAGCTCTTGAGGTTTCAGGAGACTTGATTAGTTCTCCATTCGCAATCAAAGAGGTTCCACCTGCAACAGCCCTTCCCCACCCTCCCCATGTAGCTATTTACTCTTAGTATCCCTGTTTCTAGTCCTGACTTGAGCCCGTGACTACCATACATTGTGGGGTCTTACAACCTAACATTACAAAGGCACAATTCTTATTTTCATTAGGCTCTGCATGTGAAATGTTGTAAGCCATGATTCTTGTAGTATTTTCCCTGGGATCAATAGGAAGGGAAAGGTGGGGCTGGTTGGTGTGTCCACAATCTTCTGGTACACCATACCATTTAATTCAGGGTATCTACTTCTGTTTATGTTGATTCTTCTCACCGATCAGAAAGTCTCACTGTTGCTGTTCTTAGGTGCTGTACAATATTGCAGCAGCGCAGTGCCGGCTTGGGCAGTGGCAGGAAGCTAAAATAACTCTGGAGAACGCTATCATACAGAGACCTGAGGGAAGAACGGTGAGCCTAGACCTGGCCCTTAAGCACATACAAGTAAGAGAAATTATGGCTAAATTTGACTTGGGCTAGAATAAAAACATCTACATCTACGCTAAGAACACTCCTGTGGTTAGGGCCTTCCTGATAGTCTCTCTACCTACCTAAATACCTAAGGGTTTTCCAGAGCTGTGGTAGCTAATCTTGTATCCTGTTTCCATCACTATCAAATGCTTCATTAGAATGGGCAAAAAACACCATTGCAGATAGTTGTAAAAGAAGTGAACCGGGGGGAAGTATCTTTCTAACTCATATCATTTGGGGAATGTTTATGATCCAAAGTATGATGATCCTATAACATGTTTAATTCAGAAAATCATACCTAATGTAACTCTGGAGGGCCTAATTTTCCATAAAAAATAGCTAATACTTTTTCAAATCCTACTAAGTTGTTGGTCTCAGTGGGCATTTACAGATGTGGTCTGGGAGTGTGGGGTGGGGAGGTGCTCTCAGAGCCACTCTACTTAAAGCCACCGGAGCGTTACATGTATCAGCATCCTGGCAATGAAAAATGGCAGCGGGGGTGTTTTAACCAAGGCTTATCAAATGAGCTTAAGTTAAAGTGCCCCAACGCCATTTCTTAGCATGGGGATGCAGCATGTCGGAGCAGCCTCCTTGCACATATATAGGTGCCCAGTGATACCTTCAGAAGGGTAATTACTAGTTAGTGCACAAGATAAGCACTGCAAAAAACTTCTTTTATGGTATTAAACATGTTGCTCTCAGATTTCACTGTGTCCCATGTTCTTACGTGTTCATAGATAGTTAATAGGAGCTCCTGGTTTGCCTCCTCTGGACCATCTACTGAATTGTAAACCTCTATGAGATCTTGTCTACCTGTCTCCTTTCTTACCATAGGCAAATATCTCATGATGCTCCTAATTCCTTCCAAGGCCATGGTAAATTTTATTTTCTAATTGTAAATCCATAGCTACAATGTATATAGAACCATGATATTGGGGAAATCCACTAGAAAAGCACATTAGAGATTAAAAATTTCATTTTATACTCTCCCTTCATCCCTCCCTAATACCAGCACAATTAGCTTATAACTAGAGGCATGGCTACATCTGCTGTGATTTTAGCTTGTACATGTTGGTTAAATCCAAGTAACCCTTTTTTTCAAGTTCACACAAACAGTTTGAGCCACGGTGAATTATCTCCATTAACCAAACACAAGGGGAAAATCAGCGTTTGTTTTTTCTGTCCTATAGAAACCTTCTATTTATGTTATCTGGCAACTTTTGTTTGATCTCCCCCACCTGGTCTAGGAACATCTTTTTCTGGACCCCATGCAGATCCCCCCAGGGGAGTTGTTCAGACCACGGAAGAAGGAAGTTGAACAGCTGGATTCAAAAGATTTCCTGGGTAAACCTAAGGTAACATCTGGTTACAGAAAGGTCAGCTCTGGTGTAGGCATATATACATGAATGACTGGTGCCTCTCAAGACTGTGGGGGCACCATTTGTAGGCAGCAGCATCGGTGGTGAGCCAGGACTGCCCGCAGATGCCCGGTGGTGGTGTTGGAAGCAGGGGATGGCGAGCAGCAAGTGGGGACTGCCCGCAGATGCCAACAGCGGCGTTGGTGATGGAGCGTGGCAAGCAAGGGCCACCTGCCAGTGCCAGCGGTGGTGGCAGTGGTGGCCAGTCTCAGGAAGGGACATGTGCCCCCCCCCAACGTCGCATATGCATATATGCAATGACACTTTGATGACTAAAACTGGCAGTGAGCAAACCACAGCTCTGCCTGCTCAAGACAGGGCCCTCTGCCAACCACTAACCATCCAGCCACCTGAGACTAGCATTGATTAGGCTCTCTGCCAGTGGTGGCACCCAGAAAATACTATCAAGGACTTTTTAGACCATAAATGTAATATACCTCATCATTGAGAAACACCCTTTCAGGTTTTTCTCTGTCATTTTTTTGGCATGCAGTGATTTGTAGGCTTGAGTGGCTCTTGAGTTTCACAAAGAAGGAGAATAATCAGAGATCTGTTGGAAACATTTGAGTCCATAAAGAGACTGCTCCTAAATTGTTGTTCAGGAGGGGTTTCTTTGGGAACTGAATATTAAAGCTAGCCCTCAGCACTTGTATTTGCTGATCAAAAATCTCTGAAAATGCCACATAAATACCTCGGGAGTCCTATGATTGTCCATTATGCTGAAAATTATTATTTTAAGTTATGGGAAGTTCATGTGGATTACTTCCACAAACTGATACTTCCACTTGTGGTGGATTCCCTATGGGAAGAATCCTTAGTTAATGCCCTTAGGAGAAAGTTGTCAAGGCATCAGAGATGTATGTTATCACTCCTGTGAGCTCTGCCCTCTTATATAACCTTTATAGGGCAATATCCACTTGTACACAGAGGAGGTGAACAAGAGGGTAATTCACTCACAAATATGTGAAGAATCTGGCTTGCAGGAGCCTGAAAACAGGCACTGAGGCAGGTGGAATTACTGCCTGGATCAGATCTGCACACTCCATTGCATGCTGTGACTTGTCTTCATGCCTCACCACTGTGGGCATGAGCTTATGTGGACACTTGGCTCAATGGCTAGTTCCCAGGGATAATTTTAACAGTGCCATGTTGTACTTTCATCTGATCTAAAGTCAATCATCATTTTGTCCTGTGGCAGGTGATCTCCTCTGTCATTCCTAATGATGAGTACATTGGGTTTGAGCCTCTCAGGCCACAGGTGAGTGTAAAAAGAAGTAACATTGCAATGCAAGATCATATAATGATATTGTTATCATACAGCTCCATATAGTACACTCTCAGGATAAAAACCCTTTACTGGACTCTAAGTCTTCCCATATATCCCACTTCTAAGCATGCCCTCAAAGCTACATATCACAGTAGGTACCTTTCTGTGCTTTAGAGCCCATCGTTGGTATTTCACTGTTAGCCAGAGGGGGCTACCATTCAGGAAAGTGTATCTGCTGATCTGATGTAACTGTAGTCTGACCTATCCTGTCCCCTGTAAGTGCAGCTAAATCATAATTTATCCCCAAATGAAATGTGGGATAAATTATTGAGATTTAGCTTCACTTACCGTGGAATAGTAGTGGACAGATTAAACAGTTACACCAGATTCAGCTATTCCATGGTCAGTCCTTCCTCACCCCATTTAAAGTCTTGTAACTGTTTTACCTGTCCAGGCCCTGAATTAAAGCTCTAAGAGTAAAACCCTGCCATACTTGCCTTATACTTGTCAAGCACCGTAACAAACCCATCACAGTAAATCTGTGTGAGTTACACCATCATATGAAGCCCTTACAATTAGGAGTGGGAGAGCGTGGCTAGATTGTGTGGAGTGTAGTTGGAAGAAGGGGATACCAGTCCAACATTGCTTAGTGGTGCAGCTCATTAGAGTGGGGAGTGTGCACACTTTCATTGATTTCATAGAGAAATAGGGCTGGAAGGGACCTCAAGAAGTCATTTAATCCAACCAGGTATCAAAAGTGTGACCCTGGTGTTATTAGCACCACACTCTGAAGGCTCTCCTTACAGGGGCTTTAGCATGACAAGTATGGACAGGAGAATAGGAGGGGAAAATATCAAAGCCTGAAACTGTCTCTGACCCTGACTCTCCTGGCCAGAAAACAGCTTTATATAACCCTGCATATTGGTTGGCCACAAACTTTTCTGAGCTGATGCTTTTGTTTCTTCACAGACAAAAGGCTTTTACAAACCCAGTGTTGATGCTGTACAGTAAGTAACCAGTTCCCTCCTCCTCCACCACAGCTCTGCTCTTCTATCACTCTTCCCTGTACAGGGCATCTTGTTTGGTCCCTGTGTGTCTTGGTTTGAAAAACCCGTAATATCCCAACCCTATATATTCATCAGTGTGGAGAAAATGCTGAGCATGTAAGGTTTATATGACTGCAAGAATTATTGCAATAATGCAGAACTATTTACTACTGTTACTGAACATCCATGGTATCCTTTGTGCCACAGTCTCAAAGCACTGCATGTATGTATGTGCTTCAGTACTTGTAGCATTGCAATAGTTGGTGCCATGATGCAAGCAAAGGATAAACTTTGGGAATTCTCAGAAATAGCTGGAGGATGCCAGAAGGAAGCTCTTTCAGCATCAGTTGGTTCTAGTAGATGATAGCAGGTTCTTCAAAATGCCATGCCTAGTCATCCCTGATAGACTACAAACAAAGGCTAATACAGCAGCAGCACAAATAGCAAGTTTTGACCTTGAGCAAAAGCCCACTAGAGAGCATGCTGGAAGCAGAGGGATGATCAGTACCAGAGAGCAGGCAGGAGGTGGGAGGGCAGATCAGCCTTACTGATTGCTGCAAAGATATGGTCTCCCTCCACCCCTGCTGTGGTATCACTGTGGTGTCCCTGTGCCCGTATGATGCTGCTGCTGCCATTGCCTTTTCCTTAGTGATGATTTAAGCTGTGCTGGCTTGTATTTGTGAGGTGTGTGAATATATGGGGACAGAGATCAGGGAGATAGAGCAGAACAGACTTGCCTTTTCCTCAGATCCCAGAAAAATGGCAAATCCTCCTTCTGAATTGGTCAGAAAGGCACTAGAGAAAGGAGTAGGCTCACTCCTGGGAACAGTGCTGTCTGAATGTGCGACTGTATCTCTCCTACCACACTTAACCTTTAGAAGAATCAGAGTAGAAGGGCCACAGTGTCTTTTCCCAGCCTGCAGATATCTGAGGAGACGAACCGAAGAAGCAAAAAGAAGGCTCACACTACACCCATAGATAGCCCCTCCCCAGGGGTAAGAAGGGCTCCAAGGCTAGGGACAGATGGTATGTTTATCTCTGGATAAGTTTTGCCTGTGTTTGTCCCTGAACAAAAATATCCTGGGACTGGTATGTAGACACGCGACCCTTCCAAGCAGGGTTAAGTGCACAGCTGAATGCACAACAACTACTTTTCTGCCACCAGGACAATGATGCAAACCCAGGACAGCCATTTAGACAAACTGGGCACATCTACATATGCTGCTATGGCACCGTTGTTATTGCGCCGTCATTTAGTACTTCTTTTTGGATGTACTAAAAGACAGCGCAGTAACAGCCTGTACTACATAGTGTGTGCTGTGCACAGTTATTTTTAGGCACTACATCTCCATAGCAACACATTATAATGAGGAAGCACATCACTACAGTGATGTAGCTGTGGCATCATGGTTTTTTACCCACAGATGCTATGTTGCCATGGTGCATGGATATGGTGACCTAGCATCACATGTAAACATGCCCACTGTGCAATGTCCCAGGATAAACTATTAGCATTTCTTGGGGATGTCTCCCCTTGCACTTGCACTTGCACTTGCATGCGTCTCCATGTGGCACAAATTTGCTGTAGTGCACACTCCTGCATGTGCACTTTGGTGTGCAGAAATTGCCCTGCTTCGGGGAAACTGCCCTTTCCCCACTCCTCCCCTGTTCCTGATGTGCTGGAGGAGTCAAGGGACAACTAAAGGAGTGGAGACACTCTGGCTGGCAGCCAGAGCATCTCCCAAGAGGACAAAGCCTCTGTGTTTACCAGCGCACACTCCTATGTGCGGCACACTACTTTTTAAATGTTTTTTTTCTTTGCTACTGGGATTCCCTGGTAGCAAAATTTGCCCCATGCACTGCAAATTTGCAGTGTGCCCCATGTTTTAATATTCTGGACATGTGGTTTGTGGCACCACAGAGGTTTGCAGTGTCACAAACTGCACATGCTTGCATGTCTGGATGTGGTTCTTGTGTCTTCTTTGTCCTGGAATAAAAAGGTTTATCCTAGGAGAAATGCAACATCTGTTTGTGGTCTTAGCAAGGACACTCTGGCTGCATCCAGATAAGCGATGGTTTGGTTTGGTTTCCCAGGGACAAGTAACAGCAGCACACCTTGTGGAGACGGGAGAGGCTGAGCTACAGCTGTGCTGGCCCCAGAAGCCTTACTTGGGACCCTAGGGGCAGAAGTGGTGCTGCTGCAGCTGCGAGCCTGGCCAGCAGCTGGAGCATGGCTCCAGCCATCCAAGCTCCAGTTTTGGGCAGCACACAATGCCACCACGTATGCCACCCCACTTTTTTCTGCATGGGTTCTATTGACCCCAAGATCTCCCTGGGTCAAGAAAACCCTCTGCACTGCTGCAAGGTAGCAGTGTGGGGAATGCCTGAATGTGCGGTGTGTGGAGTTGCTGACAGGTTCATAGTGCAACATACCACATGGCCACATTCATCTAGACGTGGCCTCTTTGTTTCTTTTTTTTCTCTCCAGAGACTGTGACTCAGGCTATTATCGTGTCCTGGGCCATTATTACCCCAAGGACTCTGAGGAAGTGGCTTTGAAGGCCAGCAGCCTCATCTTTGTACTAACCAAAGACACAGATGGCTGGGCTACAGCCATACACAATGGACAGGTATGTGAAACTGGAAGGTCCTGGGCATGCACCATTAGCAGGGCCTCCATGAGGCTTTAAGATATTTCTTTAGTAATTCTCTCAAGCTGTAGGAGCATGAAGAATGGACTATGTTGGTACCTCCTCTGAAGCTATCATCAATTTATTTTCATGGATTGGCTACTAGGCATAGGAGTCTTTAAGGACTGTTAAGCTTCCAATTGCCATTGGGCAGCAAGAACAGGTGAGCTGCTTGCATCAATAGGATCATCACCTTCCACAGAAAAAAGCAGAAAGGTATATCCAAGATTCATTCAGTGTCCCACTTCTAACTGCTACATGCAGAGTAGTTTCCTTAGAAGAGGCAGTAATATATTTCTGTGTCCTCGCATTGGGATCACTTTCCATGGGCACACCATGGCTGAGTCAATGCTTGTATTGTTTATATTTCAGTAGCAAATAGGAACCTGGGTCTTGAAGCATGACCCCACTGGGCTATGCCTGCACTGACTCATCTCAGATACTGCCTGCCCCAAAGAGCTGCCATTCACAGCTTCTGTATCTGTCAATGTAGCTAGGTCTGACCTGGTTTTCTCTTCTACTTTGCATCCTCCAGAAATTGTGCGTACCAACCTCTTTACTGGAACCTGTTCATGCCCCAAAGGCTGACAAGTGGGTAAGATGATAACTTTGTAATCACGGTGGTGGGGAAAAGGCAAGGAAATATGTTCAGGACACTCAGGCATGGTGTGTGAAAGTGATCTGAATGTAAAGACCTGGCAGTGGGTGTCACTTCAGACACATCCAAAGGGAGAGTCCAGAGCTTTTGACCAAGGACAGTGTGAAATCCAAGCAGTTGGAGAAAGGTGGTGGGGGTTGTGCAGCTCTGATCTGTTTCCTGCAGAGTCTATTTGTTTTATCAACCTCTCTGCCTGGTTGGAACCATTTGTGTTGTAAGCAATGTACCATTGCTGTCATCATGAGGGATCCTGGTTTTCCCTAATAAAAAAAATCCAAAATTTTCTGATTTAACCTTCCCCTCACCATCCACATTTTTGCATGATTAAAATGAAATGCCACTATACATACATACATATACACATACAAATTTTTACAGCAGCACAAATTGTGGGCTGATAGACATCACTATCCTTTGCTGTACCACAGGACAATGAAAAAAACCCTAAATCCACCTTTTTTCTGTGGTTAAAGTGAAACGTCACTATATATTGTTGCTGTTGCTGGACACATACATACCCCCTTGTTGGCTTCCCGCACAGAACCCTGCAGCTGTACACCATGGCCTCCCCTACCCCTGATGCCCAGTGCACCCAGTGGCTGCATCTGGCAGTCGCTCCCCATGAGAGGGGTGGGAGGGGGCCACAGTGTGCTACACGGGGAGTGGGCGTGAGGTGTGCCCCACCCCACATCCATGGGTTGCAGCCAGCAGTCACTGCCTGTGTACCCCCATACCAGCTCCCTACATGCCCATGCACCACGCACCCCCTGGACCCTGTGTGCCCTGCAGCTGCAGCCAGCTAGTGCCCTCCACATGGAGAGGGCATAGTGCATAGCTGTGGGGTGCCACACGGGGAGTAGGCACAGGGGGCACATTGCACCCCACGCTGCACCTGGCAGTCACACCCTCCCCTGTGCTGGGGGTCCGAGAGCCAAGAGTAACAAGCTGTAGGGTACAAACACTAGGAGCTCAGCATATGGTTCAGGCAGGCATCAAGGACCAGAGCTAAGAGACTAAAAGAAAGCCATCAGGAGCCATCCAGAGGAAAAAGTCTCATTAAGAACCTACAGGGCACATCTACATATTCATTAATGCACTGTAATCAGTGCTATCGTGCATTAGCACAAATAAATGCTATTTTGTGATGCTTAAAGCTCATTGAATTAATCAACCATGCATTGGCACAGTTTTTGCCAACCATGCTAATGCACAGTAGAATTAGTCCAATGGGTATTAAGCGTCTCATATAGATATGCCCACAGAGTACCAACTGCTGCTTATATCCAACAGCCACACTCAAACACTAACTGGGACCAGCTGGGGGCACTCTGGTACCAGGCAGCTGGCAGCCAGTCCCACCGAAGTGATCAGGACCAGCGGGCAGCTAGTCAGTCTGCCTGCCACCCAGACTCCTGGCAAGCAGGAAACACAGTAGCTGATTTCTCAGAGCCTTGTGTACTTAGAACTGTACTGCTTGACATCAACCTCTTCTACCCCCCCCCCCAGGATCTGGCTCATTTTTCTCTCTTGCAGAAAATTGATAATGGGATCCCACTTCCCCCTGATAAAGTACCCCCCAGCCGACCCCACTTGAAGCAAAAAGACAAGCAGCAGCCAGGTAAATCTCACTTTATGGGGCCAAAGATCCCAATGGGAACCAGTACTATGTCTGTGTGCTCAAGATGTGGCACTGGATAAATGCTGTAGCTGCCATTTGTCACTTGCTGCCCTACCCACACTGCAGAGTACACAAGGGTTCTGCATTTCCATACCAGAAGGGCGTACATAGCCTCTCTGCCAGGGAGATGTGGCAAAAAATGTCTGGCATTCAAATGCTTGTCTAACTTTATTCATACTACATAGTTGCCCCAATAAAAAAGATCACCCTAAGAAATCCTTGCCTCTCACATAATTTCTGTGCCATTATGACTACAAAATCAGTCTTGTACTAACAAGTGAGGCAATAAAATCTTTGGTCCTCAAGTTGGCAGGAACCTTGCAAGCCTGGTCCTGACCAAAACTCTCCAAATACCTCTCTCCAAAGAGGCTGGCAGGGGCATTGGGTCTGTGTGAGTCCTTATTGAGTCTCTCTTGATTTGTTTTGCTTTACAGGATCAACTGAGGGAGAGGGCATTAATGCAGATGATGCTAATTCCCAAACAAACTTCATGGTAAGATGCTCCAGTGTCATTAACTCAAACTAACAAGATGCAGACAAAGTTCAGTTTATAAAATCACTGGAACGTAATGCAAGGGCTAAAACGCTGAAGCTGTCCCAAATTCTGGAGCTCACTGAAAAGACTCCTTCCAGCCTGCAGTACCCATCTCAGAGAGGTTTTTTTTCCAGATGGCATTTGTTCTATCATCAGCCATCTCCCTGCTACCTCCTGAGCCCCTCGACCATCATAGGATGTATTTATATCATTCTCCAGAGTTCTGCCTCCCTGCTGCATTGGGGATCCCTCAGGTCACCATCTACAACAGTGGATCTGATCGGACACTGTAATCCTGACTTCCCAAGTCCCCTCTTTCAGTTATAGCATTTTCTGTCTGTACCAATGGGGTAGACCCCCACAAACAAACAAGAGCAGTCCAAATTACTGGTGGGTTGAACATCATTATTTGCTTTCTTCTGAAACATTATTCTTTGCTGCACTTCCTGATCCAAATGGTTGCCATGTAGAGTTAGCAACCATGGTGTGCTATGCTATGAAGTGCTGTATTTCTGCATTTAGGTAGAATCACTTAAACCACCTTTGCCTACTTCATATGGGTCTACAGCCCTTCTTCAGTGGAAGTAAGGTCACCTCTACCCCTGTTTCAGTTGGCAGAGCCCGGAGACACTGCAGGTGATTTGGGGGTCAAGCTTCATGAGCTACAGTTTCCTTAGGAAATGTTGATACCTGTCAGCACCTTTATTGAGATGCCTTTATAGGGCACTGTGATTGTGAGGAAAAAACCCATTTCCCCACTGGCAGGAGCAGAACCCCCACACTGAGTAGAGAGCAGCAGAGCCATAGGATTCAAATCTGACCTTCTTGGGATGACAATGAGTAAGTTAAGATCCTGGCTTTCAAACCACCCATATGAGCTACCTGAGACATTTAAATCTGGATCCTGGTTGCTCTGATGCTATACTTGCAGTGAGTTTGGTGGAATTGAGGTTGGGTATTTGGTTTCAGGCGCGTTTCTTAATTTTGATTTCTGCTGGTGAAAGAGCCGAGAACAAGCCACCCAAACTGGATTGTCCTTTGCACCATTTGTTAGCAGGTCCCACTGTCCCCAAAAGAAGCATCCTTCACTGTGGATGAAACCATCCTACTGAAAGTCCATTGCTCTTACACAATAGCAGTGCAAGTGAGTGAGGCTTTATCTCTGTCCGAACTCAGGTCTTTGCTGAAGGAGAAGTTCTGTCAAGATGCAGAGCATGGAAAGCTCAGGTAAATTCTTGCATATCAGATTGGAAAAAAGCCAGAACTCTGGGTATGTGCAGCTGATGCAGAGGACTTATTTGGAATTCTTCTTGCATGGAGAGCTGCAGCTTTCTTCTTGCCTTTGCAGGGAAGCAACTGCAGTTGTGCAAAGAGGTGTTAGCCCAGAGGTTCAGGCATTACAGCTATGTCTGCCACCCATCTCTCTCTCGGGGTGTGTTGTCCTTTGGTAGGGTTCACACAGCCCTAAAAATAGTTCACAAAAAAGATATGTGCGCAGCAAATAGTACAATGTCCCCCTTCCCCACAGATTTATCCGTGTAGTCTTGTCCTATTGATATTCCATTCCACCACTCTAGGACACAGCAGAAACACATAGGGGGCAGCATATAAGTGTGAATAAATGATGGTTCAATGATGCAAAATATTTTCTGTGAAGCTGCACCAGCAGTAGTGGAACTGTGGGAAACAAAGAAAAATACTAGTGCAGATGCCACTGGCATTTATTTGATTTTCTCACACCCAGCTCAGCATTTAAGGCCAAGTTCAACTTGATTATGCTTTGTGGGGCTAATTTCGAGGTGATGTTTAAATGAATGGGTGTTCAAAGGGCACTGGGTTAGTAAAATATATGAACTTAGGACACCAGAACAAAGACTAGGTTGCACAGCCTAAGTCTGTTTCTAAGACTTTTTCTCGCATAGATGAGAGAAACAAAATGAGTTAATGAATCACTGCAGTTACAGGCATTCAAGCACTGGAGAGCTGATTGCAGTTTCTGGGGAAGAGGATCTTGGGAAGATGTGGCAGCAGGTGATGGATGGGAAGCTGACACTGTGGTGCCAGGTACATGGACCTTTTGTGGGCTTTTTTGCCATGTTAGTCTCTAAGGCAATCTCTGCATGGCTATGTGATTTACACCTTGGCTTTGTCCTGTAGGGCCCAGATTTCTGTTCAGACAGACCCGTTCTCTACCAGATGGTAGCAGAATATAGATACATTGCAGAAGGGCCAGAGGATCTGGAATTCAACGAAGGAGACACGTTAGACATCCTCGCAGAAGGTAGTGTTCTCCTTCCAAAGGAAATGCTGTATTGGGCAAGGCTTGTTTGCAGGAAAGGCATGAAAATGGCTTAGACCAGGGGCTAGCAACTATAGCCTGCAGATTGGATCTGACCCACAAAGGGATTTTATTGACCTCACCAAGCATGTTCGTATGAAAATGCACCATCTAGTACCCACCTCTGTCAACTTTATCATGCATTAGCAGATGCACGAAGAGGTCCAGGGAGGTGATGCTTCCCCTCTGTGCGGCACTAGTCAGGTTGCAGTTGGACTACTGTCTCCAGTTTTGGGTGCTGCACTTCAAGAGGGATGCGGGGAATCTTGAGAGGATTCAGAGGAGGGCACTCATATGGTCAGAGGCCTGCAGGCAAAGCCCTATGAGGAGAGACTGAGGAATCTAGATCTCTTCAGCCTTCGCAAGAGAAGACCAAGAGGTGATCTTGTGGCTGCCTATAAATTCATCAGAGGAGGGCAGTAGGGAATAGGAGATGCTCTATTTACTAGCACACTCCCTGGAGTAACTAGGAACAATGGCCACAAATTGGCAGAGAGCAGATTTAGGTAGGATATTAGAAACAATTTCTTCACAGTAAGGGTTGCCAGAATCTGGAATGGGCTTCCAAGGGAGGTGGCGCTCTCCAATACCTTGGGGGTCTTCAAGAAGAGACTGGACAAGCGCCTAGCTGGTGTCATCTGACCCCAGTGCTCTTTCCTGCCCTGGGCAAGAGGTTGGACTTAGTGACCTACTGAGGTCCCTTCTGACCCCAACATCTATGAACTGCCACTTCTAGCTTGAGGAGGCCTGAGCTGTATTAATTTGGCCCACTATTACTGAAAGGTTGCCAACACCTGACTTAGACCATGAGCCTTCTATTAGCTGGGTGCTTAGGTCAGGGGTGGGAAAAGTCTGCCCTGCAGGCCAGGTTCAGCCTGCAGTAGACTCCATTTCCTATCAGCCCCTGTGGTGGAGGCTCCTTCTGCTGCTACCAGACCCAGCTCTGATGCCCGCTCAACCCCAGCCCATCCACCCTGCACCCACTACTGGGGGCAGAACCCGCGTGGGCAGGGCACCCAGCTGGGCAACTGGGATGGGACTGTGACCAGGAGCAAGCCAGGCAGGCAGGGCCAGGGAGATCCTGGGATCTTGGGGTGGTGACAGCAAAGGGCTGGGACCAGCACAGAGCTGCAATGTGCTGCATGCACGACCCTGCAACGACCACAGGCAGGGGTGTGAAGGGAGTGGATCGTGGCTGTACCCCAGCCCCAGCTCCTGCCCCATGCTGTCACTGCCCTCAAGATCCTGGTCCCAGCACAGCTCCCCGACCAGCTGTGCACCCTGCCTGCAGCACTCCCTGGAAACCCTGGGAGCGCGGGGCTGTGATAGTGCAAGGCCATAACATCATGGAGCTGGACAGAGCCCTGGTTCTGCAACCCCACACTGTCACAGCCCCATACTCCCAGGGTCTCCATATAGTGGGTGTGGGCAATTATTTCAACTAGAGGACTGCTTAACGAATTTTGGTGACCTATCAAGAGTCACATGGGTAGCCCCACCCCTTGACAGTTGCCCTGCCACCATCTGGGGACCAGAACTCCCACCCCTAAGCCCTGACCTGTGCCCCTGGAAGCCCTTCCTCTTGCCCCCCAGCCCTCCATGCTCCTTTTGCAGGGCAGGGGGGGGTTGCCATCTTAGAACCAGACAAAAAACAAATCATACACTTAAAGTCAAACACCTACTGCAACATATTTATTTCAAAAAATACTTCTGTCATGATTTGTGTTTGCGTACTCTATATAGAGGGGATTGCATAGTAGTGCAAAATTAAATTCTTAGTCTTATATATTGTGTGTGTGGTGGGGGGAGGTTTGTGAGGGGGTATGGCTGTGTTTGTGGGGGGCACAGGGTATATTGGGAGTTGTGGGGCCAGGTTGTGAGTTTTTGTTGTGTGTTGTATGGCATTTGTGGGGTATGAGGGAGGGTGCATCAATAGGAGCACTTAGGGCACAGGCCCCCAATGGGACATGGCTCCAGCCAGCACTGCACATCGCAGCAAGGGGCGCAGCTTCCGCCAGGCCCACCACTCACATATAGCCCCCGCACTCATCAGGCACAAGAGGGAAGACCCAGGCGCTAGAGCTGGCTTCCTCCCTTCTTCTGTGGGACTCTGGTGCAGAGGCTTGTACTGGCTCTTAGCATAGGGGAAAATTTCTCCCTTACCAGTTTCTAATCTTTCTTTGTTCATCTAGGAAATTTCTAGATCCTCATCCTGTTCTTTTGTGTCTTACTAGTGAATGAAGATTGGCTTGAAGGCCGTTGCAATAGTAAGATTGGCATTTTTCCCAAATGCTTTGCTGTCCGAGCCAGCATGGACCCAGCCCAACCTTAAGAAAGTGGAGCCTTTTCATGTCAGACAGCACAAGAATCAGCAGAGCTCAAGCCCAACTTCATTTTATTTCTGTTTCCCAAAGAACAAGAGAAGTTTACACCAGTTTGTTCAGTTCAGGTCAGAACCAGCCCTGCTCAGTGTTTTAACAAAGCTTCCTATGAAGGACATGTGGTATGAGACTCCATGTTATCTGAGAACCTGTGAGAATCAGTTCAGAAGCATAAAGAGCATTTTCTATAACCCATTTCACTACTTGTTTTTTGTTGTTTTTTACCTCTGTATTGCCCAGTACTCAAAGTGGGATAGGAGTGCTATGTAGGCTGAGGAGCAGGGGTGAGTACAGAGCTGCATGCAAGGCTGTAAGTAAAGACATGCTGGGAAGTGCTTGCATACTTCACAGATGGAGCTTTATTATCTTGGACCCACCACAAGTAGCTTCTGAACACAGGA
>JAGPOW010003310.1:8290278-8303384 GCA_030014935.1 Caiman crocodilus
TCTTGAGAGTATGCTCAGCCTACTGGCTTCATGGTGTGCTTGGCCTGCATAGGCCTCTGGGAGCTCACTCAGCCCAGTAGCTTCACCACCAGCTTGGACCATTCCAGTCCTTAGGAGACCTCCTTCAGCCTGTCAGTCACAGGGTAGATCTGCATCACCCACCTCTAACTGCTCATCCTGCATCAGCCTTTGGGAGCTCACTTGTCCCCTCCTCCTGTCTGTCTGTCCTTTCACTTGGTACAAATGCTCTGGGGAACTGAGAGCCCATCAGCCTTTCTTGGTCTTGACCTGGTCCTTGTAAAGCTTCTCACAGCATTCATTTTGCAGGGACACTGGGCAAGCACAGACCTCTATAATATCGCTGAGATATTCTGCCCTGCCTGGCAATCAACTGACCCAGGCCACTGTACAGTCTCAGTTCCTTACATCCCCCTACTATACCCTACTGCCACAACCAGGTCAAGCTGCAGCCTTCAAGTGCGGAGGAAAGGGTAACTGCCAAGAAGCTTATTTCCATGAGGGCCTTCAGCTTAACACATGTTCCTGTGTAAAACCAGAAGAGCCCGAAGCCAATTACCATTTGTGCATGCTGTTTGCTAAGCCAAGAGATGGCCAGGGCAGGGCAGGTTGTGTTTCACATGGAAAAGATGTCACCAGTGGTTGAAAATCCTGGCTGGTGTCTTTGGTTTTGTTGTGAAGTGATTCTTAATGCTTTTGGGAGGTTTTAAATAGACATGGGGGGAGGAGAGTGTCTATAGCTGGGGACAGTCACAGCTTTTGTGTTTGGGGCATTGGCATTTAAAAAAAAAAAAAAAAATCAATGCTAGGACTGCAAACAGCTCCTTCCACTGGTCTATCACCTGCTTGTTATTTTCTTATCTCTAAAATGCCAGTAATCGCTTCTAAGATAATGGACTGTTTTAGTTCACATTATTTAGTGTGAGGGGGGCTCTTGTCCTGTCAAAGAAGGAGGACACAAGTGAATATCACAACATTCACAAGGAGGGTACAGAGACAACTATATCTTCTCATCTGCCCTTCCTCTCGGTCAGAACTGCTGGCCTTCTTCCCAAAGTTGCAGGAGTCTTCAGCAGTGGGATTCATGGATGTTTAGGCCCTAAAGGCTTACTATTATCATCCAGTCAGACCTCTTGGATAAAGCAGACCACTGAGCCCTGCCCAATAATTCCTGCATCAGACCCATAGCTTCTAGCTGAGTTGGAGGGTGCCTTCTAGAAAAACTTCCTTTCTTACTATAAAAACATTAAGGGATGGAAAAATGTACCACCAGGCTTGATAAGATGTTCCAGTGGTTAATCACCCTCCTTGGGAAAAAACAAACAAACAAACTTGCATCTAGTCTGAATCTGTTTGGCTTCATCTTTCAGACTTTTGTCTATTACATTAAAAAAAAATCTATTATAAGAAATCTTTTCCCCATGGATGGACTTGTAGATTGTGATCAAGTTGCCCCTTTCAGAGGTAGGCATTAGCAAGGATAAACTCAAAAGATATCTTGAAATGGTGGAAAATGACTTAAAGTCCCACTGGAACCACATTTCCTTTTCTTATTTGTGAAGGGAAGGTTAAGTCCATTATCCAGACAGCTACTTGAAACGGTAGAACTGGAGTACAATGGCCACCAGACCCACTACGAGGGTCAGCACAATAAAGGCGACAGCAGCTGCCCAAAGGCTGTGCCAGTGTCCTATCACTTGTTCCGGGGGCTCTGCGGGGATCATGTTGCTAAGGTTCAATACATAGCCCAAGGTCCAGCCGATGTCTGTGTTTCCAGCCTAAGGAAAAACACCCAGAGAGTGGCTTTACTGTGTTGACCAAGTGTATTGGGCCTTGTGTTCCAGCTGCTTCATTGCTAATGACCCTGTGAACCCCCTAGGAGAGCTACTGCAGCTTTGGATTCCAAGCAAGGGCAGCCCAGCCCTTATCAGCACAAGGGGCATAGGGATCTTTGAGCGTCACAGACTATCATCTCCCTCCCTACAGGCAATATTTCTTTGAGACTGGCAACTACTGAATCCAAAACTGGAGCTTATAGGCTGCAGCATTATTGGCTATTTCATACAAATGATAGGAGCAAAGATTCCTCCTGCTTTTGGAGGAAGGGTTAGGTGCATTTTCTCTGAGAAGCCTGCCATTATTCGTAAGCAGGCTGCATTCCTTCCCCCCTACCACGTTCCTGTACCTTCTGCCCCATGTCAGAGCTGAATCCTCCTCTGTTGCCCTCAAACAACCCAGCCAAAAGTTGGTTCAGATTTAGGCCAGTGCAAATGAGGAAAGAATTTGGCTCGAGAGGGCATGTCTAAAGCAGCGTGGAGGCAGGATGTCCCCTAGCCTCCCCGCCACCGTTCTCCCCCTGTCCCAGGTGTGTTCAGAAACATCCCCCGCTTCCCCCTTCCCACCCCGGACACACAGCCACCCCAGCAGTCTGTGAGCAATCTGTGTGATGAAAGCGTGTGCCCGCTAGGTGGCAGCAGTGAAAGCAAAACTTTCCCACGACAGTGCAAGGTAGCCTGCTGCTTCCAAGCACACGGCCAGGTGCAGATAATCCTGCGTGATGCTGAGTACCCTCAACTCCTGGGGAAATCAACAGGAGTACAGGACACTTAAGACCCTGCAGGGAAGATTATTAAATTACTGAGCCCACATAAATGATCTGCCTCAGACCACCAAGATATTCAAGTTAACTGGCATAGCTTTCACATGGGTGGCCTTCAGGTCCAACTTCCAGAAGAGCCAGCTACTGCCAGCTGGCTGCAGCTGCCTAAGCAATGAATCCCTACCTGTTGGCGGAAATGGATGTTGCTCCACGTTTGCTCGTTGAATCTGTAGCCGTCGTGTAGCAGCGTCAGGATGTAGAAGGCCGATGCACAGTAATTGCTCAGGCGTACCTCCTTCTCCTGGGGGTAGCTGGCCTGCAGCTGAAAGAGCCAGCATGACAGAACGTGGACAGCAAGCAGGGAGGATCCCAGCTCTCATCAGTGTTTGGCTCAGTCATTCACACCAAGCACACGTGAATTCCCAGCTGAGGCAGGGAAACTAGAACAAAGCCCCTGTAGCAGCAGGCCGATTCCTGCCGTGTGCTTCACTGCTGGAACTCAGTCCCAGAGGGTCTTGTAGTTCCGTAGTTCAGACCCCAGAGCACTGCAGGGCCACTGCCCTCTTCCATCCCCACACACTCACCTCCTGCCTAGCACGTGAGCTATAGGAATCTCAGCTAGTGGTAAATCCCACCCACTCCAAGCTCCTCTGCTTTGCCCCATTAGCCCTGCAACTCTGGGGTTTCACCCAGCAGCAGACAACCATGTGAAGCTCCTGACTAGAAGGTCTCACCTGCTTCCAGTCTTTGGTGCAGAAGTCCCAGATGGTGGTGTTGACAGTGCTGAAGGATTGCCCGCTGGTCAGGTTCAGGAAGTTGAAAGTGTAATAAAATCCAGAAAAGGCCTATGGAACAAGGGGAGGGATTAAAACCACCTCCCCAAGGAGAAACTGCAGGGGATGAGAGCACCTACTTTCCTGTCATTCTATGATCCTACCATGATCCTAAGAACTGACATTAGAACTAAAAGCAGACACCATTCCTGACTGACTGTCTGTGCTCTAACCCCTTGTGACCAGATCTTACACTCCCTTATGCAATGCAAAATCTGCTCATTTCACTGCATTCTAGATTAGAATCACTATATTTCCAATAATACAAACCCAGAGCTTGTAAGTACATAGCTAAAGTAATGCTTCTGCATGAGAGAAGAGCAGCCACCACTACCATACATATGAGAAAAGCATGATTTTCAAACCTCTGCAGCCTCATGATTACTATCTAGTATTTGTCCCTGGCCCTGCTGGGAGGTGGGGGGAAGGGGGGTCAGGTCACAAACACTCTGATGAAGGGATAAAACTTCTCTCTCCAAATGAAAAGGTGATTTTATGGTGGGGAGGGAAGGGACTTAGCTGTGGCTCCCTCTCTCTTCTCAGCTGTCCTGCCATCAGGCAATAGAAAGCAACTTTTGCAAGTGCCCTACTCAGACAGTGGGGAATGATGCCTTACAAAAAACTGCCCGTGCACCAGTGGCTGGTAAACCCCGTTGAATCCACACATCTTTCCGGCCTCGCACGCAGTTAAGTTAAAGAGCTTCTGGATGCTGCTCCTGCACTCAGCTGGTACCCCCGTCCCTCTGAATGTGAGGGTCTTGCTGGGGGTGGGTGTAGCTAGGACACAGGGACTGTCATATAGGGCAGCTGTAGTGATGTTCATCTCATATCCTTTGGGATAGCATGGATGGGAAATCTGCTGAGCACTGATGTTATGCTAGAAAGAGAGAAAGAGAGGCCCATTAGCAATGCACAGGCCTGGGGTAAAAGTCAGGGGTGGGGGTGTTACCCAAACTTGTCATAACCCACAACCCTGCCAAACCTATTAGTAGGACCAGATTAACACATAGGCAAACTAGGCACATGCCTAGGGCTCTGAGATGTGGTGGGGCCCAGTCCTTCCCTCCACCATGGTGGCATGCAAATGGCCCTACCTGCCTCCTTTCCCTTCCCTTGCCTTCCCTTCCCTTCTGCCAGCCTCATCACTGTGGCGGCTGCTTCCTAGCAGCAGCTCCAAGCCCCACTCCCCATGGGCAGCAGCGCCAGGATGGAGAGGGGGACCTCAATGGGCCCAAAGCCCACGAGTTTATTTGCCCATGGCTCACTAAAGGGTTAATCCAGCCCTGCCTATTAGCTTGAAATGCCCAAGAGTGTGCGTTAACTCATTATGGAAAAATCTTTCAGGATTTACAAGAAAACAAGGTACCATCTGTAGGAGGGGTTAGGATATCCCATAGCATTTGAGAGAGAGAGAATCCTATCCTGTTGTAATCCTTCATAGCAGAGGTAACAATACCCACCCAAACCCAGCCTCTCCCTCAAGAGCGCCAAGACAGCATCTACCTGATGCAAAGATAGATGATGGAAAAGTCAGGAAGACTCATTTCTCTGCTGCCCCTTCTCTGCCTCACCCCACTCTGCTATTATCACATACTCCCACATCTTGCAGCTGCAACCTGCAAGGGATTGAGAGACAGAAAGCACCACTGACCCCCCTCCATCCTATTCTCCTGCTGGCTTGCCCATCTCCTCCATACCCTTTAGGAAACACATCAGTAAGATGTGGGCACGGGTTCCAAGACCTTGGTCCTGCAAGTACCAGAATAGTGCCCAGAAGGGGATACAAACCTGTGAAATGTTGGTGCAAAGGGAGGGTAGGAATGAATGCCAGCACAGCCAAGCACTCACAGTTACCTCTGCACAGAGTACAATTGTGTCTGAGACCCAAACATGCAAAATGTGTGCTCCTGAGTAATTTAACCCAAGTTTTATCCCCATAGCACATTTACTTTGAGTTAAGGTGTGGTCACACAATCACATTTCTCAATCTGGCTACTCATAGGAGGCACTATTATAGGCACTAGGTGGTGGGGAACCAATCTGCTTTGACTAGAGAAGCACAAGACACATACAGCAGGGTAACTTCCTGAGCCACTGCTTACACTGACATAAGGAAGACTTACACTGATATAAGGCTTTGCATCATGTATCCACTTAACTTTTACTATGCAGTATTTATCAGTTTCCTCCACAGAAGTCTCAGCCTTCTTGCATGCCTGCTGCCTAACTCCAGGATTAGGAGATTGGACACAAGCATAGTCCTTAGCATGAGGCACTGAACTGCATAGGCCTCACACCCCTGGTAGGCAGCAGTAATGCAATAACCCCACAGCAGCAGAACACTGCCCTTCTGTCATTCTAGGTCTGCTGGTGCCTTTATTTGCCCATTTATCCACTATACTCCTCACCAGCCCCATGCAGGTTCTGGTGTGGGTACAAAGTAGGGGGGCCACAGGACAGTCCCACTGTCACCTGGATCCTGGGCAAGTTGGGGAACTGCAAGGAAAGAATTAAAACAATGTTTACAGCTTCTTGCTTCTCCCATCTGAGATGACTTGGTGGGACAATCTGGCAGGGAAGGGACTGCAGGAGGAAAAGAGGCTGCCGTTCTTCGTGGTCAAAGCAGAAAACCCACCCCCCATGGGTGGATCTGGGAGATAGAGTATGCAGCAAGCAAGGATGCAGGAGGGTGTGGGGAAGGCAGCAGTCACCACCACTCCCAGCTCCTAGAACTGCACCAAAGCACTGGCTCCAACAGAAACCTCACATATGATCCAGGGAGCACAGATTGCTCACTGCACATACCCAGCACAGCCAAAGGGAGGTTTGGACCATACCACCCAACTCCTCTCGACTCCTAGGTCCGCCCACGCCCAGAACTATGTTACCACAACCTACATAACTCCTTATTACTAGCTGCACAGTGAAGGGTTAATATAAATCGTGTTATTATGCTAAGTAGCTGACTTAGTGATAGGATCCCTGTGTTGATCTCCTTTCCCCAGCTTGTCACGTGATGCTGCATTAGACTTAGGAAAGAATGAAGTTCAAGGACCAAACAACAGGAAGGAGGAAAAAGAGAGCGCATGAATGATACAGACAGGCTCTGGCAATCCAGAACCAATTCATTCATTCCAGGAGCTTTCCCAAGGCACAGGAGAAAGAAGAGAATCTATCCCTCACTAGGGGAGTTCTCTAATAACTCAGCATTTTAAAGATAAAATGCTGTGCTGTGAAACAAGTGATATGGATGAAGAGAACCTGCCCTCCAAACTAGACAACTTTTTGGTGTTTCCCCAGAAATAGGTCTACACTGGCATCCCTAGCATTGCCCAGAGTGCTCCGTCTCACGTGCCAAACCTAGCAGTGCGGTAGTAACATCTCTCCAGGGGGTGCCCTCTGAGACCACTCCTTTGTGATGTCTGCCCATCTTTCCGAGTGCACAAGCCTTGCCTCTGCACTGACTTAACACACTATAGCTGCTCTAGTTGCCGCTGCGAATAAGACTTCAGGAACACCATTGGATTTGGGTCCGAAGTTATAATGCAGCATCCCTGTTATTTTGAAGCATTTACCAGACCGTTTGGGAACAGCCCATAGGCTGGAATGCAATGGCACACTCTTCATAGTTTGTGGCTGGCCACAGAAGCAGAGAGGTATTGTTCTGATTCGTGGCTTAGGTGTCAACATTTTTTAAACTGAACAGAGTAAATCACAAACAACACCGTATTTACTGGGAACTTCCTGAAAAGCAATCATTACAGCAAAAACCTGGCAAACTGTTGGGTTTCCTTAACATAATTGGGAACAAATCAGTGGCTGCCTGGAAACTCCAGCTCAAAGAATAACAGCAGGGTAAGGCGGTTCTGTTTTCTCACGGCAATGCACACTTATTGTCCGTTTCACTCAACTCCAGACCATAGTATTCTACATCCTTTTAAATATTGACTCCTTAATTTGTTTGCTCTGTCCCACACCTGCAATGCTAACATCATCTGTTTAACATCCCACTGGAAGCCATTGTGTTCAGTCAATGCACCATGCTAATATACAGTAGCTACACCCAGTGGCTAATATGTTATCTTCTGCTCTACTCCACCCAGACAGGTCAGCAGTGCAGCAGGTGGCCCTCCCTTGAAGAATTGCCACCAATTCTTTGAATATTTCAATTACTTTCAGCTGTCCATTATGTCTCAACTGACTTTGTGCCAGGAACAATCAGCCCTGCCAAAAAAACAAGTTAAAATAAGGACTTACAAAAGGTGAAGATGGAAAGGATAGTGCCCTGCACTGTAATTAATACCTCACTTAGAGATGCCAGAAGCATCTTCAAAGCCTGGTCTCGCCCATAACAGAGGTAGCTGTGGGTGTAAATCGAGTAGTTGGTGCCATACAGCCTGAAGAAAACTTTGGTGCTGTTGTCCTCAACGGTGCCACTAGGCTGGAAGGTTATTTGAGTTGAGGCTCCTCCAAGGTCCAGAGCTCCCAAAACTTCAGTTCCATAAGGATGTACCCATTTCCCTGAAAAGGAGAACTGCCCCCACCATGCACAAGGAATTAATATGGTTGTAAGGAAGTCCAAGCTAGCACCCTCTAAAATTTTGCATATAGGGACATAGGTAAGATGATATTCTATTTCGCTCAATGAAGTCCACACCTTCAGCAACGCAATTTTGATCTCAATGCAAAGTCAAGATAAAGGGGGACAGAACCTCAACTGACATCCATCAGCCTAGACCCACCGACTTCAGGAGAGCTAATTCAGTTCACACCTGCTAAAAATCTGCCCAAGTTGACAGAGGTCAAAGGCTCTCTCATAAGGGCCACTTGGCTTGCTTTGTTTGTACATTACAGCAAGAGTCACTGCCCAAATTTGCATGGAGAGAAGCTCAGATGGTTCCAAAAACAGACCCCACTCTGGGGTCTAAGTTTAAAAAAAGAAAAAAAAAAAAAGAAAATATATTAGTTTGTCACCAGCGTTGATGCAGATTTAAGTAAAAAGTGAGCCGAGACCATTGCATTGGGCTGAAGTGGAGGTCAAGTTTCAATACTCTCAGTTTTATTTGGGGAGCATGACCTTTCTTCAGTTACCTGCATAAGACCTTCTGTCCCAGGTGGAAGTTAGCTCAGCACTACCCTGCCTCTCAGCTCCCCATAGCTTCACATCCATTTTAAGGATCTCCCATCTGGGTAAAGCACCAGCTCACTGTGTGAAGAGTCTACTCCCATGTCAGAGCCTCCACGGCAGCAAGGGACCAGGCCTCCAGCTTCTTCTGTCTTAGATTCACCCTTTGCCATGAAAATCCCGTTAGAGCCATGATGGGAGGGGCCAGAAGAGAACTGCATCAGGGAAGCAAAGCTGAGCTGCATTCATGGTGGGTCTTTTCCAACTCATTTCCCCAAAGAAAGCAGTTACCCCAGTGAACAAAGCCCTCATTGTCCCTCCAGCCTCTGCCCACATCACGGACCTTGATGAGCGTCTCCAGCAGGTAGTTGACTGTGATCCAGCCAAAGGAGCCTTCCTCATTCCCAGTGAGGATACGAGCTCCTTGGAAGTTCACAGGGTACTCTTGAATGGCCTTGGAGACCTCTGCCAAGACCTGGTCAGCTTTTGTGCTGTTCAGCTCCCTGCAAAGGGAAAGGAGAACGATTCTACCAGGAGCTCCTGGGATACAGCATGGCACATGGTCACTGCAGCAAGATGAAGGGTTGCTGGTGCCATACAGCACTCCAATAAGCTTTCAAAGTGCCACTGATACTAACATTTAGCATCTACTGCAAAGGAGCAGGTATGCTCTGGGGACGAAAAAGAACCTGTTTCCACATCTACAGGTTTTCTGTGCTCTAGAGGACAAGGGAAGCTCAGGGAAGGTCAGGAAGAGCCAGTAAACCAGGGGGTGCTGAGTGTGGAAGCAGCAGGGAGAGGGAGCCAAAACAATACTCCTGAACAGCACTCATTTGCACGTTGGTATAAGAGGGAAGTGGTCCGTGCTATCACATAGTGGCTATCTATCCCTTCCCTCTGGATCACTGCTATGCCCTTCCTTTTTTAGACTGTTAATCCCCCACTTCATTCCCCTCCAACATGTCCTGGTTGGCCCATTGAAGAGGATGGTAAGATACAGGTTCTTACCCAAACTGCTCTGTAGCTGGGCCTGGCAGAAAGTACCAGGAGAGATTAAGTGGACTGTTGCCAAGCTAATTTACCCATTGCTGCTGACTGATCTCCACCATGTGGGAAGTAGGAAATTCCCATGTTTGTTCCTAATGCCCACTGCTATCGCACTGGCCTTGCATCGAATAAGGTCACTAGAGAACAAGTCTAGTGTGCTGTGGAGAAAAGGCCTTCCCCTTTGCAGAGTGCTCCTTCACAGCAATGGTGGGGGTACCTCAGCAGCCGCATGCCTGCTGTTGCTCCAAGGTAGGTGGGTGTCTCCCTCTGTTGACTTGCAGGGATGAGTGTCATAGCCTTGTCCAGACACACCTTCAGACTAGCTCCGGCCTTAGAGGGATTATTAACATAACTGGAGATGCCAGGTCCTGGAACAAAGGATCTCAGTGACAGCCTGGGCTCATCAGGATCAGCGAAAGATGAGGTGAAAACATGTCCAGATCTCTAGCCCAGAGAGTTTCATGCAAGGCTCAAACCCTGCAAATACCGGACTGGTCATTAAAAGAACTGACCAGCCATCCCCAGTCAAGGGGTTTTCTTCAGCTCTTTTGTAACTATGTTAGAAGCATCGTGGAATAGCAACAGCCATGGATGGATATTTCATCCTTTCAGTGAGCTTCCTCACTGGAAGTTCAGTGAGCTTTCCCATGAACTGCTGGGACTCTGGACCGGTATTGCTCTGCCCCAAGGGGTGTCTCTTAGGGGCAGCGCTCAAAGCTGATTTGGCTGCATATGGTAACCTCTCTGGTGACCAAGAAGTGGTCAACCAAGCATTCTGCACTTTGCAGGGAGGGAAGAGAAACCACAAGTAATTATGTTGTCATTAAATCTGCCCATGATTTTGGCATCTGTCCAACCAGCAACATGGACCTAGGCTCCAGGAAACTAATTTGCCTGGCAGGGGTGTCTCCCTATTATCTAAGGAGGGGAAAGGTTGCTGTTAGCCCTGCAAGGGTAGAAGTACAAAATAAATATGCAAAGACACACGTACAGATTAGTTCATGACGTGCGTGGCACAGAGTCTTTTTGTTCACTGCAATTAAAAACAGCTCATTTTATTTTTAGAGAGTCCTGTGCTATTTCTGGAGTTTTTGATAAGGAAATTAGTTTGTCCTCTCCCATTGGCCAAGGCCCGAAATAGGATGGGTGCATCAATATTTACCTTCCCCAAGTCCCTATGGGCTGTTAATTCCATTAGCACTTTTCCCCACCTGCCAAAACCCTCTGCCTGGACCTTTGCTTTAAAGCTCAGTTAACCAGTAACCCGGCTCATGGCAGCCTCAGAGCCTCCTCTCAGAACTGTGGTCTTTGCCCAAAGCTGTGAGGCAGAGGTTTCAATCTTTGCCTAGCACTGCCTGCCTGTGCCTTGCCAGATTATCCCATACCTACCTGGAGATATCCATTCTGATTTCAGCAGGGGAATGACTGGGCATGTGCTGGGTTTACATTCCCATGCCCTCCTCTGCCACCCGTTGTGTTTGGTGGAAATTATAGCTTAACCCTTCTTAAAAAAGGTAAGTCATTTAGTTTTCTTCAAAGCTCAACTTAATACAAGATCCCCTCATGGGTCACTACCATTGCCCCTCACTCCTAAGCTACAATACTTCTTCCCTTTCTAATCCTAGCTCCAGCCTCTCAGTCTCAACTAGCAACCACTTCTTAGTTGCCAGTGCAGACGGTTCCTGACACTCAAGCCCATACTAGTCCAGTCCTAAGTCTCCTCACCTTCTAGCTATGCTGATACTTCTCAATCCCAAACTGCAACCTCCCTACTACTACTTTTCCATACCTCTCTCGGGCACAGATAAACTATTCATTCAGACCTGGGTAGTGGTTTTGTTTTAAAACACAAGGTGAAGAAACTGCAAACTCATGTTCACTTACAAGGCCAGGCACATGGGAAGCCAGGATAACCTAGCTAGAAGATGGAGCCACAACCCTTGATAATGTGCCCCTATAGGTGTAAGCTGGTGCTAGTCTTCCACTAGCTACTTCTCCAACAAAGTAAAAGCCAGAGGCTGGCAATAAGACAAGCCAGTTGGTCACTATACTACAAAGCCTAAAGAGAGAGGGAAAAAAGATAGAAATGCATGAGCTCACTTACCTTCAACAGTACAGGCCTCCACCTGGCTGACAATGCCAGTGTCATTCTCCTTATCTGCTGGCCACTGGTAGATGTAGAGAGTGGTGTGTGAGGAGCCTGCATCAAATACCATCGCGTACTGCAGGAGAAATGGAGGGGGGAAACAGAAAATTACAGCAAATGTCTTCTGTAGACAAGCAGGGGGACAACCCCACTACAATCCAAAAGCCAGCAAGGAGAAGATAGCTGGACCCCAGCTGCTCTACCACAGAGGGTAACTGGAAGTGCTAACAGTAAGAGATGCTTAGAGGCCAGGAGCAGAGATTAGCCACAACAGGTTTAAAGGCCATCTGTAATGCATAGACATACTTAATGCCTAAGGAATAGAAACCAGGGTGTTGGCTCAAAAGCAGAAGCCCCAGTAGCTGAGCTCACAAGGAAGACCTCACCAGCGCTAGGTAGTGGGAAAGCCAGATACCACATGCCAAAGCAGTGTCCTCATCCCACTGTAAACTGTCACAAACTGCTGAAACCTTGGGTCAATGCTTTAGATTGAATTGCGGCCCAGAATCCAGGCGCTACTCATGGGCAGATGCCTGAGCTAAAGCCACAGCTCCTACCTTGGTTCCAGGAGGCAGGAGAACATTCTTCACGTTCACAACAGTGAAAATGAGAACAAGGATGCAGAATACAGCAACTACGGAGAGACCCCCAACAACACCTGTCCGGTGGCTGCATCCCATTCCTGCCCCAGTCTGTAAAGACAAGATGAGATCAGATCCCTCTTTTCCCTGGCACCCACCCTCACATATACCGTCAGTTCAGCCCCACCAGAACATCCCTGCTGGCCTTCCGTACCCAGGGTTCAAATTACACTTCGGCTGAGGCGGGGGGCTCTGCAAAAAAATGGAGCTGCCCATCACAATGCCCTAATAACATTGGAGACCCCCATAGGTTATGATTTTCAAATCTTATAGGAGGGCTCTCATCTCTTATGGGGGGATGCAGCCTACCTTTTCCCCCACCCCAAGCTCCCCCATAATTCAAACCCTGACTGTTCCTTTGTTCACAGCTGTGGTGTCAAAGTTGCAAGCCCATCTGAGCAGAGGACTAACCCCACATACCAGACCCTGTGAAAGCAAAAACCACAGATGGGCTCAAAGCAGCCACTCAGCTTTTCCGAGCATGATCTCTCCCTGTAATACTACACTGGAGTGGCTAGACTATCTTCTCCACCCTCCATAAATGGGGATGCACAGCCTGTCATTTTGGAGCCGACATGTTCTAGCCCCACTGCTGCTTTTCCCCCATCCTTTCACCCTCCACACACAGTCTGAGCATCAGCACTCAGAGCTAGAAATGGCACAAACTGGTATAAGTTATCAGAAACTGGTTCCAATC
>JAGPOW010003310.1:8303794-8313897 GCA_030014935.1 Caiman crocodilus
GAAATTCAGTGCACATAAACCACTTTCAAAATGGCCAAAACCGGCTTAAGATAAACCTGGATTGATGTACTTTCAGACTTGATCTATTTAGGTTAAATAGATTTTTTCAACTTCTGTCCCAGATCCCCTCCAGATTCAAGTTAAATCTCAGTTCCCCAGCATCTCAAATTGCTTCATGCCTCACCCACAAGCTTTCCCTCGCAGGTTGGGCAGGTTAGCCTTGGCCCAAGCTGCCTGCTCCAGCTGAGCAGGGAGGCGTACGCTAGGCTCCCCACCCCCTTCCTGGCTTCTGGCCTGGGCCACTGCGGACACGTGGCTGCGTTTCTAGAATCAAATGTGCGCTTGCATATTGGTTCAATCTAGACAGCTTAGACTAACCTGTGACGATTGAATCAATTCGGCCTTGAGCTCTTTGACTTTCTGTACTTAGCCCAAGTGTTGGGAGCATTGGGGCACCAGGCAAATGCCTGAATGTTGTGAAGCACATTTGAACTGAACTTCTGAGCACATTTTTCCATTCTCCATTTTACCTGAACAATGAAAGAGGCCCCATGGGGCTGTCCAGACTTCTATCCTCCCAGAAAGGATGGTGAGCTTGCTTATAGTTTGGTATTGCAGGTAGGCTAGAAGGATGGGCCTATACGTGTGGCCTGATCAACCAGCAGAGTGCAATTAATGGGAAAGCCTGGCTGCAACTAGGATGGGCCAAGGATAAAAGCTATTCCCAACTAATCCATTTCCCCTTATAGCTCCCAGGATAATCCTCCTGCCTGCTTGTGGATTACACGCCTTAAGGAAATTGCAAGTTGTTATGAGCTCATGCCCTTGGTCACTAACTAGTCAAGTCTTAAACACAGAGGGAACTCCAGGATTCCTGCTAGCACCATGGAGACGGGGGTAGACAGAGTTGGGAGGAACAGGGAACCCTAGAGAGGTAGCCAGTGCAATGCTCTGCCAGGTAACCTGATACCACCTGGAGAGGTTCCCTTGGCCTCTAGTGAAGTCAGAGTAGTTAAGCAAACATATTTGCTTCCGCAGACAGTTATTGCACAATATCCCAGGGCAGCCCTGGGAACTCATTGTGGTCACCTCTTCCAGAGCCAGAGCATGCCAAAGGACGGTCCATACATCATTAGACTCTGTACATCCATGCTGATTCACTGTCCATACAGTCATTCACCAAGCACAAAGCACATGCAATGAGATACCACCAACCTTTCAAGCAGAGTAAAGGGCCAACCCATAAAAATGAGAGCAAATCAATTCACACTTCCCATTGAGGTGTTCAGTTCCTTGCTGGAGCTGATCCCAAGGCAGTATAAATAGTATGAGAAAATAAGCCAGAGTCAGCTTTTCCTGACCAATGTCCTATCTTAGTACACAAAATAGCTGAGCTGACCAGACCCTCACCATTGTCATTGCCAATCAAAAGGTACTTCTCTTCACACTTCATCATTTCCATCCCCTTCCCAAACTCATGTCTCTGTAGCCTCTGACTGATCAACAAATACAGCAACAGTAGGAAAGGATGGGTTGTTTAATGGAATTAGCATTAGGGTTGACTTCAGGAATTACAAGGTCAAGTCCCAGCTGAACTACAGATCATGTCTTCGACTATAGCCATGTGCCTCATCTAATACAGTAACACTGGTATTGTGGCTCTTCAGAGAAAATGTTTCTCTTACTGTACGGATTAGACATGTCTTCTCCACAGTGACGAACAACTTAATATAGGGATTTGAGAAAGTAGTTCACTATCATACTTGGCCATTTATTTGCTGTTGCTTAAAACAAGCATATACATACATTCAATAGACACCATGTCCACAGCTCTTCTAGGGATGCATGTATTGGTGAGATTTGTTCATTAACACTGACTGCTCATGTAGTACCCAGGCCAATCAGGTCAGAGTGTCACTACTGTAAACTGCTTCAGTCTGGCATTTAGAGCTCACCACTTAGCAGCCTAATTCTGTTTAGGGCACAAAAAAGAGGAGGACACGCTTCCCCTTCACTCTGCTAGTTCAGTGGCATTAACAGGAGTCAAAATATATTTGGATGCTATGGTGAGAATGGCCAAATAAATCTGGTATATAAGTATCACAAATATAGGAGCCTAACTCTGCACACCACTAGACAGAGGGATCGCAGACAGCTTCCGCTACAGAAAGGCACAGAGTAGTTCCTGCCTGTCATGCTTTTTGCACGAGTTTACTGAACACACACAAATGTGTATGAAGCACAGGTTGTTTTGCAGTAGTGTTTTATTGCGGACTGACATACAGGTAGAAGACACATCAGTTGTTTCACTAGTGGTTTGCTATGGTTTTCTCGGGGGGGAAAAATTGGAAAGTTATGCAATGAGAAAGACTTGAGCAAATAGTCAATGGTTTTAGATTGTGCACATTAGGAACCATTATGATCTGCAGTAAATCTGTGTATTTGGAGGGGAGCAGAAGGATGTCTTTTACACAGTTGACTTGTTACCCAAGTTCTCCCTCTAGGTCCTTTCCACACAGCACCAAGGACTTTGCAGGACAAACTCTGCCCTAATACTTTTGCAGCTCTGTTACCTTCCCTGCATTTGCACAGCACCAATGGACTGACACTTAGTCACACAACTAGCACTGGTGCACAAAAAAGAGCAGAACACAACCTCTCCCATAGCTGGGCTGCACTGAGTGGAGTGGAAAGTCAGCAAAACATGCTGAGTTCCCAAGAGCAGCTCAGATACGCAGACTGGGAGCCCGTCAGCTGAGTAACAGCAGAATATTTGCATGGAACCAGGGTTCAGGGCAGAGCTTCGCTTTCAGTGGCTTCCTACCAAACTACTGACAGGGAAAATATCAGCCTCTCTTTCCACCTCCAGGCCCCATGACTCACCTGTGCTAGTGCAGATAAGAGGAATGTTTGGGCTCCTGGAGCTGCAATCTCTGCTGGTCTTAGTCCACCCCCCCAGAGAGCGGCGTCCTGCACCTGGGACAAAAGCTGCCCGGGAACCTCTCAGTCCTGCTTTGTAGGCACACAGCACAGTCCTAAGGTAGAGTCCCCTCCCCTTGGCCTGCGACCAATCACCTGCCCACAGAAAAGAGGCCATTCTTCTCAGAGCTTCTCTTTCTGCCAGTCCAGGTAATACAGGCAGGTTGTACTTCTTGGCTCTGTCCCAAGTACCCAGACGTCATCATAACCTCGAGCTTTCAATATTAACCACTTCACTGCTGGGGAAAGAGTGTGACCACATGGCCAAAAGCCTCAGTCCATGGTCTGAATGATGCTACCCTGGATGTACTGTGTAGTATCACCCTGATTAATGAGGGATGTTTATAAAGAAACAGATTCCAGGTTAGTCCCTGCACTTCCTGGCAGCCGTGAAAAGGGTTTAGCATGCATATTGATATTCCCCCAAGTCCATCATAAATGCGGTAGGCAATACAAGATGCCTCCCTGCACTGATTTAGAGGAACCCTAAGGCCATGGGAGCAAGAAGGTCACTCATCCCCAGGAAGCCATGCCAGCTTGGAGCTCCACTGCTGCTTCAGTCCAAGATGCAAGTCACTCCCTTGGGCCTCTGCTCAGTGAAGCAGGTCAGCTTCCCTTTCATCTGCTGCTACTTGCCAATAGATATACAGACAAATGGAGGGAAAGAAGCCTCCACCCCAGACCTCAGCTCCCACAGTATTCCAGCATTGGCTTCCTCCACCTGTGGCTCTGCAGTGCCCCTCATCCCTGGCTCACCACCCACTTCTATGCCAACCTAGAGTTTCTATACACATAACTGCACTAATGCACCCACTTCTGGCCAGGTATTCCAGTCTTCTCTTCCATTAGCACATCACCACAGGCATCCTTCAGACCTTATCATCAGGGATCCTAATTTTCTCTCTTTAAAAATCCCAAATTCTGTGATTTAAAAAAATTTGCAAATTCTCCAATTAAAAACCCAAAATTTGTGTTTTTTTGTGATCAAAATGAAATGCCACTATACACACACATGTATGTATGTATTCATTGAACATAATGTTTTATTGATCTATTTACAATATTAAAGCAATTCGGAAGCCTACCAGTGCCTCAGTCACTATAATAAAACACATTCCAAATACCTATAAATTCTGCCATTCGATTCGGGGGGTTTTAATTCCTGCCCCATTCACTTACCAGGACACAGGTCCAGCTACAGCTCTCTCCCTCACCTCTGCCCCCACCCCTGCCCTTGCTGCTTGTGGTGCTCAGCAGCCCTGATATACTGGTGCTTTGCTCATGCCAGTGCCCCGCACTCCCCGCCCACAGCCCCCTGCCCCCCAGCCCTACTGGAGTGTTCCCCAGCTCCCAGGGCTATGGGGCCAGGGAACCTGGGTCTGTGGTCCCCTGCCTCCCAGCAGCACCTGAGCCCCAGCTTCTGCCTGGCGCAGCCTGAGCAGAGTGCAGAGCCCAGCTTCCCTATGGGTTGCATAGCCAGAGTGGAGCCCACGCCAGGGGATGGATGCGGGCTGCCAGCTTTGGCCTTGGGGCTCCTGGCCCTGATGTCCTCCCCACTCCGTCGCTCAGAGGGCAAGACCTGGGGCAAGAGGGCAGAGTGGGGCAGGGAGGCTCAGTCTCACTGCTGGGAGCCCTGCACTGCCATGGCAAAGTAACCCCTGTCCACTCAGCAGCAGCAAGGGGGCACAACTCTGCGCTACCACCCCCACTGCTGCTGGGTGGGCAAGGAGCATCTCGCCATCACAGTGTGGGGTTCCCAGCAGAGGTACCAACTCTCACCATCCGACTCTGCCTTCCCATGCTGGGTCTCACCCACTGTACTGCAGAGGCCCCAGAGGGAGGGCGACATGGTGGGGAGCCCCAAGCCTGCAGCAGGCAGCTTGCATATGTCCCACCCCATGTACAAATCTGAGAGGCACGTGCCCTCTATGTCTCCCCTGCAGAGTGCATGCAGTGACGGGGAGGCAGCCCCCTCCACTGCTGCCCAAATCTGCTGCCCATGGCTCTGTCCTACTCCCTGCCCAGGCCCTGCGGCTGCACATTCAACCTAAGCCCCATGTCTCACCCCAGCTGGGCAGCAGCCTCAGCCCTGCCTAATTCCCTCCCTCCCTATGGGGGGGGCCTCATTCCCCCGACTCCAGACTTATTTGCAGGGAGCTGCAGGAGCTGTTCTCATGCTGCCTGGCTGCCATGTGAATGTGTGCATACACACATGCATGTGGCACCTCCTGCCTGATGGCCCTCCTCCCACTCCCCCTGGCCCCTTGCAGACTGAAACTGTGCCAACCTACAAGAAGAAACCCACTTTTCCCCTTGTTTTACTCTGTTAAAGAAGAAAATTCACTTTTTTCTCCTTAAAGAGAGAGAAAATCCACTTCTTTCTCCTTAAAATGAGAAAATCTGTGTTTTACCTATTTTTTCTGTGGTGAAACCCTCTTTATCTTATGGTTCCTGCTAAATTCTGGATCAATCAATCAATCAATCACCTGCCCACAAGAACAAGCCATTCTTCTCAGAAATGCGGATGAATTGTCCAATGGGCAGGGCACTTGCTGGAAACCTGGGTAAGAACCAGGGTGAGGTGCTTCTCTACACCTCCTTTCCAACTCTTGACTATTTCCATTGTAAGTTATTCAAACCAGGAGCCATCTTTCACTTTGTGTCTGTGCAGCACCCTGCACCAGGGAGCCAGTACTCAGCTGAGTCTGCGGGGCACTACTCTTAATACCAATAATGTTGGAAACCCACCAAATTAATTTTGCTTATGAACCAATGGGATGTAGTTGCCCTCTACCAAGAGCATGAGCCCCAACAGCTAAAAGATGTCCCTTGATGAGACAACTTCATCCAAATGGCACTTCCTGATGAGATTCCCAGCAAGGTCTCTCCCAGTGGGCTGCAGAAGGAGGGCTTCAACATTACAGCTAAACAGCATAAGTCGCTCCAGTAAAGGAGTTGTTTTAACCTGTTCACTGCTGGATTCAATTCCATGCCTCTTTGCTCAATGAATACTGGGCTGGAGATGTCCCCAACCTGTTTTGGGGCAGGGAGAAGGAAAACGAAGCAGGGAAGAGCTCGCTGTCATTGGCAGGGTCCCTGCTGCAAGCCCTAGGCCAGTCTACAGGAGAATCTGGCACGTACCTCTGGCCAGTCCCTGAGTGTTCAGCTCTTGGCCCATCTCTCCTGGCTCAGGGGATGATCCCCCCCCTGAGCTAACACCTCGAGGTGCATTCAGTACAGTAGCTAGTTACTCACCCATTCATGAGACAATTGTACATGCTGGAGGAGTTGTGGCTCTGGCTGCTCAGGCTTTCCTCCCTCTAGACCCTGCAGAAGAGGCCTTGTGACCCCATCCTGCTGGCTCCTGTCCTCCAGCATGGTCCCCCCAGCAGGGCCAGCTGCCTTCACTATATGGCTGACACTGCCCTCACACCTGCCTCTTCTATACAAAAGCTTCTATATAGTACTGAGCTTGACCAGAAATTTTACTCCTGTTGAGCCTCCATAACACAGCTACTCTTGAAGAACAGAGAGAAAGACTGATCGTTTAGTGTCGGTGGTGCCAGGGGTACAACCAGGACATAGGCAATCAGGGCTTGACCCCTGCAGGTCACAAGCCTAGGCAGGCCAGGAAGCTATAGGCAGGAGTCATGGGGATGAGGAACAGGCAGGTCAGGAGGCCAATCTCTAGAAGAGACTGAGACATAGGTGGTCACCTTAACTAGAATCACAAGCTGAGGGAAGGGGTGGGTGGAAATCAGGAAAAAGAAGCAGGGATCCAGCCCAGCATCATTAGCCAAGGGGTTTGCAACAGGGAGCTGGAGCTGAACAGGATCAGAACATAGACAATCCCCAGGTTATGCTACAAGTCAGGAGCTGGCCAACAGAAAAGGGGTCTGGTCTGACTTGGAGTCTGGAAGCTCACAGGGTCAAGGAGCCAGCAAGACAATGGAGGCAAGCATACAGGGTCAGACTGGAACCAGGAAGCCAATCAGCAGGACCCAGGGAATAGGAAACCAGGAACAACAGGTCAGAAGCCTGGCACTAACAAAGAAGCATATCTCCTGTTAACTAACTGGCTGGGTACTAAGAGGGCTGCTGCTTGTAAGAGCCAGTCATGCCCATGCTGGCAACTGGGCCAGCTGGGAGTACTTAGGCCACTGGCAGACAGACCCACTCAGGCAATCAGGGCCAGCTGGGGTCAATTGACCCTGCCTGCTGCCCTGGCTTCTGACACATGGGACATATGTGCAACTGCAAGGTGTGTGCACATTACAAGGGACAGTAGGCACATGCCTTGGTGGCCCTGTAAATTTGTACATTAGCATCTATCTAACTATGCTGCAGCTAATGCCCTCCTTTACAGCTGGTGCCAGGCAGACTCAGGACTGCTCTCTGCATCTGCCCAAGCCCCTTGTTACATATGTGACAGGAGCATGGTTGGTAGGTGGTTTTCCATTACCAGGAGCTTGTAAGCGGCTGTAAGGGGAGGATCATGAGAGGTAGGGTTTGCAGCGTGCCTTCCACTCAGTCAGTCTGGGGCTGATCCTGATTTGCAGCAACAAGAAGTTGGCTAAATTGCTGAGGTCACCAGGTGAGGCCAGCCTTGCCTCCATGCTGGAAAGACTTGCCCTGGGCTTTCCTCAGCAGTTGTTGTAAAGTTCCCTGCTGCTAGAGGACACCAAACTGAAGGGACAGAGTCTGAAATACCCAGGCCCTTGCTTCCATTGAATCTAATTCTCTCTCTTCTTTCCCATGCCTGTCACTCTGAAATCTGGTTTCACATAAGTATCCACTGAAGACTGGGATTCACTTTGTGAGCAGACTAGAGGCTCATTCAGACTGGGTGGACTACAGCACTCTCACAGTGGGACAGGGAGTAGCAGTGCTTGGAGCTAACAAAGGCATGGGGACATGGTAGGAGCTTGCTACGTGCAAGAGGATCCAGCAATGTATCAAAGTGGTTCATTCACTGATGGAAAGGAAAAGATCAGGGAACTAGGCTTATTTAGGCTGTGGAAAGGGGTGGGATTTGATAGCAGCCTTTAACTACATGTAGGGTGGTTCAAAAGAAGCTGGACCTAGACTGTTTTCAGTGATGGCAGGTGACAGAACAAGGAGCGATAGATTCAAGTTGCAGCAAGGGAAGTTTTGGGTAGATATTAAGAACAACTTGCTTGCAAGGAGGGTGGTGAAGTGCTGGAACAGGTTACCTAGAGAGGATGTGGAATCTCCATCTTGGGAGGTTTTTAAGGCCTAGCTCAACAAAGCTCTGGCTGGGATGATCTAGCTGGGGAAGGTCCTGCTTTGAGCAGGGGTTTGGACTAGATAACTTCCTGAGGTCCCTTCTAACCCTAATTTTCTATGATACTATGATCGCATCCATTTGGCTTCAACTCCCATGTCCGAATGACCAGGTAGCCATTTACAGCTGGGTGAGTTGGAGGCGGCCTTTGGTAAAAGTCCAGAATGAAGCTCAAGCTCTTACCCTACAGCTGTGGTTAGATACCTGCTACCACGCCACACAGAGCATGTAGGAAATAATATTTATTAGGAACAGAAATGCATGGTTAGTCCAAGACAACAGGCACCAACTTCTGGCAGACTGGGGCCACACTGGAGCTAGATCCGAAGCAATAATGCTATTGCAGAGAATAAGCAAGATCTCCCAGGTCTAGAGGATATTCCTGCTCCCTGGCCTTCCAATCATAGGGAAGAAAACCAAGACCCAAGGTCTGAGATCAGGTCCTTTACACTTCGAGCATCTTTTTCTCTACCTTTTTGGGCACTTTGATCTGCTTCTTGTTTATGGGTCTCTCTCTAAGAGAGATTCCAGCACTTTTCCTGAAAGCCCAAGGTACATTTTCCAAAGCCACATAGGGTGGCAGACATGGCTTTGCCTGAAAACCTGACTGTAGCTTAAAGAGTTGTGGCCAAGACACATGCACACAACAACTGCCCCAAAGCCCTGGCTTCACATCTTCCTGCCAAACAAGTGTTCCCCTTTGCAGGCAACCCTGGGCTCTTGGTACCATGCTCAGGGATATCAGCTGTGTTGCCTGGAAGGAGGCATCACCCTGAATCCAACTCGTTGTCTGCCTTTAAAGAAACAAGGGAAAATTGTGAGAAAAGATAAGTCCCTGCTGAATTTGCCTCTGTATCAGATGAGTCTTGTCAGCAAGTCTCTCTGATAAGCAGCACTGAATCTAGGCACTATCCCAGCAGCTCTTATGAGGGCCAAGGCACAGAGGGAAAAAGTTGACCTCTCCATCCCTACCTTAGATGCCATCATTTTATGATCTCAGTCTCATGGACTGTGCCAGTTTTGTGCCTCTTCTGCCTGGCCGCTTGGGCTGTGGCTATGCTCCGAGGCACTGCTCTACCTGCTGATGGGAGCAGAGGTCGTTATAGCTGAATGGGTGTGGGGAAGTCAGAGGATCTACCTCCACTTGGAATCTTCTGGCTTCTCCATATTTAGGTGGTATCTTATTGGAAGAACGAGAAGTTTGGGGCTCATATACAATAGACACTGCATGCCACAGAGATGGCTGTCCCCATACTTATTAATAAGCAACAGGCATGATTAGTTCTTCACCTGCTTAGAGCACTTCTGACATCAACAACTTCATTTTCACCATCCATTATACAGATAGGGAAACTGAGGCACCAAGAAGGAAGGAGATAGACTCAAGGCCAAGCACAGCACTCATAGCAGAGACGGGACTAGAGGAATCAAGTTAAATTGTTCAAGTCTCTGAGCTGTCTCAGCTGGGGCAATAACTGCACAATGCGAGCAGAACTCAGTGAACCAGACTACCCCAGATTCAAGCACCTGGCATGCAGAGGGCAGGCCTGGAAAGGTCCTCTGGCCTCAGTGAATCATACCCTGCCTGATCAGACACTTGCCACTCATCAGAGCCCTGCATTACCCCATGATCACCTGCCACATTAGGGAGACTGGAGGGCAATAGTGGTCTAGGTCCTGCTGCAGATCAGAGTGCTGGATTAGCCAGAGGAATGGCTCTGCTGAGAGCTTAAGCCTCAGAGCAAAGCAGCGCTCCCTGGTGTGAGGCTATACCTCTACCTAGGTGGAGCCTGCACCCGCAAGTCCTGTCTTACCAAGG
>JAGPOW010003310.1:8313997-8325109 GCA_030014935.1 Caiman crocodilus
GGCCCAAGTTTCAGCAGTGCTGAACACTCATTGTTCCCCAGAAAACCAGGGGCAGCTGCAGACACTGAGTGTTTATAAGTCCATGAGGAGTGATGCAGGATGATTCCTTGTACCATGTCAGGCATCCATAAGGCTGACCCTAGTGCCGCCTAGTGGCTTTGCAAATCACAGCCTGGCAATATACTGTGGGTAGTGCTGTGCTGCTGTTGGGAGGGTATTGCAGCATGCTAATTAAACCAGCTAGTGTGGGTTTGCTGCTTGCGTGCAAGGTGGCTTTGTAGCCTACGCTAAGCTACGTGTTGCTCTAGTTGCATTGTTAGCAGTAACAAAGGCAGATAGTGTGAGCTGGCTTGGGTATGCCTACCTGAGCTGCAGTCACATTTCTTTCTACCTGTGATGTACAAGCAGCCTGCATTGCCCAGAGTATTTACCCTCCCACATCCCAGGGTAACGCCATTGTGCAACTGGGGAACTAAGGGACAGAGAGGATAACAACCCCATTTTCAAAGGTGCATAGCTGCCTAGCAACCATGGGTTTAAGTGAAGATTTGGGCCTAAGAGATTTGTCCAAGGTTACACATGGAGCTGGTGGCATGGCACAAAAATTGAACCCAGGACTTCCCATTCCTAGACTGGTGCTCTAGTTCAGTGTTTCCCAACCTTTTCCAGCCCAAGGCACACTTACATTAATAACAATTTTCTGCAGCACACCTGTTAAGGCATTCCCCATCGTCATACCTATTTTAGCTCCTGGTAGCTCACTGCCATGGCAAAATTCTGTGGCATATCTGTTCATTTCTGATGGCACACCTGTGTTGCAGCACACTGGGTAGGAAACACTGCTGTAGTTTCTTCAGAGCCAGACAAGGTTCTTTGGGTAAGTCCATTATCTTTTATTAGACCAACTGAAATAGTTGGAAAAATTCTTCTTTGCATGTTCTTGGGTACAAATACCCTTCATCAGGCAGAGGAAGCATCTGCAATTGGTCTAACAAAAAATCCCTAAGAACCTTTTCTGCCTATGTCCTTAGACTAACATAGCTACAATTTACACCCCTATTCCCTTCATTACACACCACAGTCTTCTCCCTTTAGTTTCCTAATCTATCTACCATTCAAACAGTTTGATGGAAAAAAGAGGTTAAATACTATATATGTTTTATATGCTTTTATTTAAAAATAAATCTGAGGTCCTTAATTGAAACATACCATTTGGTTCATGGAAACAAAAATGTTTCAAAGGTAACAAGCAAAAGTTTAAATGTTTAAGACTTTTTCTGTGGTGAGAAGTTTCCCAAGTAGCAGGTTTTAGTCAGCAGATAGTTTTGAGCTCTCTGCTAGATATTCGAGCCCATACTGACGTTTCCTTCTGCTCTGTGGTTATAACAAGTCTTCCCAGTACAGTTCAGTAAGTCACCATGTGGCCTTTTTTTGCTACTAAATGGGTGAGTCTACATATGCAAATGATGCTAGATGGGTTTACGCTGCAGTAATTTACTGCAGCGTAAACCCACTCTGGGCAGGCGTCTACACATGCAGGCATCAGCGTTCCCTCTAAACTGTGTGGCATGCACAGCAGTGCAGGTGTGCCTGCATGGCCGTGCACACCACGCAGCTTAGAGTGAACGCTGGCAGGCATTCTGGACCAGATTTGCTGCTCCTGGCACTAGCCTGCCCCTACCCCCTCCGGCCCTACACTGACCCCCTGCACCAGTCAGGAGGAGGTGGAGGCTCCAGCCACAGCTGCCTGTGGCCAGCATCTATCTTTAAAAGCCAGCCCTGAGCACTGTTCCCTGGCCACCTGTGTTCCTGGCCCAGAGCAGCATGCAGAGCATGGTGCCAGCATACTGTGGTTCTGTCGTCAGAGCCGGAGCTCATTGCGCCAAGGCTGCTCCACCCCCAGGTCCCAGGAGTGATATCCAGTGGCCCAGGCTCCTGCTGTACATGCTGGTTGCCCTGCTGTGCCACTGCAGTGACCGCTGCCTGGCCCAGGTCAGTCTCAGCCCTGGTGGCACCCCAACACAGCATGACTACCTGTCCAGGCTCACCATGGTGTCTGAGGCCCCCTGCCATCACACTTCTGCCACCTGGACCTTGTGCTGCTGCCCAGACTGTGGCAGGAATGCTGACGATGTGCACCTGGATGCCATCACTGCTGCCATCCATGCACTCTGGGGCCTCCAGCCCCACCACCTGTGGGCCTGCCTAGCCAGGCAGGAGTGGTGCCTACACATTGTCTAGCACACCTGGGATGATGAGCAGTGGATGGAGTTGTTCCGAATGACCCAGACCACCTCGGGCAGCTCCACCCGCACCAGGAGGGGCAGGCCACTTCCACGTGGCGGCCACTTCCCGTAGACACCTGACTGGCCATTGCTGTGCTCAAGCTGGCCATGCCAACCAGCTTGCTTTATGTCGGCCACCTTTTCAGTGTGGGTAAGGTGATTGCTGGGGAGGCCATCCTGGAGGCCCGTGGCACCCTCCAGGACATGCTGGGGCACACTGTGCTCTAGGTCCACAACCCTCTGGAGATGGTGGTAGGAGTTCTGTGCTGTGGGCTTCCCCCAGTGCATTGGAGCCCTGGATGGGACCCACATCCCCATAACCTGCCCACCATGCAGCAACTTCCCCTACTACAGCTGGCGGGGCTGTTACTCTATCAAGCTCCAGGCCATCATCAACCACCACAGAGCCTTCACCAATGTGAGCAGTGGCTGGATGGGCAGCACCCATGATGCCCACATCTTCTGTAGCTCTGCCCTGCCAGCCCTGGTGGAGAGCAGATGCTTTATCTTTGCACTCCAAAGCCAAGGGTGCCGGACCTCCAGCTGGATGCAGTGATAGTTCCACTCCTTTTCATCAGGATCCCCACCTACCCAATCCTCCCTTGGCTCATGAGGCCTTACATTGGCCCCGCCAGGCACACTTCAACAGGTGTCTGGGACAGACCCGCATGCTGGTGGAGCATGCCTTCAGCTGCCTGAAGCAGTGCTGGGACACTGCCCACCTCAAGGTTGGTGAGGCCAACATCCCCAGGTCATCGTTGCAGCCCATGTACTACATAATGTCTGCAAGGCCCGGGGGAGCTCTTCCGCAATGCCTGGGTGAAGGAGGCGCAGCAGGTGGAGGATGCGTGGCACGAGGAATAACAACAACTGTTGTTGTTGCAGCAACAACAGCAACTGGTCTCTCCCACCAAGGCCCCAGGCAAGCTGTACACCCACCAGTGGAGGCCTGGGCACTGAGTGTAAGAGGCACTGGCTGACCATCTCCTCCTGGACTCCCCACTATAGGCTACCTGGATGGCTGCCCACAGACTCCAGCCCCACCACACACCCTGAGCACCCACACCCACTGTAGACAGTTGTCAGAAAAGCATTTTATTCCTCTCCACAAACCCAGACCCCACCCCCACTCCCTCCAGAGCCACAGAGCCCCTCACCTCCAAGCCTGGGGGTGACTCTGATGGTGCATCCTGAGTGGCAGCTGGTGCCTACCCCACAGCGTGCAGCTATAGAACCTGCAGAGCCAGGAGAAAGGCTGTTTGTGAGAGTTTGCAACCTTCCTGAGATAACGTACACTATATCAGGGGGCTGTGCACTGCCTGGCCTCAGATTGGGGGTCATGCATGCATGGGTGCTGATTAAGGACCATTGTAAGTCAGCTGGTCAGGCCATGGCACAGGCAGCCACCAGACAAGTCTCTGCCCCTGCCTGCTCTGCAGGGGCAGGTAAGCCTAGGGGTGCTGGCCAAGGCAGCCTGCCTTCCCCGCCCCTTCCCAGGCCTGGACAGGCCTGGCTCCTGACAGCACCTGCTGGTGCAACTCCAGACTCCAGACCCACTCCCCCTCGCCCCTATTTCTCCTCCTGCAGGCCAGATTGTATTTGCCACTGCCACCAAGCCCATGGTGCCCAGGCTTGGGGGGGCTAGGGGCTCCTGGGACATGGAGCTGGTGGCACCCCGCTACCCTCCTCCCAGGGGGCCTTGCCAGAGAAGCACCCTGGGGCCAGCCTTCCCCCTCCCACAGCAACCCTGCATCCTGATCATGCCTCTGCTGAGAGCGTCAGTGCTGAACATCATCAGGTTTTGATCTGCCCACCTTACAAACCTATCCAGATCCACCTGTATTCCCAGCCTATCCTCCAGTGTGACTGCAGCCCCCCTTATTTGGTGTCATCTGAAAACTTTGCCAGTCTGCTTTTAACACCCAGATCCAAATCATTAATGAATATGTTAAAAAGTACTGAACCCTGAGGGATGCCACGGGTCACCAAGTGCCATGTTGACTCAGTTCCATCTATTATTACTTTCTGGGTCCAGGGAGCAAATTGACTGAGTACACCAAATTACTGTGCAGTAAGTATCTGCACGTGTAGATGGTGACGCTTACTGTACAACCATTTGGCCTACTGCGCATAAAGCATCTCATGCAGATGTGCCCAATGAAGCAATAATGTGGAGTTAAGAGCTCAGACATTAAACAGTTTCAATTTCCCTGAACTAAAAGGTTTAGGAAAGCAGCCTGAGAGGCTAGATGCACACACTGAAGGAAGTATAAATGGGATACAAAGACAGGAAAGGGCTACATACACCCTTTGGGTCGCTTCAAAGAGCATGCCTGTCTGCTAGCAGCAGGATGTGCTACTCTGCGGCACCACAGAGAGGCTTTGCTGAAGAAGTGAACGCTGAGAATGAACCTTATCTCTTCCATCAGGTGACAAGAGCTTTGTGAGCAGGTCAGGGTTAGCGGTCTCTTTCAGTCACTGCCAAATGAGCCCAGGGGAACTACTACCTAGCCCAGTGTGTTGGGAAGGAGAATCACTCAAAGCTACCATCTGGGGGCCTAATCACCTATGCCAGCCAAAAGTGGCAGGTGCAGAGTAAGGAGGTCCACCCTTCAGGACTCTGCTGTTCCAGCAGCTCTACTGCTTACACCAGCTGAAGTGGGGAGTGCAGAGTAGGCAGGACCTTACCAAAGTCCATTGCCACTGCATTGCCATAGATTACTGCTCCTCCTTGCTGCTGGGCTGCTGGAAGTTGCTGCTCTGCTTTGCTGTCAGGGGGGCACTGCTCCACTGTGCTGCTAGGGATCATTGGACCTTTTCAGGTTGTTTGTGCAACCCCAAATCTCTTCAGCCCTGACCTGTTCAACAGCAGGGTGAAGGATCTCAGCTCTTTCAAAACTAGCAGATGACAAGTTTCTATCTGTGTACTTGACTCCAATGATACTTACTGCCCCTTTGAGACTGAGGGCCAAATGCAGGGTCACCCACAAAGGGATTCCTGTTAAAGTCTCCCTGGCTTCCACCTAACTCCACTCTGGATCTGAGGGTCTCTCCGCTGCAGACCTCTGCAGAGCTTACAGTCAGTGGCCTTTGCACAACTTCCCCTTCACAACATTTAAGAAGGGAGAACCTATGAGCAAAGATATGACTGTCCTTGCCCTTTATGTTTGCACATTTTACTCACAAACAGCAAAAGCAGCCCCTAGTAGACAAACCTCTGAATACATGCACTAATGAACATATGCAGAGAAGGCAAACACAAAGTTAGAAAACCAGAACATAACCACAATAATAGATGGAGCACATACACCATAAGCAGGGTGCATTTTTTGTTAAAAAAACCTCCCCAGGAAATACCTCCAAGGGAAATGTCTCTTGCATGCTCCACCCTGAGCCCTGTATATCAGGAACAACAGGCTGGGTCTGGGACTGTGGGCTTGGCATAGAGCAGGGCTCAGTGCTTCTGCAGGGAATGAACAGCCACATTCAACACCTCGTATGTGGGCTGCTGTGGTATTGCACTAGACCCTGCCTTCTCCAGAGCTGACCAAGTTCTCAGGGGCTCTACCCATAGGCATGCAGCCAAGGCCATACGGTCCCTGACCCAGCAATGGTCTTAACCAGGCAAAAATGGGGAAAAAAAAAAATCAGCCACTGCCCCCAGCCAGGGGGCTGCAGGCACAGCCATTTCCTTTCCCAATCAGGGGCCGGCGATGATACAAGGCAATTAAAAAGAGGCATTAAGCCAGGCTTTCTGCTATGTCTCTGTCCCATCCCAGGATCAGCAGGAACCAGCACCTGGAGTCAGCGTGCCAGCCACGGCCCACACCGAGCCCCGAACAAGCAGCTACCAGAGATATCAAAGACACCAGCTGAGGGGATGCCAGAGCCAGCTCGTAGCATAGCAGTCCCTTTGTTCCTAAAGCACATTCTGTGCTGCAGCCTTGTCAGGCTGAAATTCAGGCTCTTAGAACGAATGCTGGTTAGAAAACAAGCATTTTCCACAACATTTTTAAAAGAAAGAAATAGGATTATTAAAAAAAAAAAAATCTCCCTGCCTCTTCCTCTCTCCCTTTCCTCCTTTTTAAAGATCCTTCTGAAAAGAAGAGTGCAAGGGAAAAGAGGGGTTTTTCTAAAAAAAAAAGAAACTTCAAAAAATAATTTGAAACATATTGTTCAGTTTGCCTAAAAATAAAATAAAAGCTTTAGAAAAAAATTCCCCCACTCATTTTTCTCATTGGTCAAAGCTATCTGTGGCTGAAAATAAATCCTTGACCAGCCCTGATCTGAATACTCTTTTCCAAGGCAGTCACTTCCCAAAGAGAGGGAAAGGAGGGGACGGGCGAGAGGCAGTGATTTGCTGAAAAACAGAACTTGATCACAGTATGAACCCCCAGGAGCCCCAGTCACTGCAGCAGCTGGGGAGTCATGGGGGGGCGGGGGTGTTCTTAAAGGGCCGGGAGCTGGGACGGGGGCAGCCATGGGGAGGCTGGGACAGTGGGGGGGGGCGCTTGTGGCGGAGCCCCCCCGTGCAGTATGGGGCAGCACAGATTCCCCCCTCCCCGGCCTGGCAGCACCTGGTGAGTGGGGGCTTTTTTTTAAAGGGCTGGGAGCTGGGCGGGTAAGGCAGCCATGGGGAGCAGGCAGGGGATGGGGCCTGGCAGGGGTCCCCCCATGGTCCCCTTCCTTGCCCCCTACTTAACAGCTTGGAGTCCGGGTCCAGCTCCCTGATGCAGTGGGCAGGAACTGGCCGAATCATCAAAGCTCTCTGAAACTTTTCCGAATTGATTTGGAGAGCTTTGAATCAATTCTGACCTATAATCGGTCCCCTGATTCAATTTGGATTTGGAGATTTGGCCACCGAATCAGGCCGAATCTCCTCTGAATTGAATCAGCTTACAAAGCAAAAGCTTCGCACAGCCAGCTCAGACATTGCAACTGCCCCTGCCAGCATGGGGGATGCAGACCCTGCTTGCTACCCTTTTGTCTAAGGCCCTCTTTACACCAGACATAGCTACGCTGGCAAATCCCGTCTTGTGTAGACATAGCTTCTTCCTGCAAAAACACTCCTGCTGGTGCTAGCACATGAGTGCTAAGGCTTCTGCTAGTGCAAAGATAAAATCAGCTTTCCCCGGGCAACACTACAGCAGCAAAAGTTTCTAGAGTAGGCCAGCACGCTTGGTCCCATGAAAATCTTCACTGAAACTTTTTTTTTTTTAATCACTGACTTAGTTTTCCTCTTTCTTCCTTCGAGGCTGTTATCTTCACTGTGAGACCATGGGGGAGGGGAAAGGCAGGCTAGAAACCGGCAGAAAACTTGGCAGCTCAGAGATTTGGCAAGAGGCGCTGCTTTCGCTTTGCTCTGCTTTGCAGGAAGCAGCAGCAAGAAGAGACGAAGGAGCAAGGGCCAGCCTACCGGGGCAGGCTGCCTGCACAGTAAAACAGCCACCTGTGAGAAACCTGCAGGCTTTGGGATCAGAGCAGCAGGCGCTGTCCCAATAAGGGGGGCTGAGATGTGGGGACCTGCATGCAGAGTGATGGGAAGATGACAGTGAAAGGGGTTTCAAAGTAAAGTGAAGGCAGGCCAGGCTGCCGGGAGGAAACGTGTCTGCGCCCGAGATTCTTCGGCAGGAGGGCGGCTGCCTGCAGCTGCTCCAGAGTCTGTGCTGGGAAGGTAAACCTCTGCCCCCTGCTCCTCCTCTGCGCTTCGCTGTCTGCTAGTGGTTCTCCCCTCCCGGGGGTTACTCCTCTTGTACTCCCTGGGCTCCCTGGACAGGAAGCAGACTCAGAGTAGCAGCCCGGGGGAGGCCGGGAAGGGCTCAGATGAGCCTAAGGGAAATGTTTTGCAATTCAGCAAGAGCTGGACACATCTGATTTAGATTCCTCCGCAAACTGGACAAAGGAATCCACAGACTGGCCCAGACTGGGCCCCCGGCCACCCAGTATCTGGAATCTGTCAGTGGCCAGCAGCAGATGCTTGAGAGGAAGGGGCAACACACCTATACTAGGCAGATGTGGGTCAATCTGTCACCCACAGTAGGTCTCCAGTGGAGGGGGATTGGCACAAAGGTTAATCTATATTCTAAAATGTTTGCTGTAATGAACTGGGATACCTCTGGGAATCTCCAGTTTGGTTGGAGCCCACAGCTTCCATGGGTCAGGGATAGCCAGCAAGTTGGTGTTTGGTTGTTCAGACTGCAGCACTGTAGGGAAGTGGTTTTCAAATGACTTCAAGTCACAACCCCACTCGAGAGCAGTCAGCTAGTAAAGCCGTGAACTCGCCAGGGCAGTTTACAGCTCAGGGTGAAAGTTCACTCCTGTGTTGTTTGCCTGAAGCTAATTCTTCCTGCATGTTGCTTCTCGCCCTGTCCGAGCAGGCAGGGCTTCCCTTGCTGCACCCTGAAAAAGAACTGATGGATCAAAGCAAATAAATGCAGTTATCAAAAAGAAATGGTAAAAGGAGAGTCTGCCCTTTCGTGTATTGTATGGGCCTAAAAAGATGGCTACTTTCCTCCTATATCTTTCCTCCTATCCCTTGTGAGGATGAGGGCTTGTGAACTAGCTTGGGAGAACAGATGTATACATCCATAGATCTATAGATATATTTATAGTTATTTATAGAACTATAGCTATCTTTAGATAGAGCTATAGATCTGCAGATAGACCTATAGCTTTATCTATATATCTATGCCTATATAAATATAGATATCCTTTCAAGCTACGTAGTTCACAAGCCCTTATCATCACAAGAGGTAAGGAACCTAACCCTTTGAGGAATCCAGCTATTATTTTTTATATTTTATACATATATTATACACAGTTGCTGCAAACTGTAAGGTTGCTCCAAATCTTCATCTGTGTGGGGTCACTGAGGGACCTCTACTGATAAGAGAAGGTCTGTTGTGCCCTTTGCTGTAGGCAAAGGTCTGTTGTGAAAGCTGTAGCAAGCAGCTCACTCTTAATTCAGCAACGTGCTGCAAAAGAAGTGGACTGCAAACCATCCAGATATGAAAAATCCAGGCTCTACCATAGCTCTCTCTCTCCCTCCCTCCCTTCCCCTGAACTCCCATTTCCCTGGTGGGATGTTGCTGTGTGAGCTGCCTGGCAGAGCAAAAAGGAGGGCAGAGCTGGCTGACTAATGAAAACAAATTACTTGGAAATAACATCTCGGAAGGAAAAGCTCGCTATTTAATTCATAAATATTGACAAGGCAAGACCCCACAAGGGAGCGTTCAGTAATGCAAGGTGGAGCCTGCCTGCCTAATTCAGCCAGCCAAAGCTCACAACACGCTTAATGTAAAAACCATAAATGGGATCATAGGAAGTAGGACTGGAAGAGACCTCATGAGGCTGTCTACTCCCGACCCTGCTCAAGGCAAGATAGGCCCTGACGAAACCATCTCAGCCAACTGTCTGTCTAACCTGCTCCTGAAAACTTTGCAGGATGAAAAAGAGTTCACAATTTCTCTAAGCAGCTTGTGCCAATGCTTGAACATCATAGTCAAAAAGTTCTTCCTAATCTCCAACCTAAATTTCCTCTGCTGCAGCTTGAGGTCACTGGCCCCCATCCTGTCCCCTACAGCGACAGAGGATAGTTCACTTCTTTGTCTTTGTAATCCTCCATTCAGTTCTTTGAAGACTGTTATCCAATCCCCCCTCTGACTTCTCTTCTCCAGACTAAATAACCATGGTTCTTTTAGTCTTTCCTTATAAATTATGCATTCCAGGTCCATAATCATTTTTTGCTGCTTTCCAATGGACTCTGTCCAAATCTTTTTTGAAGTTTGGGGCCTAAAACTGGACACATGACTCCTGGTGAGGTCTTACTAGTGCCAAAAGAGAAGCTGAAAACAGCATTAGGAGACAAGTGCTCCTAATTCACCTGCTCCCTCTGAGGCTGAGGTACATAAACCTCTGCTTTCATTGGTGAAAAGAGGATCCCTTTATACCCCTCTATAAGCGTGAGAGATTGCATCCTGAAAGTGTGTAGGTTGTAGCTGTGTTGGTCTAAGGACATAGGCAGACAAGGTTCTTTGGGTGAATCTGATATCTTGTATTAGACCAACTTAAATAGTTGGAAAACAATTTTTAAGCAAGCTTTCGGGATGAAAAGCCCTTTGTCAGGCTAAGGAAGTTTCTGCAGTTGGTGTGTGCTCTTCCTGGATGGAATGAAAAGTGAAAACGCCAGAGGCTGGGCTGGGCTGCATACAAGACAAGCAGCCAATGAAGATGTAGATTGAGGAGTCAATGGGTGAGAGATGGGGTGGGGAGGAGGGGGATGAGTAGTAAAGAAGTACCTGGGGAGTCAGATGTCAGGCAGGTATAATGTGTCATAAATCCAATGTCTATACTTAGTCCAGGGGTGTAAGTTGTAGCCGTGTTGGTCTAAGGACATAGGCAGACAAGGTTCTTTGGATGAATCTGATATCTTTTATTAGACCAACTTAATAAAAGATATCAGATTCATCCAAAGAAGCTTGTCTGCCTATATTTAGTCCATGATTTTTAGTATCCAGGAGGTTGATGAAGTGGAGTTCATAGGCTCATCTCTGAGAAGTGTTTTATAAGTTGCCTTTGAGGATCAGGACTGAGAGATTGGAGAGAGAGTGGCTTTCTTGTGAGAAATGTGCCCCCACAGGTATTTGGGTATTCCTGGCTTTGATAGATTTGCGGCGTGCTTCCATTCTGGTGCGCAGTTGCTGTTTGGTCTCTCCTATGTATTTTCCAACAGGGCATTTGGTGCATTGGATGAGGTATATTACATTTCTGGAGGTGCAGCTGTAAGATCCAGGGATGCTGGTGGCTCTGTTGTGGGGTGTAGTAATAG
>JAGPOW010003310.1:8325209-8337670 GCA_030014935.1 Caiman crocodilus
GTATATTACATTTCTGGAGGTGCAGCTGTAAGATCCAGGGATGCTGGTGGCTCTGTTGTGGGGTGTAGTAATAGTGGGGGTGGTGGAGATGTGTTGGCAAGTTTTGCATTTCTTGTCCTGGCACGGTCTGGATCCACTCGGGGTGTTCTGGGCCATAGGAAGTTTGCTTCTAGTGATGAGGTTGGTGAGGTTCGGAGCTTGTTTGAAGGCTAGGATGGGTGGCTCTGGGAAAATCTCTTTAAGAATAGGGTCTTTTTCTAGTATGGGCTGCAATTGTTTGAGGATTTTCTGTACGGGTTCAAGGGATGGGTGATATGTCATAACCAGCGGTGTGTGATTTGTGGGGGGTTTTCTTCTGTACTGCAGCAGTTCTTCACGTGGTATAGAATGAACGCACACCGGAAATCTATCAAAGGCAGGAAAACCCACATACCGGTGGGGGCACATTTCTCACAAGAAAACCAGTCTGTCTCCAATCTCTCAGTCCTGATCCTCAAAGGCAACTTACACAACACTTCCCAGAGACGAGTCTATGAACTCCACTTCATCAACCTCCTGGATACTAAAAATCATGGACTAAATATAGACATTGGATTTATGACACATTGTAACCTGCCTGACAGTTGACTCCCCGGGTACTTCTCCAGTATTCAACCCCCACCCCCATCTCTCACCCATTGACTCCTCAATCTACATCTTCATTGACTGCCCGTCTTGTATGCAGACCAGCCCAGCCTCTGGCTTCTTTACTTTTCATTGCATCCAGGAAGACCACACACCACCTGCAGAAACTTCCTCAGCTTGACAAAGGGTTTTTGAACCCGAAAACTTGCTTAAAAATTGTTTTCCAACTATTCAAGTTGATGTAATAAAAGGTATCAGATTCACCTAAAAAACCTTGTCTGAAAGTGTGTGAAATTCTTTTCCCCATAGAATGCTGTTACATTGGCATTCCTCTATTTCCTATATTGTTTTTTTAAAATAAAAATGTTGTGTTAACCCATTGCACAATATGAGAGCTCTTATGCGTGACCTGCTTCTCAAGCTGCTCTGGTCCTACAAAGGGAGGTGTGTGGTGGAGAATGCAGGTAGCCGCAGCTGAAATTGGAATGAGAGGAGGGAGAATTCCTGGTACCCAAGGGGGAGAGGCTGCAGGACCCTGGGGCAGAGAAATAATGGTGCTGGTGGGTGATGTGGGGTGCAGTGGCCAACTCTTCTATTAAAAACCAACATAATTTCCCTTCTGTTCCACAGGACACTGCACTGGCATAGAGGTAACCTTTGTTAGCACTTCAACCTTTCTGTGTTGGAGAGGGCCTAGGGATTGCTTTTACTATTGGAGCTCTTTCTTTTGTGTTACAACAGACTGCCCCTCTCAGATTCATTTGCTTCTCACAGCAGCTACAACAGGCACAGAGAGACGCTTGTCAGCCGCTCACCACTTTTATCCCAGGCTGAATAATCCCTAGAACTGGCTGGAAGGAGGCTGCTGGTGTGTGACAGGCCTTACACAGTTTCTTTTGGTTACAGCTTGGTGCAGAAATGCCGTGGCACCCACTAAGAATGGATGTCAGGTGTATTCTTGCTGTGGCCACAGTGCTGGGGATAGCTGCCCTCATCCTCAGCCAGGTCAAAGTCACAGATGTTTCTCTACCCCCCAAGACCAAGGTAGGTGCCATTGCTAGAGGAGCTTGAAGTGCAACTCTTTCCTGTGCAACCCTATCCTCTGATGACTGCATCTCTCTGTCTTTTCCTGGTTCAATGTATTACTAAACTAGCTTCTGTTGATCTTATTTCTTTTTTATCTTTTCAGATCTCTTGAATATCTTATCTATTTCCATTCCTCTGCCCTTTTCCTTCCTGTGGCTTCACACTCTCTTATAAGTTCTCTCTTATTCCCTCTTTTTCTAAGACTGTTGCAAAGCCACCAGTGGGAGATTTCTCACCCTCAGATTTCTGTGAGTAACTCTAGGCATATGGGTCATTTTCCCAGATCTCAGACTGAGAAAGGGCCAAGACTTGCCATTTTGCACTTTGCTGCCCTTTCTGCCACCTACATTTATTGCATTGCAAACTGAAGGGATAGAAGCAAAGGCCTGGTTAAAGCTTGGGTGGAAGTATAATCCTCAGAGGGCAAGTCTTCTACGAATAGTCACGAGTCCCCTCTGGCAGGCTGTGGAGAATAGTGGTTACACCGCAGGCAGCAACGAGCACTCTGTGACTCTGCGTTTACTCCCGACTCCTCTGCAGTATGGGATGGTGTTTGATGCTGGCTCCTCGCACACGGCTCTCTACATCTACCAGTGGCCTGCAGATAAGGAAAACAACACTGGCATCGTCAGCCAGGTGGAGGCCTGTACTGTGCCAGGTGAGTGGGCCCATGCATTGTCCAGTCATGAATGTATAACAGTAAGGCCACCAAAACCACAGGGCCTGTGACCACTGTACAAAGGCAGTACAGGTTTCCCTGACTTTACGCTGTACGTGCTTTCCTGGAAGATGGCACATAACTTGAATTTGCATAAAGGAAACCCACTTTACAATGTAGCAAATAGCGATATGTTCCAAGACCTCAGCTGTACTGACCCCAGACCCATTTCAACCACTTTTACAAGCCACTTTTGGTACTCACCAACAGCAAACAAGGCACACAAGCACAGGGTGGTAGTAAATGTCAAGCTACTGGGACATGTAGAAGCCATAATGGGGATGGCAACTACAGAAACACATGTTGCAGACAACGAGCAAGGAGCACAGATTCACACAGGAGACTATATTTTGCTGCGTGTCACTCCCACAATGCACCACATAAAGCAGCTGACTTTGGGCTTCCACCACACTGATCACATAAGAGTGAATTTACCTTGCATATAACAAACTTTTGGTATAAAAAGGGTCATCACATAAGAGCAAATTTGCACATGCAGAACCTGCATAAAGTGAGGGAAACCTGGACAAGGGACAGACGGCCAGACCTGTGCTGGAGCAAAGCACTGACTTTAAGCACAACTAGTGATCTTATCTACAGTCTTCTGACCACGCGGACAAAGCTTCATTAAAGGCAGACACAGTCCCACAGAAGGCATCATTAGCACAATGCTTTGGGGGAGCCTTGCAACTTCCTGTGAGCTGCAGTGAACGATATTGTCCCCTGGCCTTCGCCAAAACGATCTGTGGCTTCCCATGCAGGTTGTGATGGTGCCCAACAGCTGAATGCAAGGGCAGGTGCCACAGCAAAGGAGGCTTGCAACAATTCATCCCTGCTGGCAGGTCTTGCAGTTGCCTCGTTGGACAATAGGTGGTCTGCAGTCTAGTGCTGCCCACTGGGTTTAATATTAAAGTAACCTGTCTTTAACACAGGAAGCTCTCAGGGATTTCTCACTGGGGATGGGAGATGGCTTCTCCTGGTGGCCCTGCATTCAGGCACAGCTATAGATGCCCACCTCTTCTGTTTGCTGTACCCTGTGTAGTAGGCCTGTGCAAAGTGGCTAGCATTCGCTTCAGATTCGGATTCGTCCAATTCGGGGGACGGTGATTTGGTGATTTGAATCGCTATCCTGAACCGATCTAGCTGAATCTGATTTGGAGATTTGGCTGCTGCCAAATCTTCGAATCACGCAGGCCCATCCCCCACTTGTTCTCCCAGCCTAGCAATGGCATCCCGCCAGCCCCCACCCAGATCCCTGGGTGATCCCCGCTGCCCCCCATGCCCCGTACTGCATGGGGGGCTTTGCAGGAGCCCCCCTCCTCCTCCAGCTCCCCCCATGGCTGCCCCACCCACCACAGCTCTGGCCCTTTAAGGAAAAAAACCACAAATCCCCTGGACCCACCAGTTCCTGCTGGGTGGGGGGCGATCCCTGCTGCCCCCCACGGCCCCCTCCCTCCCCCACCCCTATTTACCAGCTCCGAGACCAGGTCCTGCTCCCTGCTGCAGTGAGCAGGGACTGCCTGAATTTGATTCAGATTTGGAGATTCAGCCACCAAATCGGGCTGAGTCTCTTCCAATTCAAGTCACCACTCAAAGCTTCACACAGCCCTACTGTGTACTAACCTTAGCAAATGAAATGCTCACTCCTCACTCAGCAATCTCCAGGCCAGAGCTGGAAGTGTTTCCCTCTCTTTCTCATTAATGATCATGCTGACCTCAGCCTCTCACTGGGGTCCTTTTTCCAGGACCGGGCATTTCCAGTTATGCTGATGACCCCACTAAGGCTGGAACCAGTCTGAAGGTGTGTCTGGACAAAGCCATGACAGTCATCCCTGCAAAGCAACAGAAAGAGACACCCGCCTACCTTGGAGCTACGGCGGGCATGCGGCTGTTGAGGTAGGCCTGGCATTACTATGGGACGTGGTAACTCTGCAAGGGGATGACTGCAGCAAGTGCAAAGCAGCTGGCACTATCTTCTGGGAAGGCTGAACTAATAGTGGCACAGGGCCTGATCCTCCAATTCAAGATAATTCCTTCCTACCTCAGCTCCTCATCCCTTCTGACTCAATAATTCAAGGGCCTGCGGTTTTCTGGGTGGAGCCTTTTGGGCTAGAACCTCAGCCCCTGAGCCATGTTGTGTGGCATCAGTACAAACTTTCCATAACAGCTGAAGTTCCTTCTGTAGTGTGGACAAAATCCCTCCCTTTGCACGGGTGTTTGCTGTGCACCGTCCATCCAACCCAGTGCTGCACAGTATGGGTGATGGCCCTCAGGGAATTTCTTTCAGGATCAATCTACTCAGGAGCTTGCTTGGCTCTTCTTACCAGGGTAGCTAAGGGATAAGGGGCAAGGTAAGTTGATGCCGCTGAAATCTGCAGTGTAAGAAACAGGAACTTATAAGTGTTGACCCCCTTCCTATTCCAGGTCATTGTGGTTGGTGCATTTTTGGAGCAGTGATCCCTCCTCTCATCCCTGTTCTCTTGCAGTTGCCAGGAAAATTACTCTGTTCAAGATTTTTGACCATACCCTGCCCTGGGGTGGGTTTAGACAAGGAATGCTCAACCCCAGTGTCTGTGTGTGCTGTGCTGTGTCCCTCAGGCTCCAAGTGGAATCTTTTTCCATCTCTTTCTAGGGAGCAGAACAGCACAAAAGCTGACCAGGTCTTGGCAGAGGTCTCCAAGACCATTCGAGAGTATCCTGTGGACTTCCGTGGAGCTCGGGTCCTCACTGGGAATGATGAAGGCTCCTTTGGCTGGATCACAGTCAACTACCTGCTACAGAGGCTTATCAAGGTCAGTGGTGTGGGCAGGAGGTAGGAGAGAAGTGAGGACTTTGCCTGATGGGGTGGGGAAATGTCTCTGATGAGGTTTCATCATGAAGGCTCATGTTGATATGCTTCCATCTTGGCTCTAGCTGGGGATTCTCATGGCAAATGGTGAATCCAGGGCAAAAGAAGCTGGCGATTAAGTCCTTCCCGGCCCTGGAGGCCCTGACAAGGGAAGTTGGGACTTCACTTTCACAGGGATCCTTCAAATTGTAAATGCATTTGCATCTCTTGGACCTGCGACCCCAGGAGGCCAGGCCTTGGCAGAGAGGGACAAAGTTCAGTGGACTGGAGGTGCATCAACTCCCTTGAGTGATAGTGGTGTCCTCACAGCTTTTCTAGTGCCATGGCCCAGAGCAAGTCATTGATCACTCTTTGCCTTGTTGTGTACTGCTTTACAAGCAACCACACATGCAGGCTTTAAGGCGGCAGCACCCATAAAATGAATTCACTGAGCTTCTATGTGCCACACCGGCACTGCTTTTGGATCCGTGTGCCATTGATGACTAAATTTCTTGTGTGGGCACAGTTTTCCTTCACAGGGGAGTGGATACACTTGCCAGCAGCTGACACTGTGGGAGCACTGGACCTTGGAGGGGCTTCCACCCAGATTACCTTTTTTCCTGGAAGGACCATTGAGGACAACAGCACCCAGGCCCTCTTCAAGCTCTATGGGTCCAACTACTCAATTTACACCCACAGCTACCTCTGCTACGGAGAAAACCAGGTCTTAAAGAAGCTGATTGCATCCCTAAGAGAGGTATCTGTCTCCATCTCCACAGTCCCTTGGAATAACCTGGTACTTCATATAACTGTAGCTGTACTAACAGTCATATAGTTGCCGTTTCTGGGACAGGAACACATTAGCCCTGTGACTACAGGCATGAAACAGGCTGAGATAAAAGGCAGTATCTTAAAATAGGAACACTGATTTTAAGGAGCCACCCTGGACTGGGTTGCCAGAAGTGGTGGGTATCTGCAGCTCCCACTTGCTGTTCTGGAGCATTTGTACACATGCATGCACCGCAGTGCTTTTGAACTAAAACACATCGAAGCACATCACCATTTAATGCACACTGATGTGCATTTCGCCATTTATACAAATGTATGCAATGCAGCACTGCGTGTGTCAGCTCTCATGCTCCTCAGACTTGATTAGTTGAGTCTGCTCTGATTCACTGGATTTCAGGTGCATTGGAGCAGACAAAGGTACATGTCCCCTGTATGCTGAGCATCTGGCATAGTCTGCCCTTAGCTGCACACCCAGATCTGTGGCTCTGAGTATTTGGTCTGAGAGGACTCCTGGAGGAATCTGGCTGAGGTGGGATCTGTGCCCCCATGTGCTCTAGGTAACCCCAATGCTCCCTTTGCTCTATGCAGGGAGGAAAGTATGCACAGGCTGAAGTTCTGTCCCAGCTGGAGAAGATGGCTCCACATAGCTCCGGCTTTACCCTCTGCTTCCTCCTTTATGGGACTTTTTGGTCTAAGTGCATTGGCTTGTAGGTGCATATGAGACAACACAGAGCTGCTCCAGACTTGTACACTTCTAACAGGATCCTTTCCCCTCTAGGACAACGTCACTTCTATCTCCCATCCATGCTACCCCAAGGGATACCAGATGAACATCACCATGGCTAACCTGTATGACAGTCCCTGCATCCCAGCACCATCTACATCTGCCCAGAACAAGACCCTCGCAGTCGTAGGGATGGGGATGCCAGATAAGTGCAGGAGTGCCATCCAGCAGCTCTTTAACTTCACTGCATGCAGGTCCAACAGGACATGTGGATTCAATGGGGTTTACCAGCCACCAGAGCGTGGGCAGTTCTACGTAAGAGCGTGTTCTTTTCTTTCTGGCTCTTGCCGCACTCCAGGGATGCTCTGAAGGACGTTGCTTGAGAAAATTCCTGTTAATGCTGCTGGGAGCCAAGCCCTGCTCCAAACACAGACCAAATTGTCTACGAGACACTTATTGCACATTAGCCTAATAACACTGCACAGTAGCATGTCACAGCAAAAACTGTGCTAATAGCCTACTGCACAGTGTTATTAGTCTAATGCGCAGTAAGCGTCACTAGATAACTGTGCTGGTGCTACTGTGCAGTAATTTTAGGTACTGTGCATTTAGCTAGTACTTTATTAAGGAGGTATTAAACTAAATGCACAGTATCAAAGGCACATTAACAAATGTGTAGATGCGCCCAGTGTTGCTTATGTCTGTTCTATACTGGAAAGCTGCATACTCTAGTGTGCTTGAGGGTATGGGCAAAATGAGCAAATTACAAATTAAAAAGGATGAAGCTTCACTGCATGCCAGCTGTTCTCCTGAAGTGGAATCTAAAATGCAAGAAGTTATCCTCTGTCTTAGAGAGCTAAGCTACTCTGGGTTCGGTTCCACCTACCCTGGGGTAGGAAACTGCACGTGGGCATGAGCATAGGGCAGCATGTGTGTGGTATTCTAACTTGCTGCAATTTGTTTGTTCATCTCTTCCCTCAGCTGAAAATATTAAATTGAATCCATTGAAGCAGTGCCAGTATCTATATTCATGCTCTTTAAACCAGCCTGTTCAGTCGCTTATATGAGTTGGCTGAAGCTAAACCCAAACAAACTGCTCTTAGAGTGTAATGAGAGCCTTCATTCAGGCACTGGCACCCATTTAAATAAATTAGCTTAAATTCTTCCCTTAAGTTAGACCCATGCAGCTTTCCTGTGTAGGCAAGGCTTTACAGAAGAGGCTGTTCACAGCTCTGCCCACCCAGGAAGCATTTGAATGTACAGATGTTGTAGGGGATTTTTTCCAATGCACTTGAGTTATCACCTGCTGCCCCTCTTAGCCTATGTCAGCACCCTTCATATACATTTTCACAGACTGGTATTGTGTGGCTGACACCAAAGGGATGAAAGAGTAGACTCTTCCCTACAATATGAACTCGGTTTCTGGCTGTGAAAATGGAAGCATTAACCCATCCCACATCCCAGACTTTCCACCCCAGGGATAACCTATCTGATCTCCTCACCTTCCCCATGCAGATATTAATGCAGGCTTTTCAGGGCCAGCAATGTCTCTCAGGGTAGTCTTTTGCCATGGTGTCTCAGACCATGCCCATCTCTCCAGGATATTCATGCTCTCCTTACTAAGCCCACACACCAAGCTTCTTGGAGCTCTCTCCTCCAATGCTAGTACAGCACAAGAGACTATCCAGGAGTTAAGCCCATGTATTTCTCCTCTTGCTCATCCCCAGGCACATCTGATCATACTTCCAGGTTACCTCTGAGACTGGGAGCAGCTGTTGTCCCTCAGCTATCTCATGAATGTAACTTCATTTCTATCTCCAGGTGTCTCAACACAGAAGTTGCTGAAAGAATTGGAGAAATGACAGGACTCCTTGGGCTTGACCCTTAGCACTCAGTATAGTCACAGAATGATTCCCAAAGGTGATGTTGCTTCCAGCTTCTCTCCCTGCCCACCCTTGAGGATCAGACTGAGTCTATCAGAAGCCTTGCCTTGGTGGGGCTTCTGCTTCCTGCCCTGGGTAGTGACCCAGCAGGTGTGTTAGCTGACCACCTAGGAATGTCCCAGCAGCAGCGTCCACATCTCTAGCCTTCCATCTAGCACTCGTCATGGATGCTGATTTCACTTGTATCACAGGGAGTGGGAGAGATCCAGTTCATCCTGCCCCCAGCCTAGCAAACAGGCATCGCTTGATGTTGCTGCCTTTTTGCTATTACAAGATGAGAGCTGGTTTATGAAGCAACAGATAAAACAGTGGATGTAGAGATGCTATGGCTGAGCCCATTGGCTAGCTGGGAGCTGGCTGCTTTGCTAACCTTGCTGCTTTTGTTTGTTTTATATACCCCAAGGCCTTTTCTGGATATTACTCAGTCTTCCAGTTCCTGAACCTGACAAGTGGGCAGCCCCTGAGCACTGTCAACACCACTATCTGGGACTTCTGCCTCAAGAGCTGGAAGGAGGTGAGACCCTTGTAAACAGCTTCCAAGTGCTGCTTGGGAAATACCTACATCTGGCAGCTGTAGGGGAAGCTGAAGACTCTGTGAGGACCATGAGCAGGGTGGGAGCCTTCTCCCACTGGGATAACATCTCCCACACCATCTGGGTGACGGAGGAGAGGACAAGTACAAGTCACCTTGGGTTGGGAAGAAAATTGGAGAGAAACCTGCAGTCTTCTGGGCTCTCAGTCCTGCTGGGATCTCCTACCCCCTAGCTCTGGGTGCTCCACCTCCAACAGACGCATTGCTTGTCAGAGCTGGGGTGACTCCTATGGGGAGCTGAAGCAGTTGCTGTGTCTATACAAGATGCTGACTGCACAGTTGTTACTGCTTAGTCATTTAGTACTTGCATACCCAAGTACTAAATGACTGCACCGTAACTAGCGTTACTGCTCAGTAGCATCCCCACACGGCTTCCGGTGCCACTGACTGCACAGAAGCTCATTATTTCCGTGCTGTAGTGTTGCATCAGGGTTCAAGCCCTGCAACACTCCTGCACAGTACTAATGAACTACTGTGCAGTAGTAACAAGATACTGGATAGTAAGCATCTCATGTAAATGTGGCCAGTGAGGGGTAAAAGTGCCATAAAAGGGGGCTCTCCTGGAGAAGCCTTTTAGCTTGGTGCTCCCTCACACACCAAAGCCAGCAAAGTCTTTGTGGTGAATCCCTGAGGGTCTTAGCCTGCCCACCCCACCATCCTCAGCCTTCTCTCCTACCAGACAGGTCACTGACCAGTTAATTTACAGGGTAGACAAGTGAAGGTCAGTGGGCTGTGATGACCGCTGGAGGCACAGAACATTCAAGGCATGGGAGCTAATCCTAGGGCTGCTGGAGTCAGTGGGATTTTTAGGTCCCAGCCTGAAGCTGGGCCTGATGGGCAGTTACTGAAATCTCTCACCACATACAGCACTCCCAGTTTGAAGTTCAGATGGCAGCGCTCTGGGCAGTGTCATTGGGAGCCTCCCTAGGATGAAGCCCTTGATGAGGTCCATCAGGTAGTGTCTCCTGCCGGGGTGACATTCTGCACTGATAATGCCCCCCGTTTCTGTGGCATCTCTAGCTGCAAGAGGAGTTCCCTGGGCAGGACCGGACCTACTTACGGAATTACTGTGCGGCTGGCTTCTATATCCTCACGCTCCTGACGCAAGGCTACAAGTTTGACAACCAGACATGGCAGAACATCGACTTCCGCAAGCAGGTACGACCTCTCCCCATGCATTTGGCAAAGGGTCTGGTTATGACCCTCTGAGCCAGGTCTGCCCTTACCCTGCCCGCCACCACGGCCACTGCAAGTTTCAGGTAGAAATCTGCCTGAAAAACGCTCGGGTAAGAGAAGGTGCAAATAAAGCAATAGTGCAATCTCTCTCTCTCCCCTACCAACATATTTCCATCTGACAGAATGAGAAGCATGGAGGTTCACATCACTCCAGACTTGTTTACATACCACCCATCAGCCCTAGCACCATAACACAGTGAATCTGAGTGAGCTGCCCTAGATCACTGCTGCCATCTCCTAGCAGGCTAGAGACACTGCACAGTCCAAATGGAGTCCAGTCCATCTGCAGAATTGGTCCCTGCAGTGCAGCAGCCAGATCAGCCTATTCCACAATTACATTCACAGTAAAAGTGAGGCTGAAGCAGTGAAATATGTGAGGCCAGGCTAATCGAGACCACATGGAGCTAGACTAAGGGCTCTGCAGACCTTTCACCGAGTGCAGCAGAAAGCACAGACAAGATGGGAGGGCAGACTCAAGCTAGCTCACTGTCACAATCACGTTTCCAAGGTTTCCCTTCCTAACAGTGGGGGCCCACAAATGCCTTTTATTTGTGAACAGTGAGGATATACTCTAGGGAGCAATTCCACAGCGAGGGGAGCACGGGCTGTGGTAGTTGAACTGAAGAACATGCGGACCCTGTCAATTTAAAACCAAACATTCTCTGTATTAATATCAAACACCAAATAAGGATCCAACTCTCTTTCACCTTCGCCCAAGGTCCTAATGCCCAGGAGCAGCCCCTTGCCAGCTTTAACACCTCTCTACGTTCCCTGTCTTCCTAGGTGGCTAACACGGACGTGGGCTGGAGCTTGGGCTACATGCTGAATCTCACCAACATGATCCCTGCAGAGGTTCCCAGTAAAGCTAAAGGGCAGAAGTTTGTCTTCTGGATAATCACCATGCTCATTGTTGGGCTCCTGTTGGCTCTGGTCCTATGGTCTCTTGTGGCTCTAACCTACCAGCGGCAGTTTGCCAATTACGAGACTATTCTGTAGCCACTGGACACCGCGCTCACTGAGCTTCCCTCAGTGCTGTTCCTGGAACCTGAGAGAGCCCTGAATTTTGGAGACACTTGTGGCCATGTCAGTGGGCTCTGGGAGGTGCCCGGGGGCTGCTGGTGGCAGGGCCTGAGGAATCAGCACTTTTGTAGAATGGTAGCTGTGAATCTGTCAAATAAAGGGCCCATTGGCAAACTGTAATCCAAGGGTCAGGTTTTAGTAAAACCTCCCCAAACACATGTACTGCATCCTCTTTCTTTCCCCTTCATGCTGGTCAGCAAAGGCTCCTGGCTAAAGAAGTCCCAACTAGTAGCAGTTGCCATGGTCTCTTCTACTTGCCAGATGCAATCCCAGGTAGCAAAAGCTGTCCGTGTCAGGAGGTAGAAGTTAGTTTGTCGTGGGGCTTGGCGTAGAGAGTATAGGAGGTAAGGAAGTGGGTGGAGAATCTGAAGGTGTTGAGGTGAGGCCAGGGATTGGAGGGGTAGCCTGAGGAATAAGGAAAAGAGGGAAATACCAGGGAAACTGTGGCCCTACTGCCTTGTGGGGTAGAGGGGCAAGCTGCACCTGGAGAGAGACCAGTCACCAGTGGCACTACTGAGCTGGGGCTGGTGCAGCCGGAGTGGGTGGCTGTGAGCAGAGAGCCTTGGGGAGACCCCAAGCAGAGGGCCAGAGGGAATCTCCTCCTGTACTAGTATCGTTGCCCTGAAGAGGCTCTTTGAGGGCTAGCCTGTGCGTTCTGCACTGCTGGGCTACACGGGCAGCTGCAGCATGGGGACTCCCATGTATCTAACTCTTTCAGAGGCAAGCACCTTCCCCATCTGGCCTCTGCTCAGATGATGGTGATGGTACACGGCAGTGCTGGTTACCGACGCACCGTCATTCCAGGCCTCCATGTGGGATACGATTGCAAAGGTCAAAGCCCA
>JAGPOW010003310.1:8337770-8357296 GCA_030014935.1 Caiman crocodilus
CAAAGCCCACTCTGCCTCCTAACATAGTCAGGGGCAGCATCTCCTCATGCTGGTGAACCCCTGAAACAGACCTTCCCTATCCTCACCCACCTCCACGGCCACTGCAAACTTCCTATGGAAACTTGCCTGATCAGCACTGGCAGCCAGCACACATTGCATCCCAGCAGAGGAATCTCATGGAAACCCAACGTGGCAGGTGAGCCTGTGGAGACCAGGTCTTTGTATAGTGACCATGTTTTTTGTGTCTTGGCTTTGCTAGTGAGACACAGGTGTCAGGCAGCTCTGTGCTAAGAGCATAAGCAGCTGTGCATACATCCAGCAACAGAAACTAAGGTACTTAACAGCATTTGACTAGGAGGAGTTCGTTCACCAAGGAGGGACAGGTCCCCACAGAGCTAGGTGGTGTGGCTTTTGAATGTCTAATTGTTGAATTGAGGCTACTAAATTGGCATTTAGATGCATAAGTGCCCCTTGAGAATTTGGCCCTTGCTGACTGCAGAAAGCACATCCTGCTGTAGTTTCAAAGCTGCTACTCCACAGATGGGAAGTGAAACCAGAACCCATTGCTCTGTTTGTACACATGGTGACCCCAACGCTGCTTGTGGGCTGTTAAAAAGCATCTGCAGGTGCTCACTACATGCACGCCTTTCCCTTGGACAGGACGTTTGTTCCACCTTGAGGATCAGATCAGACTCTTCCTCTGGCCCTTTTCATATCACCTGCACGAGCTCTTCTGAAAAGGGTGGTGTTAGGGGTGAGTACTAGTTTGTCCACTCTCTGCTGCTTTTAGAGAGGTCATGGGAAGGGTCTTATTGTAGTCCCACTAAGAAGTCCAAAGTACCCAGCAAAATGTACTCAACATTGTACCCTTCATCCCTTGCCCATCAACCCAGCTACCCAACTCACCATTTACTTTTTGATGAAGTTGTGTACCTGAATCATCTTAGGTTCCCTTTAACAATATTAGGAACTGGGGCTTGGTTTTGTTTCAAGCGTTGAGCTGTGTGCAGTAGGGTTAGGACGTCACAGGAGCCCTTCACAGCACAGGCTTCCTTTAGCTTTCAGTGTTCTTTATCCAAAGCTACTTTACTCCCCTCTTACTTTGACCATGGTGCTAGAATTCAGTGGGCCTTTGCAAGGGCTAGCACTGACTGCACTATTTCTTAGCCACCTTTTTATTAGCTCCTAGCAGCCATAAACTGAGCAAATCTGGAGCTGCTTGTGTTGTGCCATACAGACATCATGTGTAGCTAAGGCCAGACGAGAGTGCAGGGGTTTCAGAGAAACTGGGTAGGCAAATAACTGACCTAAACCACGACTGCACACACAAACAATCTCCAAAATATAATGGCAGCCACTACTTGTATATGAAAGCAAAGAGTGCAGTGAAACCAGAATAAGCTGGCACTAAAATTTTCAACATACCACTGATGAGGATCAGGCCACTCACTCCTTTCCTGTGCACTGAAATTAATATAATCAGTCTCTTAGTCCACAGAATGCAATTTAATCTCCTAACCTCCACCTACAAACATACCAGTTCACACAAATACTCTTTACACTTGACCATCCAATGAACCAGCACCTACCTGGCATGAAAGGATTTCCCAAAGTTCAGCCAAGATCCATCAGCAACGTGAAGTGTGACTGGCATAAAGATAAGACTTCTTCTTCCAAAGGGGTGCAGTGAAAAAGCCAGTGCTGCCATTTAAAAGATTCAGCAAATCAAATACAACACAGACAGCAAGAGATGCAACGCATACAGCAGTGTTTCCACTATGGCAGGCCCACAAAGGAAGCCTCATTACCTTTGCTGTGGATCCCTGGGATTGGACATCTGTAGGGGATTTTGTGGCCAATGTCCCCAAGACTGCCATCATTTGGAAGCCACCTCTCTCAAGGAGGCTCTGACAAAGTTTTCTCAACCATCTGCTTGGTGCTTTTTCAGCACATGGCAGCTCAACGACCTGCCCAGAATCCCTCTGGGGACCCATTCTTTGGCCCAGCAAGGATCTCTGAACGTAAGTAATTTCTCCTTGCCCCCTCCTTGGTCTTATTTCTAGCTTGTTTTTTTGGTAATGCATACAAGAGGCTTCTGGGCACGGGACAGCATTCTCATAGATCGCTTCCTTTGCTCCAGATGATTTCCACATTACAGATGTGTGAGACAGTCTCACGGGATATGGCATTTACACCTAGGCCAGATCAGCTCCGCTTCAGCTTGCCTTATGAAGGTTTGCTTTCCCTTGTGTTTCATATTTCCATGTAGTTTGTAGCATTTGTCATTTATCTGTAGAGGAAACTTCATATTGTACAGAAGCTCATGGGATGGACTTAGTGGAGCTTTAAGATGTGTTTGGTTCAGGTGTTATTGGGTTCATAATGTCTTTTCTTTTGCAGCCTGGTTCACTATTTTTCCTTTTTGTGTTTCCCTGTAACATTTACTTCTATAATAAAATAGGAATAAGTGCAAAGTCTTTGCACTTTCTCCAGAGAAATCCAAGTGCATCTTCTCATTGGCAGGATTTGTACAGCCCTATGGATAGGTTTGTTGAGTAGGAGACAAATCAGTGAAATTGAAAGTCCAGCATGAGAGACAGCAATGAGAGGCAGTCACAGGTAGAAAAGAAATATGATGAAATTTACCACTGCACATAGAGTTAGAATGAGAATTATATTCCACTTGAGCCCTGATTTGATTTAGTCGTGTATAAACTGTGTGCTGGGGTGAATATCTCACACAGGGACCTTAAAAAGGTTCCTCTTCAGCTACACATCCATGAACAACTATCCCACTTGAAATACACAAAGCATAATCATAACATCAGATAGAAAGGCTAGAAGGGACCTCCAGAGGTCCTGTAGTCCAGTGCTTCTCGACCTGCGGGTCGTGACCCAAAAGTGGTGGCAAGAATATAAAGGACCACAAACAAACTTTAAGAATGGTTCAACGACCTTGAAAAAGGGCCTCTCTTTTAAAGGAGAAAAATGTGGGAAACCGTGGCATTTCCCTTGTAGTCTATCAGAGGTCCAGCCTGCAAAGGGCGGCTTGGGGCCCCGCCTGCCCCAAGCACCTGAAGCGGTAGCCAGTGGGTTGGGAGTGAGGGGCACTGTGTCGGGACTGGCCATTGATGTTTACAAATGGGTCCTGGTACAAAAGAGATTGAGAACCACAGATCTAGACCAACCTCCTGCTTGAGGCAAGATCAGCCCTATCCAAACCATCCTATACAAACCCATAAATTAATCTCTTAGTAAAACTATACAGTCAACTGTGATGCAACATAAGGCATAACACCTAAACTTGCCACAGGTAGAGCAGGGGGACCAGAGCAGCCAATGTCCTGCTTCTATAACAGGTTGCTAATGTATGCTCAAGAGAACCCAGGCACGGGGCCATGCTCCACTGCAGAAGAAGGCAAAAACCGCCACAGTCCATACCAATCGGACTACAAAGTAAATTTCCTTCCTGATCACAAATACAGCAATCAGTCTGTCCCTGAATGGAGGGGCAAGACCCTCTAGCCAGGAATCTCTAGCTTTAAGTCCCAGCAGGAGCATTGGCACATCCCCAGTCAAAATCCCAAGCCTTGGCTGCAGCCAACAACCAGTGTCTCTGAGGACATCTAAAAACGTTCTGACACACGTAGCAGAAAAAGGGGGATGGAGGGGACGGGAAGCAACCAGCAAAGCCCACTGTCTGCTCTGTCTTTACTAGAGAAAAGGTGCAAGGCTCAGAACACCTTTACCTCCTGGAGGCACTGAAGGCATCTTTGTTCCGCCTGTTAATCCTGGTGGAGCCCAGCATGGGGCTGTGGTTACTCTCATAAATTATTTTAAGAGGGAACAAGGCATTAATAAGATTATATGCAGCCAGGTGCTCCTTCAAGGATGGGCTGTTGGAGTCACCCAGGAGCAAATATAGGATTTTGAAAAACGGGGTGCAGATACTTTGGCACATCATCACATATAACAACACATATTTTTCTCCAGTGGAAGAGAAACTAGAAGCAATACCAATATGGCCAAGGGTTAGCATTATATTATTCAGTTTAAGATCGAAACAAAAACAAATATAATTCTTGGAATGTGCACCAATTTGCTGACGTATATATACAGGCTTAAAAAAACAACATACTAGGCAAAAATGGTCAAAGGATATTGTATCATTAGTCCTGTAGTCATCGTAGTAAAATCTAAATCGTGTATTCAGAGTCATAAAACAAAATTTAGTCTTCTTGAGTGTCTTGACAATGCCTCCAATACTTCACTGTCAATCATTTCTATACGTAAATTAATATTATCATACCTGCGTTAAGGTTTTTTAGCTAGAGCTAAAAACAGCCTGCAGAGCTGTAAAATAAAAGAGAGACATTTACCAGGAATAGCTAAAAGCAATCAAAATTACAAAAGATAGCTTGAAGAGATAAACATCAAGACCATTAAAATGGAGAGAGGGTTGTTAATGCCTGGGAATGGAGAGAGATTAACAGGAATTAGGGAGATGATTAGGGTGCATCACTGCACCCTCCCTGGATCCACTCCTGAAGTCATCTCTACTCCTGACAGCCCAGAGTCCTTCCTTGTGGGGCAAGAGGGGTACAAATAAGTACCTAGAGCAATGGTTCTCAATTGGGGAGCCATAGGACCCCTTCAGGGGTGCTACAGCATGGGTCTCACTGTTGTGGCAGGCAGATGGACCTGCCCTGCATGCTTTGTGCACAGCCAGATTGGCAAGGACTGTGGTGGGAGCTGGTACTCCCATCTGCATTAGGATTGTCTGATAAACCTAAAGCAGGCAGGAGTACCCGGTCTTGCTGAAGTCTCTCTCGATCTGGTGGTACATAAGGCATGTGGCACATCCACCTGGCAGCGGTGGCAGCAGCACCCCAGTTGAGAACCACAGAGATAAACTGAGGTAACACAATGGTGTTTCTCAGCTGCGGTGCTACCAAATTTGCAAAAGTTATGGAGGGTGCCCTGACTCTAAAAGGTTGAGAACCATTGATCTACAGCCAGAGGCCCTCTTTAAGGACAGTACTGGAATATAACTGCAGGAGAATGCTGAGGATTTGGCTCCCCTTAGTGGTTATCTGACACAGGACACCTGTGAGTCAGCTATTGGTTGCCGAACTGAAAGTTATTTTGGTGCCTCAAGGGCAGGCAGACTTCTAATTGAACTTTCAAAAGCGCTCGGACAATTAAGCCGTGGTGCAATTGCTGAGAATTAAGAACATAGATGCTTCTGAAAGCTCTCTCCAAGTGTACGGTGCCTAAACACCCTTAAAACACATGTCCATGGTTTTTTGGGTCAAGGTAGAGGCTCACACTTTGCGTGCTGTTGGTTGAGATAAGGCTTATTCACTTCAGTTGTTGCAACCTGCAAGTTGTCCGTGCTGGAGGGCCCTATTGGTTAGTGATCAGCACTCCTCAAACTTCCTATTAATTGATTCAGGTTGCTGATTAACTGACACAGTCTTAGGTGCTGGAGCCTTCGCTGTACCTTCCTGCTAAATGGCTCCTATGAACAGAAGAAAATGGCCAGGGCAACGATGCAAATTGCCAGAGTTAGGATGATGAAGAAGATGGCAGCAATCCAGGTGTCCTGACTGTGCCCTTTCACCTGTTCCATGGTCTCCGCAGGGATCATGTTGGTGAGGTTCAGCATGTAGCCGAGGGTCCAGCCGATGTCTGTGTTCGCAGCCTGCCCAGGAAAAGAACATCCCAGCATTGATGCTGGCTCTAACAGTGCCACTAAGTGGAGAGCAACTAGTGTCCTCTGCTCTCATGGGGAGGAGATGACCTCATAGTTAATAACCTGTTCAATGCACCTAGGCCTAAAAAATTAGAAGTGTGAGACTGAAAGGGGAACAAGGAAGAAAGTGCTGCCATACCTCCATACCTTTTCTGCACTACACCAGAACCCAGACTATGGTAGTAAAATCCCTTCACTATCCTTGGCTCCCAGTTCTCTCACAGGCCACCATGGACAGAGCAGTTCAGAGTTATTATCTTGTCATTAGTAAGAATGAAAATGAATGTGCAGCACATTATACACCTTATCCTTAGAGGTGAGAGAGCCATCAGCCAAGCGGACTCCCAGGGTACATCTACAGTGCATAAGGAGATGTGATTAAACCATGTGTCAATATACTTGAACTTGGTTTTACCTAGCTAGCATGGGTAACTGCAGTGAACAAACAGCAGCACAGGCTTCACCATGGGCTAGCTGCCTGGATACGTACCCAGGCTCGTCTTGCTAAATTCCTTGCCACTATGTCTTCACCACATTTTTACCCATCCTCGCTAGGGTTGTGCTACCTTGGCTTTGCCCACTAGGGCTATGGGAAGCTTTGGGTGGTGATTCCATTTGAAGAAGATTTGGCTTGATTCTGTGGCCAAATCTCTGAATCTGAATCGAATCAGGAGTCCAATTTAAAGGTCTGGATCAATTCAAAGCTCTCTGAATCTTTGGCAAGGATTTGGAGAGCTTTGATGATTCAGGCTGTCCCCAGTGGCTGCAGCAGGGAGCTGCAACCACTCCAAGCTGGTAAGTACTAGGGGCAGGGTGGGGAGGCTGGGGGAGGGGACCATGGGGGGACCCCTGTCAGCCCCCCTGCCCCCTGCCCGCTCCCCTAGCCCCCCATGGCTGCCCCCACCCGCCCCAGCTCAGTACTTTAAAAAAAAGCCCCAGGCTAAGCGGGTGCTGCTGGGCAGGGGGTGATCCCTGCTGCCCCATGCTGCACGGGGAGCTCCACATGAACCCCCTTGACCTGCCTCCCCGACTCCCCAGGCCCCCCCAAGGCTGCCTTGCCTGCCAGGACTCCGGCCCTTTATGAAAAATAATGTGAAGAAAAGCCCTGGGAATCACTGCTCCTGGTGCAGCCTCGGGGCTTCGAGGGTTTGCCCCTGCCGGCAGGAGCGACGAGTCCCTGGGTTTCTTCGGGGGGGGGGGGGTGGTTCTTAAAGGGCTGGAGCTGGCCCATGTGGGGCACCCATGAGGGGGCTGGAGGAGCGGGGGGCAGGACGTTTGGGGGCTCGTGCAGAGCCCCCCACACTGCATGGGGCAGCAGAGATTGCCCCATGCTTGGCAGCACCTGCTGAGCCGGGGCTTTTTCCCCCCCAAGTGCCAGGAGCTGAGGCAGGCAGGGCAGTCACTGCTGGCCTGGGAGAGGGGCAGGAGATGGGCCTGGCCTGGCTGATTCAGAGATTCGGCTGCCAAATCTCTGGATCAGGTTTGGCCAAATCAAATCAGGACAGTGATTCAAATCACCGAATCAAATCACTGTCCCCCGAATCAGCTGAATCCGAAGCAAATACTAGCTGCTTCGCACAGGCCTACTGCCCACCTGCACTGCAGTCACACCTCCAGTTGCAGTGGGGTCATGCCCTGTTGCAGCTGGTGACACTATAAAGCAGATGACTCTTTCTTCAAGCACTGTCTGTCAACCCAAAATTTATCCTTGGATTCTCTCCTTACCTTCATCTGGAACATAATATTTTTCCAGTTGGTGTCATTGAATTTATAGGCATCCAGCAAGAGCACAAGGATGTAGTTGGCATTACCACAGTAATCCCGCAGCCAGTTTTCTCTCTCTTTGGGATAACTTGATAACAGCTGGGATTAAAAAAAAAACCCAACAGATAAGAAAAAGGGGGAAGTGATTTCCAGCAGGGCAAGGCTTTATCTCCAAGCTTTCAACAAGAAAGCAGCCTGTGTGTGCTCGGGGAACTCCCTGCTAATCTGCTGTGTGGCTGAAGGGATAACTTTGCTGTTTCCAAGCCACAGGTGTACCTGCCTGCTTATGGACTAGGCAGCTTTCTTATGCACACCTCAGGTCAGTTAGGGGCAGCTTCCCCTCCTCCAGTATTAGGTGCTTACAACATGAGCAGGGGGAGGGACATGACCAAAAATGATGGTGGCCTCTGTCCCCTTAGTAGCAGCACAGAGCAGAGGTCATACACCATCTGACACTGGCTTTGGGTCTACTACTTACAGCATCAGTTCAAGTAGTCCCAGCATGCCTGGCACTGAGAGGACCCCCCGCCCCATCATCCTGGAACCCTTTGCTTTACAAGGTCTCCACAAAAGGTCCCCTGGCAGGAGGAGCCACCCCTATGTGTCCATCTGTGTCCTGTACCCCATCCCAGGGCACGTACATATGTCCAGTTTCTTGCACAGAACTCCTGGATCGTATTGGTGACAGTGGCCAGGGACTGCCCGCTGGTCAGGTTGAGGAAGCTGAAGGTGTAGTAAAAGGCAGAGAATGCCTGAAAAGCAAGACATTTGAAAAGTCACAGGGAGCCTGAGCACTCTGCAGTGGGCAGTAATATAGATACAGGCAGCAGAACCAGGTAGGGCAAGTGGCAGCCTCCATGCCAGTCGGCATAAGTCTCAGTCAGTTAAGACTGGCATCACCGCAAGCCCCAGTCCTGGGATGGCATTGCAGGTTGGCAGGGAGCAAGGGGGTGAGTGGACAAAGTACTGGCCTTGGGGCTGGGTTCTCAGCTTGGCTCTCACTGATCCCATACGTGATCTCATGGAATGCGTCCCCTCTCCATTCCCCTATTCCAAGGGGGAGCATGCGGCATGGAGCACACATGGTAATGTCAAGTGCTTTGCCATATATACTCTCTGTAAATGCCAAGTAGGATCCTTCTTGTGAAGAAGGGGAGATGCTTTCAAAGAACAAAGGTTAGGTCTGGTGAAAATCTTCCATTCACACTACTTTTAATAGAAAATGTACTTTCCAGTTAAACAATTTTTTTTTTCTATAAGAGATGTATGGTTTTCAGGGAAAACTTTGAAAAGCCTCTGCCAAAAGCCATACAACAGAAATGTTGATTCAGACACTTGCTGTAGACCTCATGGGACCTTCCATTTGGAGACCTTCTGCCCATTTCTCATCTGTGGGGAGGACAGCCTAACCCATGGGATTCCTAGGTGCAGAGCCATTACCAAGCAAAAAGGGGCACCACCATGCATCATGGGACAGCTCACGAGAATGGGACATGAAGCATCCAAACTGCAGCTAACAGGAGCCACTGTGATAGCTCAGGAGGACACAACATAATATTGAACTGAGACAAAATGAAACACAGTGCACTCCACTTATGTGTACAGATCAGTACATACGCTAACTATTTAACTGCATAATACAATGCCAGCCCCAATTCTTCACCTGTTGCTTGTATTATAACAAATACTGGTTAAGTACATTACATCTTTCAGCCTCTTTGTCTGTCCCATCAAGTTTAACCAAAGAACAATTAGTGCCAGAAACACTGGAGGGGAAGCAGCTGTCAAAGGCCTGGGGTTAGAAGCAAATGTAGGGAGACAGCAGCTCTGACATGTCCCATCTTTTTCAAGGCTCCCAATAACAACCCTGAAACTTACTATTAGCATCCTTAAGGATGAGAGGCTCTAGGCATGTGAGGGCTGCTCATAACACAGGCCTACCAGTGCTATGTGCTTAATGGGCGTTTCTTACATTAAGTCTGGGAAGGCACATGTCCCAGGTAAGCATCAGTTTTTGTCAGCCTTGCAGCTATGCACTTAAGGGGAGTGGACTGTGATTCAACGTGTTTGCACCAATGGGGACAAAACAGTGTATTTTTAGCAGCAAATCCAATTGGGGGGATGAGGATGTTTTCAAATAGTTGAACATTTCCATGGTGAAATGTCTCTCCACTTTTTCCGACATGCGCTGACACCAGCCTTCTGAGTTCTGCTTTGCTGCAAATGTTCAGTTCTCTGTTTTGACAAAGAGGAAGCTGCTCTCTTTTTGTTCTGAGGCAGCAGTCAGCCTCAAATTCCCACACTTCACTCTGGTATCACACTCACGCCGCTGTTTGGAAATGAAAGGACTAATCCGGGTCAACCACACCACGCTCTGGTCTTAGCTCAGCGCTCTCTCCTCTGCAAGACAGAGGGTGTGAGGATGACGGGAGCCATACATGGTCCTTGTAAGAGGCACGGTTGGTCATACTGAACAGAACACGGTTTAGAGCCTGGCTAGGAGAGGGGAAAGGATTCAACTTACAAAGAACTGCCCGTTGACTGGAGGCTGGTAGACGCCATTGAAGCCGCAGGTTTGACCCTGGCCACATGCAGAGAAGTTGAAGATCTGCCTGACAACCCTGAGGCACTCTGTGGCATTGCCTGTGCCAAACAGTGTCACGTTCCGTGGGGCTTCAGGTGGAACTGACTCGTGGGCAGCTGTGCAAGGACTGACACGGAAGGAAGCTGTTGAAATGGTTGTCTCATAGCCTTTCGGGTAGCAGGGGTGGCTGGCATTCTTGGCACTTGTATCCTAGGAAAGGTAAAATCATGTGATTCACAGGGTGAAAGCTCATTCCCACCCCCCCTCCTCATGAATTCCAACAGGACACCACAGCCAATAGAAACTGGACAAACTGGGAACCAGTAAGGTTGGCAGGCTGCTGGTCTAGCTGCTGCCCCCTTACTGGGCAAGTTCAGCCTTTTCTTATCACAGAACTGTCCTGTCATCAGTACCTCACTTTAGCTCAATCAGGCTTAGATGCGTCTGCACGTGCACAGCCCTTCTCTCCCCCTAATGCACTACCCTAATGTGAATCACTGCCCTGCATGCACGCTGAGATATGCAGGAGAAGAGTCAGCTGCTACTTAGGGCAAGAGGGACCTGCCAGCCAGCCGGGACCAAGCAAGCCACTGCTGCCAGCAGCTTCTCCCATATACGAACACAAATCAATGGGGAGAAGGTTTTGCACATAAGTCCTCTGGGCATAGGCCTCACTAAGTCCTTAGAAAGCAGGCAGCTGAATGGTGTGAATTGCTCAAATCCCTGTAGCCTCAATGCCCTGGGTTGAATCTCCCCCACCCTCTCCCCTAGCTCAAGATCTCCAGAGAATATGAAGCCCTAGTTAGGGAGACTGTCTTCTCCTTGTACTGCTTAGCACTAGTTCAATCCTTCCTCTTCTACCTCCTGGTTCCTGTCTTGAGAATACTGGCAGAGCCATACTCTTCCCCTGATTCAAGGCCCTGCTCCTCTTCTCTTCCTGATACTCATTACAGGGTTTGGTTTCTACAAGATCCTGTTCCTCATACCCAGGGGAGCCTGCTGTGCCCAGTCAGAAACTTCTGATGTCTTCCTTTAAAACCTCCTTGTTCTCTCACTTCCGTGTAGCAAAAATTCAACCCTGTGGTTAGAACCAGAGTTGAGTTCACCACAACAATATCCCCCTCACCTCGATTAGTTTCTGCATCACCTGCTTCAGAGCCTCGTTCTGCCCATAGCAGAGGTAGCTGTGTGTGTAGATGGTGTAGTTAAACCCGTAGAGGCTGAACTTGTAGGCTTTTGTTGCGTCGGTAAGTGAGTCACTGGGGATAAAGCTGATTTGGGCTGATGCTCCTCCAAGGTCCAGAGCACCCAGGATCTTGGCTGAGTGTGGGTGGATCCAGTCACGTTGTTTGGGCGAGTACTGTCAGGACAACATGCGAAACCCACGATGAGACAACTTCAGTCTTCAGCTACTTTTGTGGGGGAAGGAAGCAGCAACCCCTTTCTGAGAGACCAGTCCAGAACCATGTAATGAACTGCTACAGGAACTAAAAACCCCAACAAACCCCAGCCTTTCAGAAGTAATGCACACTCCACACTCCTTTGACTTATTTTCTCTGGCAAAAGCACACCGAACATGGGACAGTACTGAATACTTCACTGGAAGAAAACAAGCTTGCTCACACAAGGGCAAGGATGAGAGAAAAACAAACTACACATAATAGATGTTAGTCATGTTACTTAATGCATGACTGCAAGCTGTTCAGATTCTTCAGTGATGAGGCTGTAAAAGAACCTGGGTAAAGCCAAGTGAATTAAATCAACTGGAGCAGAATAGGAAGGGTTAACTTCCTGGCAAAGGCTAAAATAAAGGCTCTAAAAGGCTCCAAAATAACCCTCTGAGAAGGTTTTGAAACAGAATATGATCTGGGGTACACCCATGAGAGTGCCTTAATTTCCTCTTATTTAATAGCAAAATGTAATGTTTCCCTTCCTGTTCATCTTTAATGATACCTTTGTTTATGCCTATATCACATGATACTGTTTCTTGGCTGATTTGTGTCATGGGGTGGCAATGGATAGTCTGGTCATGGGCTTTTTCTAAACCAGTAGCATCTTCTGATGGTGACGTGACATTGCAGTACAATAAAGCAAACTGGCTTCGCTGGGGGTTGGGACTCTATTGGGACAAGAAAGAGACCATTCTTAGGTCACTAGTCAAAATACATACCAGGACTGAAATAAGTCTGCAAACCGTTACTATCTGATCTCTAAGATGAATACTATAGGAAGAGTGGGAAAAGGATAAAGGCTGGCCATTTCTGAAGACCATCCATCTAGAGCCTTTTATCGGAACTAAATTAACTTAGAGACTTAAGAAACCAAACTTTACAGTAGCAAAAAAGAGGCAGGATTTTCCCTTACTCCAAAGGCCCACCTTGATGAAGGAGTCCAGCAGGTAGTTCACAGTGATCCAGCCATAAGCTCCCTCTTCTTCTCCTGTAATGATTCGAGCCCCTCGGAAATTCACAGGGTACTGTTGCATGGTCTTAGCAACTTCACTCAAGACTTGATCTGCAACTGATTTGTTCTTTTGCCTGAGAAGGGCACAGAAGGAAAGAGTCATGCATGCCAGAGAGTCAGTCAGTAGCTCCTAAGAAATGCAAGGTGTTCTGCTTTGTGCAGTTTCACCAGCATCACGTTTCTGCAGTTTACTTTCCACACTTTGGGAACTGAGCACTTTTACATATTTTTCCTCCTGAACTCCAGCCACCCCTCTGTCCAGATCTGGAAGCCCTACAAGTCAAATCACCCCGCAGCAGTTCCTAGAGGAGGTGAATCTGAGTAAACCTATGTACAGATTTAGATAACTTTTATGAGTTCCCTTGTCAAGCTACAGCAGGGGTCAAACGTTCATGGGCATAATATCTACAATGGCAGATGAGATTTTCAGAACCGTTCAGCCCCCCTTAGGCCCCCAGTGTGCTGAGATCTATTGCAACTCTGCTGACTTGCATAGGTCAGCATATGAGCAAAGCACTCCAGCCTTAGCCCTACTATAACATACCATTTGTAGCATGAAAGGCATTTCTTTGTCCCTGGGGCCCAGTCTTAATACCTCAGTAGCCTCATGCCTGCTGTAGCTCCAAGGTAAGCTGGTACCTCACTCTGTCTCTCAGCAGGAATGGTCTTCATGGCTTCATCCAGACATTTCCTTAGGGACTCACCAGCTTTTGGAGGATCGTTAGCATAGCTTGATATACCAGGTCCTGGAACAGAGTTAGTATTGGATACACAAGGGACACTGAGGAAAGGAAATGGTAGAGGAGGACTTAGGGAGATAGCCTGTCACATCTTAACAGCGATATAGGTCACCCGCTCATGAATCTTTTAGCAATCCTCTGACTCACCTCCTTACCTCACCTCCCTGGAGCATGATCACGTTAGATGGAAGCAGTCAGGTGAACCATGTGGCCTGAGGGTCTAATGCAGTGAGCAGTCACTTTACTGATTATTTATTTAAAGCCCAAACATAAGGCCATGCAGCAGGTTGACATGAGGCAGCATTGACATTAGTCTGAGAGCTAGACAACCAGAAAGCTCCCCAGGCCCACTTGCCATCAGCAGCTTCAATAAAGTAATCACTTCATTTCTAATACAAACTACCCCTGCTCCTTCTCTGCCAGTAGGAAGCTCAGAAGTGTTTATGCTGTGCTGCAAAAACATAGTTCCACTGGTAGTTTTCCACTGATGCCAGCACAGTACCTATATCTGCAGTCAAAATTCACAAGTATATGGCTCGTTGCACAGAGATGGGCAGATGGGTCACAGTTCAGCACAAGCTTCTGCTTCCCTTGGTGCCCACTGTTGCCATTTGTTCATAAAGTTTGCGAGAAAAAATGGGCCCAGAAGAAAGCAGAGATAAGAGTGTTTCACTCCGCAAAAGAGTATGCGGGATAAGGTTCACAACGGGTGAGCTGGCAGAGAACCTATGAGCCACACCTACCTGCAACTGGGAACCACAAAGCCCCAAGCAGCCCTGTGTATCTCTTGGCCACTTGATGGACATTTGTCATCAGATATCACTTCCCTCTAGGAAACAGGGTTGTCATTAAACGTCCCTGCAACTGCAGCTAGGTTACACTCTAACAGTTTCATTATGACAATAGGAGGAGAAAGACTGCACCCCCTCACCCTTTCAGTTCCCTCTAGGATTGCTGGCAACGTTCCTCTGCACACCTTGCTGAAATGCACAGCGGGAGGGAAGGTTTCTGGGGAGCCAGATCTTCATTCCCAGTGAGGAGCAAATCTGGGAGACAGGGATTCCTTCCTCACAGACAGTAGCAGCTTTCCTCTCCCCTGCTCAACCAGAGCAGATGAGGAGAGAGAGCTGAACACCCATTGGGACCACAACCCTTAACATAGGCCTGGTAGATGATAGCACTTGTATTTCAAGGGGATTGTCCAACTAAGTTTTGCCTCTAGTGGTGGGTTCTGCCATTGTAAGGTCAACGGTCCAAGTCAAGTCTAGGTGGCCTATCTGGTTTAAATGGTTAAAATAACCCCAATCCAGTTTCTGTAGCCTCCAACAGACAAGGCCTAACATCACATCTCGCTGCTTCTGATTCCCCAGCCCACAGGACTAGGTAACTGCCTGCAGCTGGGTGGATTGGGGATAGCCTTCAGTGCATGTCCAGAAACTCATATCTCTTGAGGCACAGGAAGGTGCCTTACCTGCTCTGCTACATGTCCCTCCTATCAGAGGTTTGAAAATCTCTTTGGATATTGTGAGCTACTTTGGGCTTCCACTCCACTCACAGTAATTGAATGTTAGTAGAGGTGGGTCCTATGGTCCCTCTTCTTCTGAATGGAGCCAGGTAAGAGGTGTGGAACAAGTATTATGGCCTGTGTACACAGGACCCATCTCTCTGCTCAGCTTCATGTGTGGCAGTGTCCCCTGTGATTATGGAACCCTGACAGGTGACAGGATCTGACTTGGCCCAGTATTTCCACCACCCAGTGAGCCCTGCTCCATCAGAAAGCTCAGAGCAGCACATGCCCTTCCCCCCAGAGCCAGGACAGGAATACTGACCCTCAACATCACAGGATAATGTCTGGCTGACCACTCCGGTGTTGTTCTCTTTGTCCGACTCCCACTGGTAGATGAACAGAGAGGTGTGGGAGGAGCCCGCATCAAACACCATCCCATACTGGAAAGGACAACCAAGTTGTAAGGAGTGGGGGAGGCAAAGCAGAGACAGCACCCTTTCACCCTCCTGGCTCAGCATGAATAGGTCAGCAAAAGGCAGAAGTAGCTCAGACATCCAGTGTTCCTGCTCCTTATCCCAATCAGATAGCTAAGCTATGCTGCAGCGGAAGGTGAAATATTCAACAGGAAAGTCCCTTAAAGGGGTGACCTCAGCTGATGTACATGGACATAGCTCCATTGAAGTCAGTATATTGTCATTCCCTCCACTGATGACTTCAGTCCCCAGAACACGGGATCCGTGCTGTCAGGTTGCCCCTCCCTAACCCTTCCTGTGTATTTCAGCCCCATTCTGGAGCAGACACCTTGAGAGGCTCCAGGAAATTCACTCTCATTGGTTCTTATTGAGGAACCTATGCCCATGCATCCTGACAGCAAACTCCAGCCATAAATGTTTGCTCCTTAGGAACCCATGACTCTCATTATGACTGCACCAGAAGTTCTATCAAAGACTTCTCCCAGCTTGGGAAGATGGGGACACAAGGCTGAAGGGGCAAAGTTTGGTAGCACATAGATGGGCCGCACAGTTTTTGTTTGGACCTGGGCACATGATCAAGATGAATAGGAGTTTAGCTACTGAATGTGTAATATGACCTGTGAAATGTAAAGGGGTAACTGACACTGGCTCAAACATAACAATATTCCATAGAAAAAATCTATGAAACAAGGGGTCCAAATCTGAACCATGTAACTGGTTTCAAGTAGAGATTGTGATTGGCGTGCAAGCATCCAAAACCTGGGAAAACTGGTTTTGAAAACTGGACTTCTGGCATCTCACGTGACAGATAAGCTAATGAGCAGTTTGGATTTCAGTGTGGCTGTTTACTGTGGGGTCAAGGCCAGCAGAGATATTAGTCCTTAGAAATTCTCTTTAAAAATATGGTTCAGGTGAGACAAATGGCTTGTAGGCAATTGGCTTGCAAGGATCAAGTCACAGCTACTAGAGATTTCCAATTATAGACTATGGAAAGTAATTGAAATCTGTTTCCAGACCCAGGTTTTGGAGGAATTTTTACCAGTAAAGCCCTTTGTTGATCTGAAACAGAAACAGATCCCTGAATGTTTCTGATGAAAAACAAGCTGAATAAAAGGGAACAGTTTCTAACCATGGGTCTCATATAGGTAGAGAGGAAAGCTCAATAGTAAGCATGAGCTCCCAGAGGTCCTACCAGGTTTGTTGCAGCTCAGTGCCGCACACTTAAGGAAGGGCTACCAGACCAGCCTAAGAGACTCTCTGGTTAGGAATCAGGGGATATTCTCTCTGTTGCCAAATGGATTATTTTCTCTCTTTTTTAAATTGTTTATGTGACTGTTATTTTACTGAGTTCAACATCCAAATTGGTCTCAGAAAACAACTTTTTATGTGGAGGATCCTGAAACATCTAACTGCTATAAAGAATATAGTTGTGGTAGAATAAAGGAATAAAAAAATTGTGAAAGCCATGTATCACTTAAACAAAGCATAATCAGGAAGTGCTGAGAATGGACCGACCAAATGTCAGGATGCATTATAAATTAAGGACCTCAATCTCAAAAAGCCATCCCTATCATACTACTCTGTTCTTATTACATAAACCACTTGATTTACCTATTCAATCCCCTATATGATATCACCTTAACAACAGTCTGAATCAAGTTTACCAAAAAATAGCTCTGCCAAACAAATTTTAAAACATCTGCGTTAAAAAAAAAAATTGAAAAATGTTCTAGGTAAAACATGTTGCTTTCCAAGCTCCATATCAGTTTTCTGTTGCAAAGTTTTCAGGAATTTCAATCATGCTTGTTTGTCAGAGATCTCTTGTATCAGTTCCCTATTTTCAAGTTTCAAGAAGATGGACTTGGGACTTTCTGTCTTGTTTTGGCACATATTTTGGCTTCACATTGCCCTGCCTAATATTGTTTTGTTTTTGTTTTTATCGCCTATTTTCAGTTCCAGGCCTAGCCTACCATCTTATTCTCTTCTTATATCACTGAAAGTCAAAGGGGTTGGGGATAGCTAACTCCCTTAGAAAATCCCAGCCTAGATGCATGTTTATATGATGTAGTTGCTGAGAACAGAAGAGTTAAGAAAACCTAAGCAGCCAGCTATCTATTAAGTGCTCTCAGAAAAGATCAGAGCTGTTGCTCTGTTGGAGGATCAAGCAGAAGATGAGACAAGCTCTGCAATGAAGGGCAGTGGTCTTCCACAGAATGCCTGTTTTTGACAGCTAGCCAAATTAACAACACATAAGCTTACACCCAGCCAGATTCACTGACTTCATGTGGGTGGTTGTAGAGAGGACCAAGTCCACAGTGCTAACTTCTTTAAATCCACCAACTCTGCCCCACGGTAAGAGTCCTTGCAGAAACATACTGTGGATTGAGCATTGTGGAGGTACCCACACCAGTCATTAGTTTGTATAAGAGACAAAGTTATGTTATTTTATTCCCATCTGGCACTAATGGTGATCTTTATTAGAAGCCTGAACAGTGCTTTGCACAATGGGCCTGCAATGTTGACTTGGAGCTTTGGTTATAACAGCAGCAACAATAGCAATAATCTCAGTCTCTAGTATGATAATAATCATCATGACTGTTGTTGTTACTGCTATTTGCATTATGTAGCACTTACAAGCCCTAATCAATCATATATAGAGTCCTGCCTCCTTAGGCTGGGCAATGTACAACTGCAGAACCCTGGCCTATGAGCCAACAAGACAGTATTGACCAGGAGGATAAGCAGCAGTCTCTATACTCCAGCTCTCTCACTTGTATGCATTCAAATGTGTGTGGATTCCATTTGTGTTTTGCTTTCTATTTGGCATTCAGGAAGAAAGAGGAGTTGGTCAGTCCTAAAATGAGGCAGCCTTGTTTGCTATTAAACTGTATGACTTCTTGGAAGTTTTTAGTAAATAGTGATATTTCCAAGCATCCATCTAAGGTAACTAACCTCTGAGTTGTGTATTTGGGGGTCTCAGCACTCACCTTATTCTTGGGCGGCAAGAAAACATTGCTGATTCTCACCAAGCTGAGAATGAGGGCAATGGAGGAGAATACAACCACGGCTACCAGAATGGCATAGGTGAGGTGCTTCAAAGCCACGGCCATTTCCAAAACGTAACCTGGAAACACATACAACACAAACAAAGAGAACAGGAGGAGACAAGTTCAAAAGGTGATTGAATATGGGCAGCTAGGAGGATTGCTGTTACCTACGCAGCAGAATTAGCAAGGTCTTCCCAGAGATCCTCTTCACCACAAATGCTGTTTGTATATATTATACACTTCACAGGTTTCAGTGCGTGCCGAGGTAACCATTGGAAGCTACCACGAGACTAGCAATGCTGGGATGAATAGGATGTCCAAAAGGAGCAGTGACTCGCCACCTGAGAAGTCCATGGCACAACTAAAAACGTAAGTCAGTAATGCCTCCCATCTAACTGCCTCTCCTCTACTTTTATTTACCTCCTTGCTAATGCTGAGGATATCCATTAGGGTCTGTCAGACAAGAAAGGACAAGATTTAGAGGGGTAGAAATGTTATTTCCAACATCCTCAGGGAAGCCAGAGTCGATGGGAAGCGATTTTGGTTAATGAAAGCAACACAGCTTTTCTCTTGGCATTGTTTCTGATAGTCACTAGACTCAGGCAGTTCTAGAGCTGCACCGTGCTGCTGGTCTTGTATCTGCGAGGTTATTGTCACTAGGGCTGTGCGAGGCTTTGGACAGAGCTTTGGATCCGGAGAAGCTTCAGATGCTTCGGGGTCGAAGCAGCACGTCCGGGTTGAAGCGCTGCCTCATTCAGCTTCCCAAAGAGCTTCGGAGCCGCCTCAGAGATCTGGCCATAGGGTATAATGGGGAAACAATAAAATATCTATAACTGTGTTGTTTGTTGTCCAATTTGGATGAATTTTTCGGGTAGGCTCTGCAGAGAGAATGAAGCCTGCCAAGTTTCAAGAAGATTGGTGTAGGGGTTTGGGGGCAACTGTGCCCTAAATTATTGAAAGCAAAACTCCTGTCACGTCTATGTGTTACAACACAGGGGGGTCAAAACTGCAGAGCTGGCAGCTCTTACTGAGGCCACAAAGCCTGCCATGTTTCAAGAAGATCGGTGCAGGGGTTTGGGGGGAACTGCCCCTCGAGCTGCAGACAAGCAAAACTGGTGCCACGGGCGCTGCGGGGCTGCCTGTGTGTGGCGTGGGGCGGGGAGGGGAGGCACCGCTGCAGGCCTGGCTGCTGA
>JAGPOW010003310.1:8357396-8368284 GCA_030014935.1 Caiman crocodilus
GACTACAGACAATCAACTGCCCCAGGACAGACACAGTCTTGGCAGGAGTTTTGTCTGTCAGCAGCTGGGGGTGCAAGCCCCAGAGCCCCCTCCCCCCCCCGCACCCGTCTCCTCCACAGCTGGCAGGCGTCACGGCCGCAGCAGGGGCCACCATCCCCGCAGCTGTCATCGCCGCGCCTGAACACGCGCAGGGCCACCCGTGGCACGAGTTTTGCTTGTCCGCAGCTCGAGGGGCAGTTCCCCCGCAACCCCTGCACCCATCTTCTTGAAACTTGGCAGGCTTTGTGGCCTCAGCAAGAGCTACCAGCCCTGCAGTTTTGCCCCCCTGTGGTGTAACACAGACGTGACATGAGTTTTGCTTTCAAGATTTTGGGGTACGGTTCCCCCCAAGCCCCTGCACCCATCTTCTTGAAACTTGGCAGGTTTTGTGGCCTCAGTAAGAGCTACCAGCCCTGCAGTTTTGACCCCCCTCCTGTGGTGTAACATGTAGACGTGACATGAGTTTTGCTTTCAAGATTTTGGGGTTCAATTCCCCCCAAGCTCGTGCACCGATCTTGAAACTTGGCAGGTTTCATGCTCGCAGCAGAGGTTACCATCCCTGCAAGTTTCATCCAAATCAGACAAAAACAACAAAGTTACAGATATTTCATTGGTTTACCATTATACCTTATGGCCGGATCTCCGAGGCAGCTCCAAAGCTTCGAAGCCGCTTCGGCCGGATTGAGGTGGAAACCTGGTCCTGAGCTCCAGATTGGATCGCAGCCATTTGAAGCAGCTGGATCCAAAGCCGGATTGGATCATTGCCAACTCACACAGGCCTAATTGTCACAGCCAAAGATTTGGAAGATGGACACTGACAAGCCCAAGCTGCTGGCTGGCACTGAATCCTCCCCCGCCCCCCCATTTATTTGCTAAGTGGGCCTTTATCCTTACACTTACCTGTACTATCCATAACCAGTCCCTGCAGACTCTGAAATTCCCCAAATTCCCAAAATTCCCATTGAGGTCTAAGGGTGAACTCCTTACTCAGCAAGACTGGCCTCTCTGAGTGGCATGCTATGCATCAAATCTGTACAGCTTGCATCCATGTGGTACCTGCAGCAGTGTCCAAGGCTGCCCCTCCCACAGCCCTAAAGGTGGCAAATCATCTCATTGAAAGGTTTAATAGCTTATAGCCTAAATGTATTTTATTAGCTCAGTGCACCAATCTGATCTCAGGTGAGATGGCAGAGCTTCATGTCCTATGAATGATGTTGACACTGCTTTCTGATAAGGGTCTGCCAAAGCCACCACAAGACTTAGCACCATAGAAACAGCCAAGAAGGATTTGCCAGCTTCCCATCCTTTGTCATGTCCTTATGACAAGGTATTTAGCAGAATTCCCAGATTCATTGAAATCTGACAGGACCGCACCATAAGCACTTCTGTTATGGCCTCAAACTTGTGACCTCTGGGCTGTCTACTGTGCGCCTTAGCACCCACACCACCCCAGCCTCCATGTGCCAGCTCTTATAGATTCACAGATTGGAAGGGATCTTGTAGATCATCAGGTCCAGCCCCCCTGCAGTAGGCAGGAAAAGACAACTGGGGTCAAGTGACCCCAGCAAGGTGACTGCCCAGTCTCCTTTTGAAGATTTCCAGGGTCGGTGACTGCACCACCACTGAAGGGAGTTTATTTCACAGTCTGGACACCCTGTGAAGGAGTTTTTCCTGGAATTGAGCCTGAAGCGGCCTTCCAGGAGTTTGTATCCATTGCTCCTGGTCTTGCCCAGGGGTGCCCTGCTGAACAGCTGTTCACCAAGTTCTTGATATAGTCCCCCGATGCCGTGGTAAGGCACTACCAAGTCCCCGCTCAGCCTTCTCTTCTGTAGGCTGAAGAGGTCCAAGTCCCTCAGCCTCTCCTCGTATGGCTTGTCTTGCCCCCTGATCATAGGGGTGGCTCTCAGCTGCCTTATCTCCATACAGCCAAACAGCATGGCTAGAAGAAAAAATCATCTAGGGAGACCTCATGAAAGCCACCAAAGAGTTGCTCTGAGCACTCCCTGGCCTCAACTAGCTAAAGCCTGGGCAGGGATCAATGAGGTTCTTGTGGCATTTCCAGAGTATCAGAAATGGAAGTTTTGTAATACTGTGCCATGCAATCAAGATACAAAATTGTTGTGCTGACTGGGTTTTATTCTGCTCAAAGAAATGAATCGTAGAAGCAAAGCATCATAGAAAATGAGGGTTGGAAGGGCCCTCAGGAGGTCATCTATGCCAACCTCCTGCAGGACCATCCCCAACTAGATTATTCCAGCCGAAGTCCTGACAAAACAGGCCATTTAACATGCCTTGGCAGTAGGAGAGTAGTGCCTGGCTGCTCTTACTGCATGTGACCGAGTCCATGCTGACAAGGGCAGGAGGCAAGTATCCTTTTCTCTCTTTCAGTTCCGCTCTGGAGCTGGAGAACTCCTCTCCGGCAGCCACAGAGTAGCGTCACTGCAATGCTGAAAAGATAACAAAAAACAGGGCCTGGCCATGGGGAAAAAGCACCTACAACTCAGGTGAATTCTTACCAACATTGCATTATTATCGTCACCCAGTAAAAAAACATTTCCCTGGCAGGTGCGGTTGTTGCCAGAGGGCAGGGAGTGAGTGCCAGCTTTCTGGATTTGGAAGTCCCAGGGCTGGCAACAGTGAGACTTCAGATGTAGCTTCACCCTTAACTATTTCACTTCAGGAAAGTTTATGAGAGGCTTTCACTGAGGTCCAGAGCTGTTTCTGATTTAAGGTAACCCATTGTCTTATGAGAGCTATTTCTTCAAGTTCTTCCCCTGAAAATGGTTGCGACTACACTACAGCATCTGGCCTTGGCCAAGGCGAGAAGCCCGCTGTCCTGCATGGAGCTGTTTGTCTCTAAAAGGTAGGAAATCAACTGACTCCCATGTAATAGTTTCATGGGGTAAGAAGCATTTCTGTCCAACTCTTTCCCTAACTCCACACTGAGTCTCTGTAGCTTTCCCTCTGGGTCTCTACAGTGTGAGCTGTATGATCCTGAAGTTTGATGAGAATATCTTAATTACATCACTAGTGACAAGGGCAGGTAGTGACTACCTGATTATCGACAAGTACCTGATAGAAAAGAAGCCAAGATTTCTTCTTCCAGACCTGAGGCCATGTGATGCAGAGGCTGGTAGGTGAGGTCTGAGATTTGTTCCTTTATCACAGCTCCCAGACTTCCCAGGCAGTTGTGTCAGCTTGACAGGCTCAGTCTTTCTTCTGCCATCTGCCTCGCCTCCAACAGTGCAGGCTGTACTGTACCAAGGAGCCTGGGACAACTCACACCCTTAAGCTTAGTTGTGACAGTGGCCTTGCCTCTACGTTAGACAGCTGAAAAGGAGACTCTAGATGTGTCACAGGATGCCACATGACTGTTGTGAGGGGGGCTGCGAGAACCTGATGGCTCGCATGAACAACCAGACTCAGCAGCCATTTTACAGGAACATGTTGGTGTATGGCTCCCTTGCACAAGGCAACGGCAGGAGTCTCCTGAGAGCTTTGTATTCTGATAAGCTCGAGACCTGAGTGCATCTGAGGACTTTCAAAAGCACAACAGATTTCCCTAGTGCAACAGATGCCTGTTTCTGAAAAGCATGTTGAGAAGTGCCCTGTGGGGCTCAGCTGTGCCTGCAGGGCTGTTCAGTCATGCCAATTAGGGCTGCACCCTTGGTACTAGAGTCCAGGACTCTAGTTACTGGCTCCAACATGGCTCTTCATCTAGACAAAGTGGCCAGTGCACATACAGTATGGGACATGCTGGGCAGAAATGGTCAGGACAAGCGAAAACCTGGTCAGACTCAATTGCCAACAAGCTGGGATGTTTTCAACACTCTTATAGCACCTCCTTGTAGAGGAACCAGGTTATATCATTCACCTAAAACAAGGTACCCAAGCCATACAAGGCCCCCTCAAGGTGAACAAGCTAAGCACAGAGGCATACAGAACCACCCACCCATACCTCTTCTTGAAGGTTTCCCAAAGACCTCTCCTTCCCAGGTAATGGCAAAGTCTCACCTTACTTTGACTGGAGGATCCAATTAGATCCCATCCCAAGGTGGTTAGGGATCACATCGGCTCTTGGGTGACAGAAAGAAAAAGAGAAAGAGAGTGCTTCTCTAAATGGGAACGTTTGTACGCAGTAAGCAGGCGAATTGCCAGAGCCCTAGCTAATCTACACTAAATCTGTGCACGCAGCTTTTCACACACCAACTGCTGAAACTCCCTTAGCCTGACAAAGGGTTTTTGACCTGAAAGCTTGTTTATTAACTATTCTCCAACTAATTGGGTTGGTCTAATAAAAGATATCAGATTCACCCAAGGAACCTTGTCTGCAGCTTTAGCACACACTAGTAGTGCCTTCTTATGAGGAGTTTAATCTACAGTGACACTGCAGTAAACTAACTACCTTGCATTCAGTGCGCCTAAGAGCATTCATGCCAGAAGATAGTGCAGAGCATTGTAACTTCACACCCTCTTGCTTCTGACTTGCTATTGTTACAAGCAAAACATAGTACAAGGACAGACATGTGAGGTCTCTGTGTTTCTATGCAAGACAAGCCAGTGTGAGCAGCAGTGTCTGGCCAAGTGGCTGTATGCTCAAGAGTCCTCTCTCTTCACCCCATCTCTGCTTCCTGGCACTGGTGTCCAATTTTATTTTTGATTAGAGACATTTAATCTTTTCACTCCGTCCCACCTGGAACCCGAATTTTAAAAACACAGCATGAGATTTTTCAAAGCTAATGCAGGGATCTACCTGCCCAATTTCCAGTAAGATCAATGAGAAATCTCAACGATGTTCTCGTTTGGACCCACCAGCTCCCAGCAGAGCTCTGATCAAAGGACAGCCCAGCCAAACTGCATTACTGGGACCTGTCCATCCTAAGAGGGATTCAGGAGAGAAAACAAAGCACTTTCCTTGAGTACAGGCGCTGTGCAGCTAAGGAGCCCATTCAGTGTTCCTCAGACCCTGGCCACGAGGGTGAGGCCAAGTTACCCTGCTGAGTGGGACCCAAAACATCTCCGGTTTTTGAAGCCTCCAATCCCCATTTCCATTAGATCAGCCCTGTCCAATCAGTGGCCCACACGGCATTAATGTGTGGCCCCCAAGCTCCTACCTGGGCACCTCTCCCCTTATCGCTCTGGTGGCTGCTGGAGCGCTAGGCTTCTCATTCCTCCCTCAGTTTTCACTTCCTGCTCCCCCTCCAGTGGGCAGGGCCCCAGTCCCAGTGCCACGGTGCCAGGGATGCCCACAGTAGGGTGCAGGCAGGGAGCCAAGGTATGGACAACCCAAATGGTTCAGCAATGGAGGATAGGGGGGCTGCCCGTGTGGGTAGTGGGAGTGAGGGTACAGCCCAGAGGCCCATGATCCACACTAGTGCAGCCCCCCGGGACATGCACCTGTGTAGTGTGTAGCCCCCAGGCACTTCAAAGCTGGACATCCCTGCTTTCAATGAAGGTGCATTACTGTACATGAAGGGGAGACTGGTACATGCAGAAGTAGCGGAGCCAGTTTTACCAGGTTCCTCTCACTGTTCTCCCTTTCGTTCCTTATCTACCAGGGGGATGGGCATAACCATGTGTATGTATGAGGGGAACATGCACATCACTGCAAACACCAGACTGCTGGACCATCTACCTGTAGCAGTGCAGCAGTTTGTCCCTGGTAGTGGCTGCTGACCTATGGATCAGAGGAAGGATCTTTAGCAGCATGTAGTTAGGATTCAGATGCTAGGACTCAGCTAGCAGTCAGGATTCGCACAGCACCCTCTCACACTGATCTGCCCTAGCTCAGCACTGAGTCCTAAGTGGGAGAACCACTTCTAGATAGATACACCCACCCTGCATTGTGCTGCTCCCTTGAGGCTTTCTTTGCTACCCACCAGACCATGGCTCAGATCAAGCCCCCAATACTGTGTCATTTGGCCCGCAGGGTTCTCCACGGGTCCAAAAATTTCAGGACCTGTGGAGAGCCCTGGGCCCTACATGCTAGATTGGGCACAAAGGGCAGCGCCGGGCCTGATCCTGGCATGCACAGCTAGAAGGGGGTAGTGCCAAGCCCCCGGGCCCTAACCTGGTATGTAGGGCTAGCGTGGGGCCCAATCTCAGCACATAATGGTCAGCTGCTGCCCCATGGGGCCTCATCTGCGTGTGCAGGGTTCTCTCCTGGCATGTAGGGTCCCATCCACCCTGGCCACATGCCATTTTTCTGGCCTGAGAGGGCCAAAAGCTTGAGCATCACTGTACTATGACATTTATTTAGATGATAGCTTGAGGTGGTATCTGTTCCTAGATGAGGTAGAGTTTCTCATATTATTAACATCTGCAACATGAAAAGCAATCATAGAATACGTATAGCTATAGTTTTATGTATATAAAGTGTGTATGCATGCATATCTTATAGGCATTTAAAATCCCCACAAATTTATATATAATTCACCTGAACCAATTATTATGTCAACAAGAATGCAACCTGAATTTCTATAATACTAAGTAAGAATTTGTCAAGCATAAAACAATCAGATGGTTTTCATTTCCCTTAACTGGATTTCAAAGCACTGACATTCGTTTGGGTAATTAAACGCAGTAATGTTCATCATCTTAGCCGTGTGCAGGATGTAATAACTTTGATTACTGAAGTCTCACATGAGCTCTCTGAGGGGAAAACACACCATGCCGAAGCTACAAAGAGAACAACTTACTGTTGATTTGAGCTTAACCCTGTGAATGCAGCAAAGATTCTGGCAAGAGCCTGCAGAGGTCACTCCTGTCTCCTGTTTTTTTATTCATTCCAAACTCCGAGCTACAAAGTCTATAGTACGCCTCGGGAGTTCCTGTATGACACGCGTCTACTGGGATCACTAAAGAAGTGAATCCGCTGATTCCACTAAAGAAGTTACAGAATTCACAAAGCGCTACTTGAACAACCTGGACCAACTGTCTGGATAGGATCTCCTTATGTTAGTAAGCTTGAGAGGAAGTGGGGGACGCATGATTTCACTTTTGAGTCCACACTTCTATTTTTACCTTTAACTGAATAACTGAAAGTTATTTTGTTGGGTCCGCCAATCCTACTTGGACTAAGTAACACCATGGCTAGGGACAGACATTACACATAAACTGGTTTAAGTGATCAGAAGTTAGTTTAAACCTGTAACAGAACAGAAGTTCAGCGCACATAAACCAGTTTGGAAATGCCTGAAAAACCTGGTTGAATGTAGTATCAGACTTAACTGATTTATGCAATGTCTGTCCCAAACCTACAAACTTCACCTCATCAATCTACTGGATATAAAAAATCATGGACTTAATATAGACATTGGATTTATGACACACTATAACCTGCCTGATATCTCTCCCCTTTCTTGGTGCTAGAGATGGGGTTTGGTGGCTAACATAGCAGTGGCCTGGGCAGGTGTTGGGATTGGCCAGTTTGTGTTTTCTTGGAGTGCAGGAACGTAGGTGCCTAGCCCCTTTCCCCAGCCTGTCTGTCTGGCAAAGTAGCGCGCCTCCTCCAAATCCAAACTTTCTGTGATGAATTCAACTACCAATCGGCCTACCAACTGGATAGGTGTTTCACCAGGGAGTCTTTTTGACCCGTCATAAAAGTCTTTTAATTCTGCTCGAGTTTGGGTGCACATGGTAACTACCTCTCATATAACCTCTTCTCCATCTTTTTTGCCTGAGCTAGCCGTGGTCTTTGTGATGGTAAGTGGAAGAGCCTGAGGCAACAGGACAATCTCCTTGGCTTCCTGTTTTGGCAGGGGCGGGTATAGCGGATATGGAGGAGGGATTTTTGCTGATGGGGTGGGTGGGCCCTCTCCCTCGATGGGTGGAGCTGGGGGCGGGTATGGGTTCTTCCCCTCAGCGGACGGAGCTGGGGGAATATATGGACTCTTCCCCTTGGTGGGCAGGGCCAAGGGCACTACAGTGGTGTAGCTTGGGGGCAGGTAACTTGCCACAGATGGTACGAAAGTGGGTGCTCCTCCCACGAAGGGCGTCGTTGTCGAATTCTGGTCGTTCTTCTCAGCACCATCTTTGGGCAAGGTCCCGTAGACCATCTCTAAGGCTTCTCTGGTCGTGGTATGGAGCTATGACTCTAGATCAGCGTTCTCCCGCAATGTGGAGATAAACCCACGAAGAAGGACATTGATTAGTTTTCCTGCTATCCCACCTTTGTCCACGCCACTTTGTGGGGGTTCGGCCCTCAGTTTCTAGGGCTTTTCGGAGGTCCGAGACCAGCTTGTGCCCCTTAGATCCGGGTGCAAAGGCCGGGCAATTAAACTTATCCACCGGGGTAGGTTCTCCCCCCTCCTGCGCGTACCGAATGCAGGCGGTAAACTCTTGATCAGGAGTGGTAGACTCCTTCGGCCACACCTTGACTTGGGAAATGGTCGCCATGGGAATGCTTGAGGGGGGTTGGAAGAGCACCCGGGGGAAGCGCAAGAGACATCCTAGGGCCGCCGGATGTAGTCTGGAGACCGTCCATTCCTTACACGCATCCTCACTTTCCCCCGGGGTCGTCTGAATGGAATCGAGGGACAAGTAGCTGGAGATTCCTTGGGCCAGGTTGGGCATTAACCCCCCCGCCTGGTGATATACAAGGTGTGCCCATAACTGGTTGCTGGAAGTGACCGGACGGTGGTTGTGTCCCCATGGGCAAGTTTCTATCAACTGGGTTACAAGATTAAGGGATCCTGTTCATGACGCCATGTTGTGCCTGGCTAGGATTTACTCGAGGTGTAGCTAGGCGCAAGATCGTGTGCGGCTTGGCCTCGTTACCCGCATACCCAGTTGATGGTAAGATAAGCGTAACGGTCGCAGTTACTTACTTAGAACTCTGCCATGTAGTGAAGCAGGATATACTTATTGAAGTTATGATGGTTACAGCATGGGAAGGTTGCTCGGAGGAAACGATGCGAGGGAAGCGGTTTGTGGAGCACTGGAAATCGTACGGGGGCCCGTGAAATATTGGGTTAAGGTCAGGGAGTGGCTGGCTTGCCGCTTCAAGAGATCTCGTTACCCGTTCGTTATAGTTTTCTTTCTCTCTGCGTGTGTAGCAAAAGTTTGTTGTCTCTTTTATGCATTTTGGCAGCACACCTGTAACTATTTAGGCTGCCAGATGTTTTTCATTTCCAAATAAGGTATGCTCTTTGTCTGGGCCATGAGCACATGCGCACTAGGTATTGGCAACAGGGATTTTCTACAGGTTTGAGGACCACCAAGATCTGGGAGATGGTATCCCACTCAGCTCTGTTAAGGGGACCGCTGATCCCAATCTCCCTGACCAAGGCCATCTCATGTTCAACCAGCCTTTTGACCACCAGGTATGTGGAGTTCCACTGAGTCTCCACATCCTGCATGATTTTGTGTTGTGGGATGCTCAGCTCTGCCTGTTTCTCCCACAGCATCTTGCCCCCTTGATGCTCCAGTGGAAATAGCTTGCCACCTTCCTACATTTCAAAGTGAGCTGACCGGTCATGGTAGTGATGACACTGTTACGTCTCAGCTCTGTGTTCTTGGGCAACCCTGGCACAGGACACAGCCTATCTGATTCACAAAGGACTCACCCTCTACATAAATGACACTGATTAAGGTGCAGTGAGAGACATACCTAAGACACTCCAGATAAGGATGACAAGAGTGAAAAAACTGCCCTAAGTCTCATTTGCATCCGAGATGGAACCAGATGACCATTCATTTGCATGAGAGTTGGAGAACAGAAATCCTAAAGCAGAGACTGCAGAGAATTCTGGGACCAGAGAAGCAGGGGAGCACTGCATGATGGGGAATCTGTGCTCCAAATGTTAATCAACCCATGTTCATACACACCCAGCTCAGCATTTATCAGACCAGTTCTAATCTGAATTTACAAAGGACTTTCCCTCCCCCCAGACACACACACACCTCTAAGTTTAATAGGCATCTTGGGCCATACATTCCCCAGTCCCACTATGGGAGGCCTATTTAAACTTGATTGACTGAAACTTGGTTGCTGGATAAGGGAATGCTGAGGCAAGAGACTGAGTCAGAGGGGGTATGGGCAACATTTGAACAATGGTAAAGGGGTTCATCACAGCGACCAACCTGTTAGAGTTCTAACCACAGGTGTTACCATGCTTTTCCCAGAACGACTGGTGGAAGTCCTCCTGTCCAAAGGTTATAAACACTCCAATAACACTCTCTTTTTTCTCCAGGCATAAATTTCTGAACCTGAACTGTATTGTTTGAGCTTGAGCTAAGTTTCCCCAAATACTTAGTGAAACAAGGGTAGTATTGTAATTGCTTGTCTTTGTTTTTCCTTTGCATGTCTATTACTATTAGTACCATTATATATTTCATATACTTAGCAATAAATAACTTTTATAGTCAAACTGGTAGTACCTGGGTACATTTTTCCTTCTCTACTTCTCCTTCCTCACGTGCTCTGCAGCAACGCTTCTTTTACCTAGGCTAAAGATCCCTGTGAAGCCCAAAAATACTGTGAAGTCTGCTCATCAAGAGGCCAAAGATTGGGACGTGCTGAGTTTGAAACACACACATAGGGGATCAGCTTGTACAGACTGATTGACCCAGTTTGACTCAGATGTGCCTTTATGAACTGAATGCTGGCCCATGAGTGTGTCAGCTGGACAGCCAGCTGAATTCAGAGGGATTCTGTTTACCTGTGTGCTTGTGTCTGACTGCAGTTTACTGTTGCTCTGATGAACTGATTCTTGGCATATGAGGGTGTCAGCTTGTCCATGCTGATCAACCTGGCCGGGTCATGCATGTCATGTTAATTTGTGTGTGTTTGTGTGTATGACTGATTTGGTGACTGGAAGACCCAGCCCCGTTGAGACTGAGTCCTGCA
>JAGPOW010003310.1:8368384-8396356 GCA_030014935.1 Caiman crocodilus
GTCATCTGACCCCGGTGCTCTTTCCTGCCAAGGCAGGGGGTCGGACTGGATGATCTGCCCAGGTCCCTTCCGACTCTAGCTACTATGATACTATGATACCTCTTGCCTCAGAGTGCTAGCATGGGGCTGGGGGCTGGTAACGCTCCCACCCCTTGAGCAGCTAGTGGGGAAAAGCCTGGGACTGTGCAGGCAGATCTCCATAATCAGGGGTCCTGTAGGGACCTGTCCACACCTCCCCACCCCAGCTCAGTACTGTGCAAGGGAAGGGAGGGATGCTCTAGCACCCCCCAACTTCTACCCTGAACCAGTGCAGGCATGTGCTTGAATTTCCTCAGTCCAGAGAGAATGTCTGTCCAGTTACAAACTAGTTCAACATAGTCAAGTTAGACTAACCTGCAAAGATTGAATCAATTCAGGCTCAGGCGTTTTTAATATCTGTCCCTAGCCCATATGCATGTTTCACCTTTGTTAGTACATGTAGACTGGCCCAAGAAGCCCTGAAATCACAATTTAAGGCAATTGCTTTTGATCTTTTAAATCAGTCCTTCTCAACCCACAAAACAGCAATGAACAAATTCTTAAGTGGGCCTTAAGGGCATCTTTCCTTCTTGAGAAAATTACTTGAGGTGTAATACATTCATCCAAAATACTGAACAGTCTAGTCAATAACTAGTGAGTTTGAGTAAAGGAAATAAGTATACATAGTAGTATTTTGTATTTTCCTGGGTATAGCAACTGGGCTCCAATACTGCTCTATTGCAGTCTGTTTAAGACTACACATACATTTTGTGCTTGGTGAATGCCTCAGAGTGGATTTATCTAAACATGATCTATAAAACAATTTGTTTTTAATCAACTGGAGCTCAATAATTGATTATGAATAACCAAATTCATTGACCTGAATAATACTGTCTTGGATAAAACAAGGAAAGAAATCTAAGCATTAAAATCACACTAATGCTTCCTAGGCTTGATGAAAGGGGTTGTCCTTTCTAAATTCATTTAAATATTGGCTATAAGGTTAATCAAACTGACACGTTTGATTTAATCAGTTTTAGGTAACTGGCACCTCAGCAAATTAACAAAATGACCCCATTCATACTTCCAACTTCCTCCCAGATGCTGTCACCATTTATCAAAACAACTACAACCATACAATCTGTCCATGTAGCTAAGTTAGGCCAATTCTTCAACATACATATTAGCTTGGATGTTGTATCTGGCTCCCCTATCTCCTGACCTGACTGTAAGCCTCTCTGTTCAAATGCTTGTATAGAGCTCGGTACAGTAGGGTTCTGGTCCTAACAGCACTTTCTGGAACAGTGACTGTACACATCAGTTCTCTCCCCTATCTCAGTTTCACTTTTTATTATCCCTTCTTGTATTACAGAAGCCACAATTCTTGAACTGAAAGGCAAAAAATTATCCTGCTATGCTGAGATACCTTTGCAGAGAGGGCATTTGGCAGCCACAAGCATTTTGGCATTCGTATTTAGATAACGTAACACTTGTTTTCAGAGCCCTGGATACCATTATAGCTGCTACAAATTAAAATAAATGACTGATATGTCAATACTGCATACCAAGCAAGTGACTAACACTTCTTGGGAAGGGAAAGCCTTGTTTCTATTGTAAAGTCATTAGAGTTTTTATGCAGCCCAGTTCCTTGATGCCCTTTGAGCCCTTTGTACAAAAGTGGGGGGAAAAGCACCTCTCCTGGCTCCTGAAGAACACCTCTGCAGCCTGAGCCTCTTGTGCCAGGGCATTCCAGGGTACATGGAGAGTAGGGATGGATTCATATTGGTTAATGTACTGCAGTGCAGTTGCTAGAAGAGGCTAGATGCATGGAAGGGCAAATACAAAGCAATTTATATCCAAACTCTCTTACTTGAAGTTAGGCAGAGAGAAGAAAATGGTGTGCCACAGATCCCAAATGGTCATGACTTGGAGGCCATGTCTTGAAATACTTAGCTACCCACACCCCTCTGGCAGGACTAGTTCTACAGCCATGCAGCAACCTCTCAACTGCAGAACTCTGAGGCCCTGCACTCCCTCACCTGCTTGTTTTTACATCATGCAACGCTCCATTCCTGTGCAGGGCAGGATCAACCACCTGGCAAGCACCTGGCTGGGGTCATCTGACCCCGGCACTCTTTCTTGCCCAGGGCAGGGGGTCAGACTTGATGATCTATCAAGGTCCCTTCCAACCATAGCAACTATGAATCCTATCTGAGTACAGCCCAATTTAGGCAAGTGCCTCAAGGGTCAGGGAACGCTGACAGTGTTGGAGGAGGATGGAGGAGGCACATGGCTGACTGGAAGATCATTTCTAAAGTAAACTTTTCACTAGTCACATTCCCCATTTAGGTAAGAATCACATGTTAAATACTAATGATAAACAAGGTTGAGCTGATCATAGCACTAGCTTCTCAATCCTCCCTCCCTTTTTTCTTTTCTTTTCAATAACATTAGAGGTCTAGTAAACAGAAATTGGTTATAAACACCTTAGGAAAGCAGCTGCTAATGAAAAAGAAAGCATCCTCTAAGAATTTCTAACTGTACTATGGCCAAATAGCCTCCATCATCTTTGTGCAGCTACAAGCCAAAACAGACAGTGTGAAAGATGCAAAGGACTTTTAAATGAATGAGGGGATTTATAGATCTGATAACGTTCTATAAACCAAGAGAAGTTCCATCTGGGTAAGAAGCACTGTATTTTCCCTATAGATAGAATTACCGTATGTTGCCTGCATACCATGGATACAGAAGAGTCAGCCTGAAAGGAATTTCAGATGACAGGTATCTGGATAGCTGCAAGCTTTAGTTTCTCTAAGGACTGTAGAGTATTCCTTGCTTAAAACATCTTTTTGCTTTCTTGAGAAAGTTGTTAAATAATAGCTTGTGTTCTGGTTTGTTGCTATGACCAATATGGAGCTTCTCTGTAATATTTATAATTTTTGTAATTACAAATATTACAGAGAAGCTCCATATTGTATTAATAATTTTGTAATTTTGTAAAATTTATAAATTTGTAATATTTATAATTACTATCATTGTCACATAACCTAAGAGTGATGTATGAGATTGTCACTGAGGCTAGGAACAGAAGTTGCACATAAACCAGCTTAACTGATCAGAAACTGGTTTAAACTTGCAACGTAACAGAAGCTCAGTACACATAAACCTGTTTCAACGTGGCTGAAACTGGTTTAAGATAAACCTAATTGAATGTAGCATCAGACTTAACTGATTTGGGTCAAACCGGTTTATGAAACTCCTGTCCCAGACCCCTTCCTGGTCCAAGTTAAATCACAGTCCCTCAGCATCCCAGGATGCTTTTCAGACCTGGCCTGGACTGTGTTGTTTGCTCCAGAGATCAGGGCTGCCCCACCCTTCTGCTCCCTAATTGGAGCAGCAAGGGCTGGCTGATAAGCGGGGGGGGAAGGGCAAGCCCAGGTGGGGATGCAGCCCAGCCCAGCCTGGGGTGGGAGGGGCTGCCTCCCAGGAAAACCCCAGCTGCAGTCTGGAGCCAGGGAAGGGTGTTAAACACCCATTCCCCAGCTCAAATTTACTGCTGGCTGCAAGCATGGACTACAAATCCCAGAGGCTTCTTGCACCAGGAAGAAGAAGTGATAAGCAACGCTGCAGAGTCCTGCTGCTGTGAGTGTGGACCACAAACCCCAAAGACCTTGGGCTCATACTGGCTGCATGCCAAAGAGCTGTGCTCTAGCATTCCCCAGTGTGACAGCTGAAATTATGTCTATGTGATAAAAGTGCTTGCTGAAGGCTCTATGAAGATTAAACTAAGTGTTTTTCTGTATTTGTTTAGATATTAAGTTATATGTTGGTACTAAAAGCCTAATTAAAGATTAAGATGTAGTGAGGCCTTGTATAAAGTAAAACCTAGTAAATTTAGCAAAGCCTTGAAGTAGTAAGGCCTTGTGGCATAGTTAAAATTACCTTATCAAACAAATGCAAAGCATGTACTGCTAATTGGTAAGTCTAAGGACAGTTAAAGTAAAAGGAATCTGAGTGGTTGTACGTTATCAGAACCATTCAGAAGCTTTAAATTGGCTGAAATATCTAGAAACCATTCAGAAGGAAGATACAGCTCTGTGAAAAGGATTAGATAGCTGTTGCCTGGATCAGTGGGCCTGTGGATCTAGAGGAGCCCAAGGACTGCATCCCACGGTCCTTCACGATACCCCTTTGGACAGTGCTGTTCAGGGACGCCTGACTTCGCAGAACTTTGTGGAAAGAGAAGCTTGCTGTGTATCAGGCATCAAAGGGGACTGCCGATAAGTTGCTGACGTGAATTGCTTTTGTCTGTCATTGTTTGCCTTGTTACTATGCGTAGCTGAGTTTTTGTTAAGTCAATAAATCTTTTTTACCTTTCCACCCCTGACCATACTCTCAATCCCAAACCCTCTGCAAGTGGCTGGGACACCCAAGCTTCTGGCCTGAGCCACCGCAGGCATGTGGCTGCATTTCCCGAATCAAAGGTCTGTTCACTTCTGTTTCAATTTAAACTAACCTGCAAAGACTAAATTGATTCAGCCTCAGGCTTTTTGACTTTCTGTACTTAGCCTGTATGACTAACAGATTAAATTGACAGGGCTTTTAGGAAGCAAGTAGGCAGGTCAAGCAGTGATTCAGGATAAGATGCCCTTTTGCAAACTCAAAGCAGTTTGCAGGGTTGCAGCAGCTGAATCTCCAAATCAGATGCAGCCAAATCAAATCAGGACAGTGATTCGAATCACCAAATCAAATCTCTGTCCCCCGAATCAGCCAAATCTGAATCCAAAGTGAATACTAGCTGCCTCGCACAGGCCTAATGTCTATGAGATAAGATGTTATTAGAAAGGGAGAAGATAAATTACAAGATGCAAGGGAAGCCTGAAAAACAAAATTACAGGGAGGCTTTCCAAAACCAGCCCGCACTGTTGCTTATTGTCAAGAAGTCTGAGCTAATGCCTCTGCAGTGATATAGGCAAACAAAGTTATTTGGGTAAATGGGGTACCTTTTATTAGACCAACTATTTAATTGCAATACTTTTTCCAACTATTTAGTTGGTCTAATAAAAGATATCCCATTTACCTAAAGAATCTTGTCTGCCTATGTCCTTAGACCAACATGACTACAACCAACACCTGTGGTGATACTGCACGTTACTTGACTTAGGCTGCAAGCTATGTACCTTACCATCACATGGAAGGAAGGTTTTATAAACAGGATTAAGGTCAGTCTTGGCATGACTCAGCCAGGTTTAAATTTAACTATGTACTAGACTTCAGCAAAATAAAGAGCAGTAGTTAGCTAGTCATGCTCTTCTTGGTTCAGGCAAGGTAATGTTTACTCACTTTCAAACATTGTTGATTCATATTTTCACACAGGTGATGCAGCCAGTCATGTTTGCTGGTTTAAGGGAGTCAGTCTATATACAAAAATAACCTGTTAGGATCTGGTTTAGTGTGTATACACTATGGGCAGTGCATTTGTTTCTGGTGCAGAGAATGCACTATGATGTTTTTGACTTTGCCTTGAATATCTTGATCACTTCTGATAATCCACTGTTCTACAATTTCAGGGCTGCAGCCCAGGGGCACCAACACTGATAATTTAACCAGTCAGGTTAAAAACTCATCCTCCTCAGTGTGGACAAGCTGAAGGACAAAACATAAAAAGGATAGGAATTGGGAGAGAGAGCAAGACAGCAAGCACAGGAAATGGGAGAGAGAGAAAAAAGATAAAGGGAAAGGAATAATGGGTCTGCACAGTTCTGTGAACTGTTAAGCTAGGGACAGAAATTACACATAAACTGATCTAAAAATATAATCAGAAAATGGTTTAAACCTGTAATAGAATAGAAGTTCAGTGCACATAAAGCAGTTTCAAAATGGCTGAATCTGGCTTAAGATAAACCGGGTTCAATGTAGACTTAACTGATTTAGATCAAGCCAGTTTATGAAATTTCTGTCCCAGATCCCTTCCTTGTTCAAATTATATCAGAGTCCTTCAGCATCCCAGCATTTTGCATCCCTGGCCTGGCCTGTGTTGCCTGCTCCTCTACTCCTTAGCTGGAGCAGTGAGGGCTGCCCCACTGGCTGGCTCATTGCCTCCCTCCCCTCCACACTTCCCCTCCTACCAGGCAAACTGCTGCTGGGGCCTGGGGCCATGCGGGGGGGTTAAATTTCCCTCCCCTGGAGTATGGAGCTGCCCTGCCCTGCTTGCTTAGTGCTGCAACAGTGAACTACAAATCCCAGAGGCACCTAGAAGCAGGAAGAGGAAGTGATGAACAACACTGCAGAGTCCTGCTGCTGTGCGTCTGGACTGCAAATCCCAGTGACCTTGGAGGCAGCAGAAAGAGGAAGCAAACACACAGCCCATGCTGGCTACGTGCCAGAGAGCCATGCTTTAGCACCCCCTCACCCCTCCCAGCTTCTGGCCTGAGTTACTGCAGGCACATGGCTGCATTTCCTGAATCAAAAGTGAATGTCTGTTCATTTGCTTATTGGTTTAATCTTTGCAGCTTAGACTAACCTACAAAGATTGAATCAATTCAGCCTGTGGCTTTTTGACAGTCTGTACTTAACCTTAATGAAATGCAGACCTTTACATCTCAAAGGTACTGCTTCAAATATGGCCTGACTTTGAATGATTGAAGGGGTGGGGGGGAAGACTGACATGGGTAGGTGGCCAGTGAGGATTTCTCTCTGGCTGCCTTTCCAATGACAGCGTCTGGGGGGAGGAACCTAGAAACAGCATAAAAGCCTCTGTTTGGAGGCATGTTGTGCCTTTTGCTAGCTTCTTCTCTCTCAGGAACTGCGTGAGAAAGGTACCCTAGCAGACTCAAGCATCTCAGCTTGGTTATTGACTCGGTAGTTGAACTTGCCTGCTCCTTTTTATTGTTAGAAAGGATTGGGTAGGATTTAGCTTAGCCAAGCTTAGCTTAGCCTTTTTTATTACTGTTCAATTAATTTCTTTCAATTTATATTTGCTTTATTTTGTGCAAATTTTGAAAAAAGAAAGCTGTTTTTCCCTGCCAGCGTGATCCATCACTGTGCAGGGAGGCACACAGATTGCACACACGCACACACATAAAATATAAAGAAGAATAATCAGATATTCATAGGAGAAGACAACAGACAGACAGACAGCACATAATTTTTACATAGTTCTTAACACTAAAGCAAACAATCAAAGAAGGAAGAGTCCAGTGCATGCACACAACAGAGGAAATAAAACACACAACACAAAAGAAGTGACACACACACAGAGACCTTTTGCAGCACAGGAAAGATCAATATGAAGCGGGCTGGAAAGGCAGGTGCCAGGTCTTTTGGCAGGGGAGGCAGAGTGGGTAAGGGGGAGAGCTAGAGCTGCAAGCCACCCCCCTCCCCACCACCAAACACAGACAGTCTCTTCCCAAGCAGCCACGACATCAGAGCTGCCAGTGGAAGCCAGGCGGTGGGAGCAGTGTCTGCACCTGACATCCTTGCACCTGCACCACCTCCCCTCAGTCCAGAAGTAGGCTCCAGCAGTGGAATCACTGTCTCTTCCACCCCAATGTCATCTCTCAATGTGAGCCTCCCACTGCCAGAGGAGAAGCTGGAACCAGGGATGCCGAGCGTGCTGGCTCAAGCCATTCTGGGGACTGAGGGGGAATCAGAGTTTGTGCTCCGCACCCCTCAAGTTTCCCCTAGACTCAGGTCTCCTCTGGAAAGTGGCACCTTGGAGGAAGCTGAGGTTGTGGAGGCAAGTGGCTCAATTGAGGCAGCTCCTCCTGCTGTTGAGCTTCAGCTTGCTGAGGAGTGGGATAAGGCAGGATCCTCAGCCTCAACCCAGAAGCGGGGGAGTAGTGTAGTGTGGGAGCATTCTGAGCTGGCAGATGATCCCAGGTTTGCCATCTGCCAGCACTGCTGAAGGCACACGAGCCATGGCAAGGATGAGAGACACTTTTCCACCACGGTGACGCTGCTGTATCTGAGGAGGCAGCACCCCATTGCCCTTCTTCCTGCTCAGCCTGGCACCAGCGCAAGTGTGCTGAAAGGGAAGTGCTCTGCTTCCCCCCAAAGCAGATGCAGACCACCCTGGACCAGTGGGGGAAAGGTGGACAGAAAGGGTGGGTATGTTCCCAAGGCAAGTGAGATCACCCAGAGCATTGGGGACATGGTTGCTCTGGATAGTCAGTCCTTTTCCCTAGTCGAGCGGCCAGGGTTCAGGCAGCTCGTAGCACTTGTGGTCCCATTTTACAAAGTGCCCGCACACACCACCTTTAGCAGGATGGTGGTGCCCTCCCTGTATGATGCATGCAGGGAGTCCTTGAGGGAGGAGTGGCGCAAGGCAGGGCCACAGGTAGCCTTGCACTTTACCTCCAGCACCTAGACCAGCCGGGGTGGCGATCATGCCTACCGCTCCCTCACAGGGCACTGGTGCAATCAGTCAGGCCATCAGTGGGATCTACTGCAAGCCGAGGTGCTGGATGAATCCCACATGACAAAGGAGATCATGGGGCCATGAACCGCATGGTGCAGGGGTGACTCATTAGGCAGGCTGAGCTCACCCATGGATTCATAGGCAGCAGCAACAGAACCAATATGATGAAAGCTGTCCATGATGCCAACTTTTTTGGCATCCGATGTGTGGCACACAGGCTACACCTAATAGTGAGGGATGCCTTGGGGGCGACAGGGCTGCTGGTGACCACCACCAGTACTGTTACAAGCCAGTTGATTTTGAAATGCAGGAAGGTGGTGGGCTACTTCCACCGCAGCATCAAGTGGGGCAAGATACTGCGGGAGAAACAGGCAGAGCTGAGCATCCTGCAGCACAGAATCATGCAGGATGTGGAGACTCGGTGGAACTCCACATACCTGATGCTGGAAAGGTTGGTGAAGCAACAGAAGGCCATCCATGAAATGGCCTCACTTGGGGAGATTGGGATCAGCGGTCCTCTGAACAGAACTGAGTGGGATACCATCTCCCAGATTTGGTGGTCCTCAAGCCCTTCCTCAAGGCCACTGAGGCCCTTAGTGCTGGCAATTGCCCCCCTCAGCCAGATTATCCTCCTAGTGAGGGAACTGGAGAAGCAAATGGAGAAGTTCCAGGGGATCGATGTCCCTGGCTGAGGCAGGCTGCTGTCACCAGATGCGTATGGACTGAAAGGAGGGCATCAGGAGATGGCTGGATCTCTTGTAGTCCAGTATGGTCCACATGATGATGCACATATGCGACCCAAGGGTGTAGGGCAGCATGTGCACTGGCAGCACCAAAACCCTCGGTCACTGGAAGGATGTTCTGGTCAACAAAGTCAGGGAGGTCAAAGTGCAGAGGCAAGGGGATATGGAAAAGGGGGCATGTGGGCCATGGGCATGGCTTCAATGCTGAGGTCCAGATGCACAAGACCCCAGCTTTGGGCAGGTAGCACCAAGGCTTCAGTGGCTACCTATCCCGCTGAGGATGTAGAGCCACCGGACTGTGACCCCTCGGCCTACTGGGCAAACCACAGCCAAATGTGCCCTACAACACCTGCCTTGTCCACCAACCAGCATTTGGAGCGAGAGGGTGTTCAGCATTGCTGGGGATGTAGTGATACCCCACCGCAGCTGCTTGGATCCTGGTTTGGTGGAGCAGCTGGTGTTCCTAAGGGCGAACCTCCCGCTTCTGGGGTTCCTCAAGCTCCACCTGCAGACAGACTGAATGCCACCATCCTCACTCCGTCTGCACCAATTTCCTTTTTTGAGTTTTTTTAAAAGCTAAGTAATGCCCTGCTCTCAGCTGGAGGGGGCACTAACTGCATCACCAGCCAGCAGGGGAAGAACATGTCCCTGCTGAGCTCGTTCCCCTGCTGGGACGAACTTGGAGGTATGGGAAGGAGGATGCCCCAGGTCCTGGGCATGACCACTGAAACTGCACTCTGCCAGGGTAGGGAGGCCTGGTGGCACTGCTGGCAGTGCGGCAGCCCCATAAATGCCAGGACCAATGATCTGCTGGTGAAAGGCGGGTAGGAGGTGCCATGACTTCCAGCTAACTCATGCACGCACGCACGCACAAAGTCCTGGCTGGTGAATGCCCAGACCTGTCACGTCTGACAGACCTAATGCTTGCTGGTTGCAGTGCAGTTGTGAGCCTCCTGGTGAGCTCAGCTTAGCTGCCCGGGATGCCAGCTTTTGCATTGAAAACCCCTTTGTCAGGCTGAGGAAGTACCTGCAGTTGGTTCTGGATGGAAGGAATAGTAAAGAAGCCAGTGGCTGGCCTGGCTCGCAATGCAGGCAAGAAAGCCAGTCAGTGAAAATGGAAATGGAGGTGTCAGTGGGGGAGGGAAAGGCTGGGGTGGGGGTAGGTGGGAAAGGGGGATGTAGCAGCTAAAGAAAAAGTGCAGAGGTGCCTGGGGTGTCAGATGTCCGGCAGGTCGCAGCGTGCCAGAACTCCTCTGTGTATATTGAGTCCACGAGTTTCTGTACCTACTACCTAGGAGGCTGATGAAGTGCAGTTCATAGGCCCACCTCTGAAAAGTGGTTTGCATCGTAATTTGTTCCCTCTCAGGATCAGGCCTGAGAGACTGAAAGCCAGTTTGTGGGGAATGGGCCCCCACGGCTAGTTGGGTTTTGTTGTCTTTGATAGATTCTGGCATGCAGTTTGTGGGAGTACTGGAGAGAGTTGGCAGGTTTTGTGTTTTGAGATGTAGGAAGCTGGCTTCAGGTCGAGTGATGAGGTTAGGTGCTTGTTTGACTGTACAAACCACTTTTCAGAGCTGGGTCTATGAACTGCACTTTATCAGCCTCCTAGGTAGTAGGTACAGAAACTCGTAGGCTCCATATACGCAGTGGAGCTCTGGCACGCTGCGACCTGCCGGACATCTGACACCCCAGGCACCTCTGCACTTTTACCTGAGCTGCTACATCCCGCTTTCCAGCCTGTCCCTCACCCTCTGACACCTCCATTTCCATTTTCACTGACTGGCTTTCTTGCCTGCTTTGCGGGCCAGGCCAGCCTCTGGCTTCTTTACTATTCTTTCCATTCAGGACCAGCTGCAGGTACTTCCTCAGCCTGACAAAGGGATTTTCAACCCTAAAGCTTCCAAAGATACATTTTTTAAGTACTCCTTTTTTTTTTTTTTCATATTACACATATAGACATAAAAACACAAGATAAGCCATCACACACCATGAACAACATCATATGTCCACCACAACACAATGCAACGTCTTCACTTCTTGCTGTCAATTCCTTTTTAAAAAGAAAGGCTCTGTGACAGTTTCTTGTGGGTACCTTTGATGCTGCTGCTGCTGCTGCTGGTGTCGAGTCGGCTAAGGTATTGTACCTGTTGTTACATAAAGTGGAGGACCGGGCGTGAGGCTGTAGAGAAGGACGAGGCCTCACTGGGGCACACTACCGAGTTGTGCAGAGGCCCCAGCTCCAGGAAGGGCACACCTTAACACACACACACACAGGTATGCTTTGTGGCCCCTGCAATTTCCCCCCGTGACGTAACACATAGACGTGACGTGAGTTTTGCTTTCCAGAATTTGGGGTGCAGTTCCCCCAAACCCCTGTACTGATCTTCTTGAAACTTGGCAGGCTCATGCTCTCAGCAGAGGCTACCACTTCTGCAAGTTTCACCCAAATCGCTGACAAAATAACAAAGTTATAGATATTTAATTGATCCCCCATTATACCCTATGGCCGGATTGCCAAGACTACCTGCCTAGTCGCACAGGCCTACTGCGCAGCATATCTAACCACTTGAGCAGGAATATCCTAAAAATAAGAAGTAGGCAACCTCCCACTTTCATTTCAGTGCTAAACTTTTTTCAGCCATGTGTACAGTTCAGTCACTAAAGTCAGCTGAGTTTCATTTCATGAACACAAACTACTTCATATGCTTGTTGGAGTAAAAATTATTGAAGTTAGCATAGATAAAAGTCCAGGGGCACCGATCTGACTACTTGACCACTGTGGTTTTTAAGCACCTTTCAACTAATCTAGATATGCAAGGCTAGAGCTCTTTTGAATTAATTGGGACATTTGCCAGAAGTCTTAAAGCTATAAGAAAATGGGTTCTTATTACCAATATAATTGTTTCATGCTTGAATTCCTTCATACTGGTTATTCAGGATCATTTAATCAGAAGTATCAAAAAAATAACTGCAATAAATATGATAACAATGATGACAACAGTAATGTGAATCAGAAATATTCTTTGCTTTGTCACATGATGTCTTGTGTGAAAAAGAGAGACCACAATAGAACAGGAACTGCTTACTAAAAAGTGAAGAAAGGGTCATCTGGGGACTCAGGCAAGGTAAAAGACATTTGGCCAGGTATAGACATGCAATTGGAAACTGGTCTTTCCCCATAACAGAAGTTCAGCCCACACAGACTGGCTTAAAAATGGTGGAACCCAGTCTAAGGTTTTACCTCCTCCCCTTCCCCGCCCTGCCCGCCGTACCAAAGGATGAATGCATGTCCTGTTTGCTACCAATCTAAACTACGCCTCTTACAGAAAACCACGTAATTTAAATCAATTCCACCTTGGGCTTTTGGACTGCCTGTACCTAGCCAAAATATCAGCTTAAGGCTTATCTGACAAAATGTAGCCTGCTAAGGAATAACCTGAGCTAGCTCAAGTTAATTATGACTTGTACATGTCATGCACTCCTTTCTAAGATTGCAAAGGCCAGGTCAAAGTATGAATAGACCAGGTGAGTTAACACTAACCAGCATCATCTGTGTTTATTTAATTTACTTAGGAGTTAGAAAGTTAGAGAGAACCACGAGGTCGCTGTCCAGCCACTTCAAAGAACACACTTCATCTTGATTGATAAGTCACCTGTATGGCTCCTCTACCATTACGGCCACTGCAGTTACAAAATGGGTGACTAAAATAAAGGAAAATATTGCTGAGCTAGAGCCCATATAGTTTTGGTTGTGAATGAGAAATGGAAACCACTAATACATAATGACGTTTTTTATCCTTACCACAGCATGTTGGGAATGACTTGGTAACATTGCCAAAAATTTGTTCACCGAGTTACCCAGTTTGGTCACTAACGTTACCAAGTCAAACCAAAAATTTAGATCCAATTAATAATAAGTCATAATACTACCTAGATTTTATAGACTGTTTTCTTCACTGGATCTAAAACCATACATAGGTACAGGATTCCTACTGATAACCTACTCTGCATACACAGACCAGACTGATTCACTGTGAAGGAGGAGCTGTAAACTATGCTAAACTTGTGGCCCATAGAAATACCACTTTTTTCTTAGTTCCCTTCTCCTGAGAAAGCAAGAACTGAGTCTTTCTATATTCAGTTAATTGTGGAGATTGTTGAAAGGTCATTTGATCACCGTGTGTGGGCTCTTATGCAAGGAGAAGAGATCAGAGAGTTGGTGGGTGGGGGGAAGTTCAGTCTAAAAGACAAAGTCATAACAAGATGCAATTTCCTAGTACTGACCAGAGGTAGTGGTGAACTTGGCACTTATAAAAGAAGGTTCCTGCTTTTTGGAGAAATTCCATATACTATATCTATGATATATATACAAAGGTCAAACTAAATAGTTCCTTTTGGCTGTAGTCTTAACACATGATCTTGAATCTATAGCCATTATAAAGGCATCCACCACACCACACACAACCTCCCTCTACCTTGTCTGAAGTTACACAATGACTTCGCAGCAGAGTTGGGACCTAGGAGTTCCACCGATTCTCAGCAGGTCACGGAGCGCGACCCCTGCCTGGGCAGGAAAGAGAGCTGGGTCAGAGGACCCCAGCCCGATGCCTATCCAGCCTTCTCTGAAAGACCCCCGAGGTAGGGGAGAGCACCACCTCCTTTGGAAGCACATTCCACATTTTGGCTACCCTTACCATGAAGCACTTTTTCTTGATGTCTGACCTAAATCTGCTTTCTGTCACTTTGTAACCATTGTTCCTTGTTACCCAAGAGGCGTCCTGTGATTCTCTGATGCCTTGCTGCTCCCCACTAATGAATTTATAGGCAACCACAAAATCAGCCTTCTCTTGCGGTGGCTGAAGAGGTCCAGGTCCCTTAGTCTCTCCTCATAGGGCTTGGCCTGTTAACCCTTAACCATATGAGTGGCCCTCCTCTGGACCTTCTCAAGTCTATCAACATCCTTCTTAAAGTACGGCACCCAAAATTGGATGCAGTACTCCAGCTGTGGTCTGACCAATGCCACATAGAGGGGAAGTATCACTTTCTTGGTTCTATTCGTCATGCATCTGCTGATGCATGATAAAGTGCAGTTAGCTTTGCTGATGATTTTGTCACACTGACAACTCATGAGTGCTTCTGCCTGTCCCATGCTGTTTCAATAACAGAATGATGTCCTTCCATAATAAAAAAAGACTATCATGAGCAGAACACAATCAAACTGACTGCCATTGCTCTAAATTCTACATTGGGGCAATGCAGCAGTGGTGAAGAGAGGGGGACTGAAGTTAGCCAACGTCAGGTGAAAATTGAAAGGCTATAAAGTTTTCAGGTTATAGACTCCATTTTGAACCATTCAGTGGATCAGTCATCTCTGCTTTGCCTTTCTTTAGCTGTCACACATTAGTCATACACTGAATAATGACTAGAACAAACAAACTGGCCCACCTCTGTTTTCAACAAGGGAGATGGGGCAGCTGCCAGAATTACTAATCTTCAGCAAACAACAACAGAGAATACCAGAGACACAAGCTATAAAAGCTATCAAAATGGAAACTCGTCTTACTTTGAAGTACTACATGCAGACTCTGGGCACTAGATGCCAAAATAATCACTCCAGAAAATGCGCACTGGACACCAGTAATTTATAGTGTGGGACATTGCCAAGCAACACCTATCTGGCTTGCCCTTGATACACAAGCATGGCTGCCTACATATACATGGAGACGCCAGGAACACGGGGCAGCAATCTGTTCCCTGCACTTGTCACAGGCTCCTGCCGCTCTGCCTTCTTCTGCATCAAGCTCCGACCAGCTGTGTGCAGCACCATGCACAGACCCTCTGCCTGAAAAGATTGACCTTTGCAGCAACAGCCCCCACCACAGAAATACTGTTGTTATGTCCGGGTACCTGTCATGCGCACAGTACTAACCAGGTCTGCATTACCACAATGGGACCTACTCACACCTCTGCTGGAGGGTTTTTTTTGTCCTGTCTACATTGATAGGAGGGTACAGAGAGCCTTCGCTAATGCCCAGTTGTGGATAAGTGGAGCTGGGTTTCTCACAGCCTTGTGGTCACCTTGTGGCTTCTGGTTTTATCCAAAAGGCAGGCCATCCTTTGGGGATCCAGGACACTGACTGGCATCAGGCTAGAATCTAATTATTGCTGATGGGTTGGGTTTTTTTCCCCAACAGAGGGAGAGAGAGGTTTTCCACAGATGCAGGGCCTGATTCTTGACTAGGCATCTTCATTTACAGAAGAACAAAGGTAGGGTAAAATCCTACCGTTATGAATTGGCTGCATCTCATGCACATTTTGCATAAGAGAAAATGACTGCAAGATTCAAAGGAGTTGAAAATTAGATCCATGATGGAAACTTGCATGAGATGTACACTTTGGAAGAGCTTACACCCTTGATGCTGAACTGCAGCCCCGTGTAGGTGGCACATTTTCTCTTATGTTAGATTCAGCCCAAACAAGAAAATTTCCATCTGATCCCCTTTAATGAGGTGGATGTTGGGTGTTTGAGTTTTAGGTTCAAGACATGTTACTTGTGTGCAAAGGCTCAGGAGTCACAAAAGAGAACATATTTCAGCAAAAGCAGTTTCTAATGAACCCAAGCCCTCCCCAACCCCTCCGCTCTGCCCCAGGAACTGCACCAGACTCAGTCCTGGTGTAAACGAAGTTCTAATTTGTTGGGTTTGATCCTTTATGCTTTTGAATGGGAACTTGGAAAAACTTTTCAGCAGAGTTCCATTGTCAGTAGGATCCCGGCTTTGATCTCTGAATGGGGAGGAGAAATGAGGGCCTTTCCCTATATTTGATTTGATCATTGTGCCTTGCCTAATTCCATGATGAATTTATGCCATTGGGCCCATTCTGTTGTTACAGCCTCAGCTGTGTTGCCTTAGCTTATTGGCACCTGCTGTGGCAGTAATTCATCTTTTCAGCTCCCCACCCACTGTTGTTCCAGGCCAAAGGGAACACTAGCTCCCCTTAGGTGAACATGCTGGTGTTCCTGGTCTAGTAACGCTATAAATAATAATTCCTTTGGGGGACTGAGCATATCCTGAGCAGTAAGATAACTTAACCTATACTTACACTAATCATGTCACCCACTGGCCTTGTGTCCAGACTTCAAAGGAGTCATGAACTCAGCCTGGTTATGAACTGTAAAGTGGTTTCAACTGATACCTAGCCACATGCCGCCAACATGCTGCACCTGGTTTGGTGCATCTGGGAAATGCCTGTTCAAGGCAAGCCAACAAACAGCTAGAATGCTTTCGACTAGTCATTAACTGTGTTCCCCTTCCAGCTGCTGGTCACTAAGGCAAAGAAAGCTGGGATAGGTGAGGTACAAGCACTCAGCAACATGCACCTATTACCAGGGGCCCCTAAGACACCTCGTTCAGCAAAGACACTTGCCAGGAAAGATACTTTCTGGGCCATCTGCTGTCCCAGCCACAGACCCACACCTTCCCTGCAGAGCTATGGGACTGGATGATGATATCCTTTTGGCTGTGATTTCAGTGCCTCCACACACACTGGTGGACACCTCCAAGTGGGAACCCAGCTTGCAGCACAGAATATATTGGCTGTTTTTCTACTACATTTCTAAAACATGGGCTCCAACAGAGTCCAACTGAGGGGGAAAAGCAGCAGCAGTTATGGGGCTGGCCTCGGCGCAGACAGGCAAACTGCTGGAAATGCTGAGGCCCAGCAGAGTTTCATCACTTGTGATGGTTTATTGCTGTTTTGATACAGGCAGTCACTTGATCGAGACTGGTAAAGAACCTGGGTTTGTATTGAAACCATTTGACAATCCGCATTGCCATTCATGTCTTGATTCCCATTGGCTCTGGACCTTACCCAGCTATTCTGCATTTTAATTTTATGCCCCTAAGAGGGAAAAAAAAACCCAGCTTCCTTGTGCCGGTGACTGGACTGGGAGGGGATGGGAACTCAATTGGCTTATCTCACCGGTGCCAGAGTAAGTCAAACAAATTAGCTGCTGTCTGGTTTCTTTTGCCTTGAGAAGAGTGTATTCCTGCCTATGAGGCAGAACAGACCCTCAAGAGCCTTCCTTCCCTTGTCACATGCCTACGTGAATGCCAGACTCTGGGCAGGATGGGGCTGGTGGATTACAGCTCCCCTACACATCAGGAGCAGAGTGTAAGACTCTTCAAAGAGACAGGAAGAAGGCAAAGCCATGAAATGTACTGGAGGTGGGAGGAAGAACCGGGAGGATCCTGGAGCCAGAGCTCACTGAGATATGACACCTCCTTTTGCTGCCCTGTACTCAAGCTTGTGTCTGAACACCATAACTTAGCCCTTGGACTTGTGACATTTGCCAGCACACATGTGCACAGCTCCCATAGAGCCACCCAGCTGTGCCTGGGCATAATCCAACCCTTAGTTTAGGTTTAGGTCTTGAGCTGCAAAGAAGACAGGAGAGAAGTGCCCGTCTCCCATCTTGGACATTTAATAGATTCTGGCCTCAGTGCACTACCTTAGCCCAAGAGGCATTTTACTAATTTGTTGCCAGGGGTCTGCAAAGGGAACAAGCGCACATAAATCTTAGTATTTTTAGTTAGTGGTGAATCAGGTTCAAGCCTCTAGACCCTTCCTTGCAAGCGGCTAGTGACCCTTTCCTGTTCAAGTAAGCACCGAAATCAGATGAAGAGCAGACCCCAGGGTAGGAGGACAATTTTAATTTAAACTGCACTCTACCCTAGGAATCATTATCGTTTGGACAAAGAAATTCCCCAGACACATTACAATCATTTATATCTTCCCAGTACAGAGGGCAACAGAGGGAAAAGCTGACCAGGATGTGCCCGAGGTGATGCTCTGCTGGGAGACAAAGGGAGAAAAAAGTCCGGCAGGGATACATTGCATGGCACTGTGCGAACCACAGCTCCAGTGCAGGAGAAATCTGAGAGGCCGAGAAGTTGCAGCAACTTCCCCTACGAAGTGCTTCCCCTCTATCCATATCACTGAGCCACAGGCAGAGAAATGAAGCACAGGAAAGCTGAATCCTCAAGGCAAAAAACACCCCGCGCTTCACAGATGTGATCTCAGCAGGATTCTGGGTCCTCACTGCTGTCCTATTGCACCCGTTGCAGCTGGGCTCAGGTACCAGAGAGCAGCAGGGCACCGGCCGTGCGGTGCCCTAACAAAGCGTGGCAGGCTCGATGATTTAGCCAGATGCAGATTCTTGGCTTACCTTTGTCTTTCCTGAGCAGAGCTGAGAAGCGTGCCTTCTCCTTCCTGAGGTGACCGCACACAGCTGGAGTGTCCAATTGCAAGCAGGTCTGAGGAAGCCTTTAATCACTCTCTCCAGCTGTACAAAGGTAGACAGCGTGTCAGCATGTCTTAGCCAATCAGCCCCCCCGTGGGCGCTGCGGAGAGAATACTTTTAGCTGCCTTGAAATGTATGCCTGACACACCCCGGCGGCATATCTTGTCCCGTGTGTTTATCTACAGGCAGGTTTCTTTAAGTTCCTGCAATGACACTTCTCTGCGGCACACCAGTTAGCAGCAGCTCTGAACAGAAGGAAACACCACCATTTCTTTGACAGGTTCATAGAGACCAACAACCCCATTTCTTGTCTGTGGCTTTCCTGTCTTGAAGGAGGTGGGTGCCGGTGAGGGACTAACAGCACCACAGTGCGGGCAAGGCTGGGCAACCTTCCAGCACATGGCTCGGCCAGCATACCTAGGGGAACTGTCACAGCCTTTGTGATTACAGCGCCCGCTGTTCTCATGCCCTTCGCACAGCTCTGCCAGTTTGCATCAGTCCTGACCTGCAGCCTACTCTGCTGCTCCAATTCTTGGTCCCGTTCAGCAGATAACGAATGTGTGGACAGAGGTTCACAGGCTGTGTTCCTCCAGGCCCCAGGATTCATGCCAGGCCACTGGCAGCCAAGAGTTGGGGAGCCCTGGAGCCTGAAGGATTAATCCTCAAAGGCAGCCTGACAAGGTGTCTCAGCAGGGCGATGCCGGCTTCCAGGGAACCAAGACGGACCTGTTAATCATTGCCCCTGCGCTTTCTAGGGATTTCATTTGAGCCTGGCCTGTGACAAAAGGACAGGCTGGAACTCGGTGCCAGCTCGTAAAGCAGCAAGCTCAAAGACAACATGCCTGGTACCCCGGGAACATCACAACCACCAAGCTTGGATAGGTGTCTGGCTGGGGTCATCTGACCCCAGCACTCTTTGCTGCTCAGGGCAGGGGGTCGGACTCCATGATCTGTCCTTTCCAACCCGAACATCTATGACTCTATGAATCTATGAACCCTTGGGGAAAGAAGAGGGAATGGTTTCCTTGTCTGAAAGCTGGAGGAGGTCCAGGAGGAAGTAGCCAACTTCTCTGGTTCTGCATAGTACAGTCCCTTTTGGTCTAGCACTCTTGTATGATTCACTCTTGTTCACACATCTCTTCAAGGCGGTCACAAGGTCCCGTCATAACTCAGCTCTTGACAAAGCCATGAGCTTTGTACAGAATCTGTTTCCCTTTCCAAAAATCAGTTCCAACAATCTCACAAAATAGCCACAGCCTCCAAGAGGCAATGTTTGCTTTGTCTTTCCCTCTGTAAAAGCCTTGTTTTAGTTCTTCCACACTTCCTTTGTCTGCGGAAATTTTAGATCTGTTAAAGCCATTGTATCTTTCTTGACCTTCTAGCTTCAAAATGCTGATCAGGGACATTTGGCTGGTGGTGTTAACCAATCCAGCTGAGAGAGATAGGTAGCTCGAGAGAAGCTATGAAAAAAGAAGAAAAACTGATCTGCTGTTTTCCCCGAAATGTGTTTTTATTCAATCGTAACTTAAAATTTAGAAACTCTCACATATTTGAAACATGGTTATCATTCGCAAAGCAGCAAAGAGTCTCAAATAAATGTGCCAGGGTATGTAATAGGCAGGACAGATACACCCTTCATCACAGCAGAATGCACCACGAGCCTGGACGGGAGAGGGAGAGAGGCCAAAGGAACTGGTTATAAATGTCATTGAAACTTGTCTTTTGTGGAGAAAAAATTTTGTTGGACAGGGCAACCTGCTGGCTTAGTACTGAAGGTCAACTGACATTCAGAGAGGGAGAAGCCCGTGTTTTCAAAAGTCTCACACCACCAGTAGGCAACTTGTGGCACCTGCAATGTATGAAGCTCAAAATTAGAGACCACATTTTTGGAAATTTGGGGATAAAGCATTTGAAAGTCCCTTCACAGGTCCAGTCCATCATCACTTTCCAGATGAAAGTAGGATGGAGCCATGACTGAGCAATCTCCATACAAATAATGTTGAGAGCAGGTCCTAAGGAGTTATGCAATGACCAGGTAACGTTGTTGGCGAGTGGAGTGCAAGATGGGATGAATCTCTGCACAGGTCCTGTTTCTAAAGCACCCAGTGTCACTGAGAGGTTATTAAGGAGGATGGACCTTTCGTCTGAACCATGATGGCCGTTCTTATGACCACACAAATACAAAGTTTTCCTTTGTAGTTTTGATTTTAAGGAAACAGTGTGCCTGCAGGTCCCACTGAAATCAATGGGAACGAAGGGAACTCAGCAAGATATAGAATGTATTTGGCTTGTCAAGTAAATGGTTTCAATTGCCTTTAACATTTCTCGCTTTAAGTATGGCTGACAATTGTATTGATTCTTTTTCCTCCTTCCCAGTTGGATAATTTGCCCAGCTCCACCATATAACTATTGGTTTCAAACTATAAAGAGATGTGAGGCTTGTCTACACTGCCTCCATGCCACGCACAGGATTTCTCCCATGAAGAACTCTTGCTCTAAGATAGCTGCACTGCCTCCTTTCTAGAGGCTGGCCTGGGCTGGCCAGACTGAGGGGGGTGTTCCTGGGCAGGGCATCAGGGTGGCGCAGACATGCCTGTGAACAGGAAGACTATGTTGTATGGATCTGTTTTCAAATTCTTCATGATTCAGTGGTTTTTCCCCCACTCACCGCTTATTTGGGGTTATTGTTCGTTTAAATGAAAAGCAATGCCGGCAGCCAGGTCTTCTCAAGCTGCTCTACAGTAATTAACTAGTACATGCTGCCGAGGGAAATCACTGGTGACCAAAATCAGGGTCTCAAATACCAAGTGTAACAAATTAAATTATTATTTTTAAAAAGAAAAAACAAAACCCTTTACATTACTGTTTTACAATAGGGTTCTTGTTTACCTCCCAACTGTATATAGGTACCACAAGAGATCAGCTCAATTTCAGGAACTGCATTTGTTTAAAAAAAAAGACAAAACCAAACAGCAAAGGAAGCATGAAACATTGTTTTTTACATCAGTCTAACTCCTGTTGGCTTGATGTAGGACTCTGGGCAGTTAAGTCTCTTAATCCAACTTTTAATTTTTCATCAATATAATGTATGCATTTACTAGGCAATAATATTCTGGGTATACAACATGTGGTGACACATCCAATTCTTCCTTCACATAAAAGGATTTTAATCTACTCTATCAAATTGGGATATTTTTAGTGTCCCACATTTAGGGACAGTGTTATTTGGCTGTGTCCTTTTGAACCTCTGCTCTGGGAGCAGACCGTTTTCATGGGGTCTCTACCTCTGTGTCTGGATTTTAGTGTCAAAACTCCAGTCTCTGACCTCCTATCAAGTCCTTTATGAATTCCAGCTACATCCATGCTTTTTCTCCCTGAGCCAGAGCCCAGAGCAACTCCAGAAGTGAGCTCTGTTCAAAGCCAATTGCTGAGCCCTGTCAGCATAACACCACTGAAGTTTCTTCCCCTGGGCAGGCGAGGGCTCCACAAGTCAGATGCCACAGATTGATTTGCACAGCCATAGGCAAAACGTTACATTTACACATGGGGGGACGGGGATGTGCCAGCAGGTTATTGCTATATATATATATAAGTTTGCTTTCCTAAGGGATTGACGCACTGTTTCCAACACGGGCGACACGCAGGGGGTGCATGAGCATCCCCTGGGCTTGGTGGTGCACCCCCTGCGAAAAGGGGCCACTGACACTGCTGGCGGCGCCTGCAGGCGGTCGGGGCTTGCCACCCCCCACCTCCCTCACCGCTGCCACCAGGAAGCACCATGAGTTACGATGGTCCCCTCGACCCAACAGGCGTTCTGTGTTGGGTCCGGGGGTGTTGGGAGATTGAGCTCCAGTTTGGAGCAGCTGTATGTCTGCAGCCTCTCTTCCCAGTCCCCACCCCCACTCCAGCTGTGGTGCTGTCTTCAGGATAGGAGGGGGAAGGGAGAGGAGGGAGTTCATCCTGGGGTATGCTCAGCTTGCTCTGGAGGTGCAGGGGGCAGGCGGATTGAAGCCCCCCCTAACCCACCACCTTAGGTTCATTGGTTGGGTTCATTGGTTGCATGATCGGGCACTTTTAAAGCACTCTAAAGCCATGCACTTCTGTCAGGGCACAGCTGTAGAGCACTGTCAGGGGGCAATCACACAACGAAATGTCACTTCTGTCAGTGCCCAGACGCCCATGTTCAGTGAGGTTTGGATTGAGCTCTAAATCTTGATGGGGCCAGTCAAATGCCAGGTAAAGACAACACCTCCTTCTATCACAGGACTCACACGGAAGAAAGGCTGGAGTGCCAAAGAACTAGCTAAACGTACCATTATATCACTACTTTGGTAAGAAAAGAGAACAATAAACATTATTTTACCAGTATCTTTTCTGTTCGCATCAATTTGTAATATAGTCTAAACAAAATATGTTAAGTGACCAATCATTATCTGTTATTACCTGACATTTACTGAATATTTAAGGGAATATGTGATTTAATTTCCATTCAGACTGCTTCATTATATTTCATGTCTGCTATTTTCACACCTGCCTCTCCTCTAATTTCGCTGTCACACAATGTTTGGGATATCTGGGTAAGAATTTATTTCTGAAGCAAAACTGCCAATTGTATCTAGCACAAATGCCTACATCCCCAGTGAGAAACCAAACTAAAACTTTTATAGCCAAGGCCAAATGACTGAACTGCACTGACTGCACACCTGATTTCATGAGCTTAAGCAATATCAAGACCAGGCCTGTTTTCCAACACCTTAAAATTATGCATTGAACTCCAAGACACAGACAAAAAAAAAACTATCAACAGTCATACTGGTTACTTCAAATGCAATGATTCCTGTTTGTTTATGGCTTGCACATCATCAAGAAGAAAGGGCAACACCATGAAATAAGTAAAAAATACACATACCCTGTTTATTTTACTGAGACAACAGCTTTCTCAAGCAGATAGCCAGTCAGTTCTGGCACCATTACAGTATACACTGCTGGCTCTTAACTAATGTCACTGCAGACCCTAAGCCCTTGAGGACTCAGCTCAAAAATTTACCTACAAAATTGGCTTCTCACATCAACACTCAGGACAGAACCTCTGGAGAAAACGTCATGCGTACAATGAGGTGTTTCACATTGTCTAACCCCTGCTATACCAGGCGATAGGGCGATGCATTTGATACTTGGCATCAACATTCCTAGAGTCCACTGGTTACTTTAAGAGGTGTCACAGGAGTGAAATGAATAGACCTCCTGTGCAGTCATACACACAGACACACCAGTGTTAACTCATCTGAGAACCAATGTGCATTTAATTTCAGTTATTCTTGACTCTTGTGATATTGGTTTAATTGAGGGTTTAATTGATTTAATTGATTCAAAACAGACCGCCAAACTACCAAGGCAAACTGCACTCTTATTCACGCCAATAAAACTCATCTGAAATCCAATGGGATGTCATCATTGTAATGCAGAAAAGTATTTGGCTCTCCAACCTCAACATAAAAAAGCAAATAGGTTTGTATTTCTAAATTGAAAGTGATTTCCATAACATCTCAGATGAACAAATCGGGCAACTCACTCCAAACATCAACATCTACCATTATGATACCCAAGAAGGAATTTCTATGCCATAGCAAAACACCTCATATTGACCCAGGCATCTGCCTGAGATGGTGTAAGTCAAGGGTGGCCAACCTGTAATGCGTGCCATAAGTGGCATGGGCAACCTGTGTGTGGCACACAGAAGATTGAGGAAGGGCCAGGCAGCATGGCAGATAGGGCAAGAAGCAAATGCAGAGCAGCAGATTGGGTGCAGAGCACAGAGCAGAGAGCAGAAAGCAGAGCAGCAGATCAGGCAAGGGAAATGGATCATACTGACACTCAAGGAGGGTACAAGGCTAATTTGTGGCACACCTGCCAAAACAGTTGGCCCCACAATGATTTAAGAGTAGCCCATCCTGTATCTGTGTAGGTTTTTGGAAGAAGTGATGACTGAGGTTCCTTCCAACTATGACCAACAAATAGTTATTACACAGAAATGTTCAAGCAAACTAGGCCTTGCTTTGTTGGGGTGTTGTGCATTTAGAGTTAAGCCAAGTAAAATAAGTGAGCTTATGGATGCATTTCCTGGCTTGTTTTCTCCTGAGAGTCATTAACATCCTGGGACTGGACTAGTACATTAGAGATAACTAGGAGGTGATAAGAGGGGCCTTGTGTTGAAGCAGAACTGCATGAAGCAGAGCAAATAGGGACCATACTCACGAGAAAAAAGTGAGACTTTACAAAGAGACAATGTAAAAACACGTACCTATGTATTGTACACATTTCTTCCAAGAATCATAATAGCAACTGAAATACACAGGCCTACGTTAAAATAAGCCCCAAGCAAAGAGCAGGGGAGGGAAGATCCAGACCAAGCATAGCCTGGCCCATTCATTCATTCCTGGAGTCCTATCCAGGGCAGCAGCAAGAGTTGGAGCTGGGGCTGAGTCTTTGCTAGACTCCATGGGGTTAGGCTCAAGCAGCTCCTGAGGTACGTGGTGGGGCAGGATTAGGTGGGATGTCACATTTGTGCTCAGGGGAATCCTCCAGGTGGAGGCAGGCTGGTTGGTCGGCTGGCTGGATACTTGGCTTTCCCACCCAGAAGTTTCACTACAGGTGGAGTTGTATGGTAATGACCCAGAGAGGACTACCTCATAAGCGGAAACCATCTGCAAGAGGTACTGATAGCTGCAGGGTGAGGAGTGGGGGCTGTGGATACCTCTGGGAAGCCACTGCTTCTTTTCCTCCTCGGAGCAGTTATTTCAAGGCTCCTTCTTATTTCTCCACCAAAGGCAAAGCAGAAGCTTCTGTCTTCCTCTCCCAACTGGCCAGTGCACATAAGGGAGAGGAGGAGGAGGATGTGAAAATCCCCTTGGAAAGCAGTTCTTAACACCTAATAGCATGAGAACTGCTGCATCCCAAAGGGATTAGCATCTCTGAATCCCTTTACCATGGAAAAATGTTTCTCTATACACTGCACCTATTTTGAGTTTACTGTTGACTTTTCCAACAACTACACTAACCTAGTGCATCCCCACAGTGCCAGAGTAAACAAGGTGCTAACACGCTATCATGGTTTTAGCTAACCCTGACCAAAACAGGCCTGGACAGAACAGGAGTTCAGATGCCAACGGCTGGTCTACGTTAGCACTTCCTTTGGTGGAGGCGAGTTGCGTATAGCGTCAAGGCAGAATGCTCAGTGTGGACAAGACACGTGAAGAGTTAAAGACAACTGAAATATGGTGCAGCAGTTAGGGACTTGAGCTCAATTCCACTACAAACAGTGTCAGTGTAATTAATGCTTATTAGAAGTAGGTTCCACCAGGAATATTCAAATAGCAAGTCCAAAACTACAGACATGTACAGTTAAAAAGGGGGCTCGTTTTTAAACAGTTTTCATGGCTTAAAACAGACTGCTATTTTAAAAAGCATATTGTTTTAAATTGAAAGGAACATTTGGTAAGTGGAATGACACCCTTTTGATGGCGCACTCATTAATCAATGAAAGCATACTCATAGTGTCTTATCAGCCCGGACTAGACAAGATGCACCCTGGGGCAGGACACATCTGCTCTGGACCTTTGCATTTCTTAGGCCACTTTAACCCTCAGTGGGCATGTCTACATGAGATGTTTACTGCAGAGTTGCATAATTAACTCCACAGCAAAATGTCACCATCTACACATGCAATGTTATTAGGACAGAGTAAACTAATTAACTTTGCCATAGGATAGCACTGCCAAACACAAGTATTGTCCTATGGCCAAGTTATTTTCTTTGCCGCAACACACATATAGATGCTGATGGGGCTGGCTGGGGCAAGAGTACTTCAGTGTGGAGGCTGCCTGCTGGCTAACCCTGCACTAAAGCACCCTCATGCCCCAGCCAACCCCCGCCAGCAAACAGAGCCAGGTCAGAGCAGCCCCAGGCTGGCAGGCTGACCCCAGGACCACGTACCAGCTGGGGCTGCTCCGGTCTGGCTCAACATGCTGCAGTCCTGGCATGCCATGTGTTCAAATGGCATGCCTGGGAGCAATATACTCTGGTGCAAAATGTGCCAGAGTTTATTCAACTGCCTTAATAGCACATGTAGACATGCCCAGTAAATAGCTGAGATGGATCTACAGTTCACAGAATGAGAACTGGCCTTCTGCAGCAAAAATATTTCCCTTTGAGTATTGACTAATGAATATACACTCCAGGGAGTTCAGTTCTTGACGCATTGGTCCAATGGAAAGTATCCCCTTAGCTACTTTTTTTTTTAAATCTAAGTCCTAAATAGCTACAAACATTTTCTGTATCCTATACATTGCTGGTTCCTTCCTGTCCTACCAGCCACTCAGAAGGATCAACCAGTTAAAGGTGGAAGAAGAAACAATTTCTACTTTCAACACTGTTAAATTCAAAAGTGTTATTAGCACAAAGGACTTTAAAAGTTTGAAAGACAGTAGGTATAAAATCCCCAGCCTGTCTTCCCAATTAGAGCCTTTAGAACAGTTCATCCTTTTTGTTGAATGATCATGACAAAGAAAATAATCTGTTCATGGCATAATATCACAAAGGCGTGTGGGATATATGTCTTTGGAAAAGAGAGAAATGCATTCAATATTTCTCGGTATACTATGCTATAGTCAATTGGACCAGTAAAACAGTCTGTAACATTCATTCAAACATACATCTCCATAAAGGATAAGTTATGCAACTGTACAATCTACCTTTCTACGGCAACCTTAGTTCTACAAGTGCTCAATCATTATAGATATACAATAGTGACATAGATAAATAACCATAGTGTATATATAAATGGGTCCTTTCAGAGTTAAATAGGTTTTTCAATAGTTCCCACAATGCTACATTCATGCTACCAGGTTCACTGAAGTGGGGTTTTACTTTAAACAAGAGAGAGAGGGAGCATTTTCTCATTCTTCATTTAACAATGTAAGCAACAGCCCAAACCATCCAAGCAAACTAGGAAGTGAGAGGGCCATGGAGGGATGCAATTTTGTATCAAAGTTTTACTCCTGTCATTGTCCTTTCGCTAACATAATTAATACATCCTCTTTGCTATGATAGCACATACAACACCTAACTGCCAGTAGTGCAGCTAAGAAGAGTTAGCATGCCAAATATTAGTTCACCAATATATATCTTTAAAAAAAACCCAAAAAACAAAAAATCCCACACTGGCATGATCTTCCAAAAGCACTGGGGTAGTGTCAAATATCCTCTTTGATGAAGTCTGAAAACTTGAAACATGGTCAACCAGAACAGGAGTCATCTCCCCAGTGAACAGCAGCTTACAAACCACCCTGAGGTCAGCCTGGCACCAACTGGCAAAGAGGTCGAGTTTTTTGAGAGCTGCTCATAAAGGGTCTACAGAATTTTCAAGAGGAGATCTTTGAGCTATTTGGTTTGGCATGTTAATTTTCAGTGATTGCAAAATATCCCCACCCCCC
>JAGPOW010003310.1:8396749-8421629 GCA_030014935.1 Caiman crocodilus
CCCCCCACCAGTTACTTACCTACTATACGTATATTATTTCTTAAAGGTTTGCTATAAAAATGTCATTAATGTACATGGTTCAGCAGTTTTAGCCAGAGGCCTGCTCCCCACTGTTACAGTAACACACGGGGGAAGGAAAGGAAAAGGGATATTCTACAGATCAGAACAAATGTTCTTTCTTAACTATTCAAAGGAAGGTTTGTACATGTATTTTTTTTTCTTCACTGCACAACCAACTAGTTTTAGACACTAATAAATCAGGAGACCAAGTTAACTATACCTGGTTATTCTCCAGCATATTTTACTTCTCTGAGAAACAAATTGTGTAATCTCCCAAAATAGCCAGGGTGACCTGTGGAGACTACAATAATATTTGTCCCTTATACACACAGGAGACTAGAAGACTAAAAAAGAAAAAGTAACTCTATTCCAAAATATATCCTCAAAGATATTAAGCACAAATCTGGATTTTAAAAGCATAGCTGCTCACAAATAAGAGCTATGTAATCCATTTGTCCCAGACATGAAGGATTTGGACGGGAGAGCTGAGATCTACAAGTGGGTTGATGTAGCGCTAGAAAAAAATGGAGTTTACAAGTCAGCAACTGGCAACTACATGAACAGGGAGAGAACCAAAATTGTGCTACTAAACCAACGCTACAAACTTCAAGAAGCATTTCATTCAATTCTTTCAAATGCCTTTGCATATAAATCTCTTTTGAGGATTTCTCGTATTCAGATACTGCTCTGCTCCACACCGCTATCTGGAAGAAGACTTCATCTATCAAAAGGCAGCAGTAGACTGAAATGACAAATCCTTAACATGGCTATTCGCTTCTCATTCGTGATCAAATCCGAATGAAACGGACCAAGATTCCCTTCAGTCACACATTGTATTTCTAACTTAAAAATTCAGCAAAACTAAAATCGGCTAGTTTTGTAAGCAGCAAAGATAAAGTAACAAAGTTGTGTCTAACTGGAGGAGAAATATACATTCGTGAGAACACATACAATTAGTGCAACACAGCTACTCTGAAATTAAAGAGAAAAAACAAACAGGATTGATCAATGTAGCAGACATGCAGAGTCTGCTAAGTTATGTTAAAACCATGTTGCTGGTGATTAAATATGTCTACAGAAGATATATTACTATTTTGAATATATTTTCAAGCAGACCAAAAATACCTCATCTATTGGTTACTGATGTGTTATTTTTTTAACTATTTAAATATTGGGGGGGTTCTCCCCCCTCTATTTTATAAAAATTGCACTTATTTTCTATTAACCCCAAAAAACGTTAAACTTCAATTCTGTTTCAATATATATTCACATTAAGTTTCTGAACCTTCTTGATCAAAGCTTGCAGGAGTAAGCATGGCTTTCCTTGCCTTCAGAGTTCCTTTGCACAGCGAATGGCGCCTCTGGGAGGCTGCCACTCTTCTAGCTCTGTGCTTAAGTCGCTGCGTTTCTGTAGTGCAAGGATTATTTATTTTTATTTTTATTTTAAGAAAACCTGAGCTCTAAATGTCTTTAAAAGGACCTGGAATCGATTCTGGCCCAACATGACCCAAAACAGCTCAGTCCTGCAAGAAACTCCATCGTGTCCCCTTTTCACACAGCTCTTTCTGAGAGACTATGGCTCTGGCCTGAGGTGTATGAGGTGTCAAACCATCCTCTTCGAGTCTCAGTCTTTGTCGGACAGACGTTCCTCTTGGTAAATTTCTGGCTGCTCCTCCTCCTATCCCTCCAGCACCACTGCCTCCAGCAGGGATTCAAAGGGCTCCTCCTACCAATAAAAAAGTCTCTTTGCAGCAAGCACGACTTCTCAAATACTGATGATCAACCTCCTCTTGTAAAGTCTTCTCCAGCTCATAAAATGTCATCATAATCCAACAGTTTGGAGTGCTGGCGGGTCTTCCAGAGGCGGTAAAGGCGGAAGTCAAAGTAAGTCTCAATCATTTGCTTACCTAGGATAAGAATGAAGACAAAGGGCAGAGGTTACCACAGCCGTGCAATGGGCAGAGCAAAGACCAAACAGACTGCAGCATAGCAGCCAACAAAATCAATCCCAACCATTTCATGTAAACACCTCCTCCTCCTGCTGGAAGAGTTCATCTCCATGTTTCCCAGAAGGACACTGCTAACAGGTAGCGCTTGTCCAGGATGTCCCTCATCCTGTCTGAAAATGCCCAGGCAGGTAATGATCCAATTATTTATCCTCAAAACTGGAGCTGCCTCAAAGGGCTGCAGTATGGGCTTCTCTTCCTACAAGAGCTGGGAGGGGAACCAGAGCTCTGTCTCTGTGCCCCATTCAGTTCTTGGGCTCTCTACACAGACTGCCGGCCAAGGTGACCACTAGTGGCTGATGAGCAGGGAACCTGGTTTTCTCCGATTTAAAAAAAACCCCTAATTTTCTGTTTAAAAAGGTAACCCTAAATCCACATTTTTCTGTAATTAAAATGAAATGCCACTAATACAGACAGACCGGCAGACAGTGGTGTTTCATTTTAATCATGGAAAAATGCAGATTTGGGGTTACTTTTTTTACACCGAAAATTAGGGATTTTTTTAAATCAGAGAAAACCAGGTTCCTTGCTCATGAGGGCACACCGTAACTCACTGTCGCTCTACAACCTTACCTGCGAGAGATCCCGTAGCTGGGTCTCGCCACAAACCCAGTGAGAATTTGAGAACCAAAGCCAGGTAAGGGGAGGGAGGGGAATCTGGGGGCTTTCTCCTCACCTGAAAAGCACTGTAAAATGGATTTTCTTCAGGCTTATATCAGCTCTAGTTTCCCTAGGTTACAGGGAATTTGTAAGGCAAAAGTCTATGCTAACTGACCACATCTGATTTCCATAGTGAAGAATTTGATAAGGCTTTTTATGTGAACAGCTTTTGTATCTCTGACAAAACTACTTTACTGGACAGCAACTTCACAGAAACCCTCACAGGGGCTGAGGCTGGGGCTGGCCAATGCAGCTGCACAAAAGCAAAAAAAAAAATCCAACAAATCACAGAATAAACAATCCTAGACTATAAAAGGCAGAAGGCAGGAAAGGGATTTTCTCTTTCCAAGCTGATTAAGATCAGTTTGAGATGACTCCGTGACGGGTAGCAAGGGATTAGAGTGGTTACATTGTTCGTGTATTCCAGATTTATCATGACGGGGAAATGATAATACAGCCTCCACCCCCATTTCCCCATGGAGCCAAGCATCAGGCTGCTAGACACCACTCACATAACGTATTCTTCACAGAACTCAGCCGCTCCTGCCAGGCTGTGTACAAAATTGACATTTAACGACTTGCCTGCATGAATAGCTGCTTCGCCTGCACAGTTGCGAGGCTTCACTGTGGATCCTGGGCATGCACTTTGAAGCGTGATGACCCACCCTACGCAGGAGGTGCATAGTGCTTCCTACAAAATGCTACAGCCCCTCCCTGCGAGGGTGCTCCATTAAAATCAGTGGGAGTAAATGATGTTCTCAAAAATGGTCAGGGGGAAGTAAGCACTTTGCTGAGTCAGCCTTATTGCTAGGGATCTGCTCACATTGAAGAGCCAGGCAGCCAATTTCTCGGACAGATTGCGACGCTGTTTTCGCGGGCTTATCATGGGTGAGGCCCCCCATGCCTTTGACTGGCTAAGGGGCCCCAGTGGCCCTGCCCCTTGCTGCTGATTGGTTGGCAGTATTGTCGGTCATACAGTGCCACCCCTCACTGCTGATTGGCGAAGAGGGCTGTCTGTCGTGTGCCCCTGGGGAGCCAGCATTTTATTTTTAGTAAGTATTTTTTTCTGGATTTCACGGACATTGCCCAATTTCATAGACAGTGTCTGATCTTGCGATTTCTGCGAAATCTGTGAAACTGCAAATTGGGTAGGTTCCTACTTATTGCCCTTAATGCTCCTTGAAGGTGACGCTGAGCACCTTCAAGGCTGAGATGCTCTAATTAACTAACAGACACTATAAACTATGCAGGCTTCCTTTACTAGAAGCTGGGCCCGAGTCATTTTATGGGTTCAAACTCTGTGCCCAATCTATTCCGTGTCTCTACCAGAGCTATATGAAAAGGACTATGGGAACTGGACTCTAGCCTCAAAGCTGCCTGGTCCAGCAGTAAAATGCCCAGAGTGTATAGAGAGTAACGCTGCACAAGGTCATCCCAGGAGAACAAAGATTCCAAATGGAGCAGATGGATCAAAATCACAACGCCCATGTCACATACGAGGGAAAGGGAAAGCGAAGCACCTGCAGCTTCTAAACTCTCTCAAAATACAGGAAAAGGCATCTATACAAACATGAGCTTTATCCAAGTCCTTGGCTGACAAAGGAAGCCAGTATGACATTAGTGCTGGCTTCAGTATCCTCTGGAGGATAAACGACCACAAACATCCTTAAGGACCACATTCCACTCCCAGCTGCACACGAATTTCTCTCCTACTGACTCCAGCATGCTCCAGTAACATAATGCATCTCCTAAACTATAACCACAGGGTGGGGGTAAGTATTAGTTTTGGAGTATTTTTGTTGATCTGCCATTGGCATTAGCTCTGGAGAAGGCTACCTAGCTGCAAACGTAACAACAGGTATAGTTAAAAGGAAAAAAAAAAAGCAAGGATGGTAGAAGAATAAGACAGATAAAACCAACAGACAAACAAACAATGAGGTTATTAAAACCAAAAGAAAGACCAAATGACTTCTGTTTTGTGGTGGGCCACAAACAATTTCACTGGTGCTTTGGGAAGGTGATCGTTTCACGAGGCAGTTATGCTTAAGGAACACATACATACACTTACCCACACACTCTCATAAATGCCCACTAGCATTTATGGCAAAAGAAATTACCTTGAGCTGAGAGTTCAAGTGGAGACTCAAAGGCAACCCTATAAGGATTCATTAGATTTTTCAGATTCTGAAATAGCTGAAATGAAAAAGATATTAAAACTTCGGAGCTGAACCCAAAGAGATGCTTAGAATTAAATGACTTGCTAGGAGGGCAAAAGAACGCAGGAGAAGAGAGAACTAAGACCCTTTAAAACAGCAAGACTCTGTCCCTTGGACCTTGGGAGCTGTGCACATACTTACTGCTCTCTCTGGGATGCACAACATCTACAGAGCAGGTAAATCCTTAGAGAAATGGGACTGTAAAGAGAGCACCCCAGCCCTTACTGTGAGAGGAGAAGGCATTCAACCAAGGTGCTGGGCTCTGTGACACTGCAGTAGATTCACCCACTGAGAGCCCCCAACGGTGCCCCCGGGAGCCCTTACCTTCTCCCCATTGGGGTTTCCCAGAACGTAGCAGCCCATGATGTGAATGAGATTTGGCTCAGGGTTGATTTTGCTCATTAGTCGGCTTAGCTTCTTCCAGAAGCTAGAAGAAATATAAGGAAACAAAATACCATATTTATTCAAATATAAGACTTCCCTGATTATAAGGTGACCACCCAATAATTAGATTCTATATATGGAAAATTTCTAAATATGTTGTAATTTTACAGGTACAGAATGTAATTATTGGTTTGACTTGAACCGGTCCCCTTCCCACTGCTACAGCAGGGAAAATAAATCTGGGAGATCAAATAGCCTCTTTGCTTCCCCCCAGTTTTTTCCTTCGGTCACAACTTCCCCTTTTCCTTGCTGTCAGACCCTGCTCTCTCTGAGCGTGTGAAAGTGAGGAGTGAATTTGAAGACAATGACCTTGAAATTAAACATGACTGTAGCAATTTGCATTTAGCACCCACAGACTTAGTTCATCCAGAACTGATGCATGTCATCTTTTTTCAAGTTCCTGCAAGTTTTAGCAGAAGTGTATGTGTGTGTGTGCGCATGTGTGTATATATATAAAATTAAATATAAATATACACAAGTGTGTGTGTGTGTACACACACACGCGCGCGCGCACGCACACACACATAAATTTCATGTCTCAGGACAAATTGGACAAATCAGTTCCAAATTCTATCCACTAAGCAGAGCTCAGTCATTCAAGTCTTTGCAGTGCTACCGCTGGCAAGTATCCCATCTCCCATACCCTTCAGCCTGTGGCTTCAGATAGTCTCAAAATCATGGCAGGCATCCATTAGTTCAAAGCCAAAAGGTTCATGATTTAACACACAGTTCACTGGGCTGGGCTTCATTAGACGCAACAGCATTTCAAGCCCTGGTAAGCCACGACATGCAATACAGTTCACCCCAAATCCCTCTGCTATGCCCTCTCTCAGACTGGCACATATGATTGGTGTGGGGTGGCCCTGTCCTTGTATGTGTCTATACTCCAGATACACCCCACAAAGGTATCTGGACTATATACACAGTCTGAGCACTGCTGAACTGTGGGATCACCACGCAGGGTGTGGCCACACTAAACAGATGTGCCAGGCTGAGAGAGGAGGCGACAGAGAGCGATGGTAGAGCCACAGACTTGAATGACTGAACTCTGATCAGTTAAAATTTGGAACTCGATTATTGCGCTTTGCATAACAATCTGAAACCAATATGTCCCTTGAAATGAAATATTAAAAAAATATATTTTTATAGTGAAGCTCAGTTTTAGCTGCATTTACTCAACTTTATAGTTGGCTTCCATTGCTGAACACATGGTGCATTTGGCAGCAGTTTAACGAAAGGCAATGTATTTAGTAAAATTTCCTTGTACGTGATTATAAGATAAGGGTCTTTTTTCCTCGTACTAATTAAAAAAAACACCTCGTCTTAGAATCAAGTAAGTCTCATAAGCATTTTAATCCATCTCCTTTGTGCATGATCATCTAAATACACGTGTGCACAATGCCCAGAAACTAGCCGAGCACTAAGGAGGCCAAGGTAGGGCCAACCTTGCAAGGTACCCAACCCCCTCACCTCTTAAGCTATTTTGTAAGATTTCTCACAAGAAACCCTATATGCCTGTGCTGCCCCCCATCCATAAATTGAGTGTCACTTGCCTGCAGCAGAAGAGAGCACCTGCATACACTTGCAGTCTATTGCTCTGGATCAGCTGCAGTGCAGAGTTCCCAGAGCAAAGCTTGTAGAATTAGTCACTTGTGGCAAGAATTGGCATTTTCCCCCAGAAAACTTCTACATCCAGAATCTCTGCCTCCATTACACAGGACAATGCAGCCATGCTCATTGTTCCTCAAGTCTGATTACAAGTCTTTTTCATTTTTTGTCTGAAGTTAGTGTATTTTAATTATTTCCCCATTCATCCATTTCCTTCAATTTCCCCCCTCCCAACATAGATTCTGCATAGCTCACATTAGACCCACGAGTTTTGGAGAGCGAGGCTATGCAAACTTCTTTGCAGGGCTTCACCCAAGAACTTCAGATAAAGCCATAAAAAGTGACACTGATAAAAAGTGACACTGACTGGTTCCTCGACAACCTCATTGTTTAGGTACAAGGCTGTTTACTGAGATTTTGGTGGTTCAAGTATAGTAATTAAGGGCCCAGGCAGACACTACCAACAGGCAGGATTTAAGCTGAGCCAGCACCAACTCCCTTGGTATTACCACGCAGACAGATCAGAGACACTTCAACACAAGCATGGAAAGTCATAAAGCAACTCACAGGATCATATCTTCCTCCTTCTCCACTTTGGCAAAGGTGGCAACTTTGTTTTTCAACAAGTATAAGTGTCCAGGACCTCCCTGCAAGGATAAAGGTAGACATAGCAAACTACCCTGATCCCAGAAAATTGAACAAGCTCTGTGTGTGTGTGTGCATGCATCTCACTCTCATACCTAGAGTTCTATACAACTGTTTTGAGATGCCCCTTGGGAGGCCAGAGCAGATACAAGGGGCTCTCCATTCTGCAGCTGACACAAAGTCCTGCAGCAGGTTGACCTTGCCTCAGACAAAGGAATGAACAATGGGGCTCTCCAAAGTGGGGGGAAAAAGAGCTAGAATCATAGAAAATTAGGGTTGGAAGGGATCTCAGGAGGTCATTTTGTCCAACCCCCTGCTCAAAGCAGGACCATACCGAACTAGATCATCCCAGCAAAAGCTTTGTCTAGCCAAGTCTTAAAAACCTCCAAGCATAAAGATTCCCCCACCTCTCTAGGTAACCTCTTCCAGTGTTTTACTACCTTCCTACTGAGAAAATTCTTAATATCTAACCTAAACTTCCCTTGCTGCAACTTGAGACCATTGCTCCTTGCTCTGTCATCTGCCAACACTAAGAATAGTCTAGCTCTATCTTCTTTCAAACCTCCCTTCAGGTAGTTGAAGGCTGCTATTAAATCCTCTCTCAGTCTTCTCTTTATTAGACTAAGCCCTGTTCACTCAGCCTCTCCTCATAAGTCATGTCCGCCAGCTCCTGAACCATTTTTGTTGTCCTCTGCTGGACTCTCTCCAATTTGTCCACAACTTTCTGGTAGTGTGAGGCCCAGATGTGGCCTCACCAGTACTGAACAGAGGAGAATAATCACTTCCCTGGACCAGCTGGCAACACACCTACCAATGCAGCCAAGTATATATTAGCCTTCCTTGCAACAAGGGCACACTGCTAGCAAATGTTCAGCTTATTGTCCACTGTAACCCCCAGGTCCTTTTCTGCAGAGCTGCTGCCCAGCCAGGCAGTCCCCGGCCTGCACTGGTGCATGGGATTGTTTTGTCTGAAGTGCAGGGCTCTCCACTTGTCTTCGTTGAACCTCATAAGATTCCTTGTGGCCCAATCCTCCAATTTGTCCGAGTCACTCTGAACTCTAACCTGACCCTCCCATGCATCTACTACTCCCTCCAACTCAGTGTCATCTGTAAACTTGCCGAGGGTGCGCTCTATGCCATCTTCCAGGTCACTGATGAAGACACTGAACAAAACTGGCCCCAGGACCAACCCCTGGGGCACTCCACTTGATACCAGCTGCCAACTAGACATTGAACCATTGGTTACTACCCTCTAATTACTAGAAGTTGACCAGGAGTCTCTGGAAGTAACCCACTGATTAGTAGTTTGAAAATACATTGGTCAGGACTCATGATTTGGATTATAGCTGTTTCCATATAACAAATAATAAACATTAACACCCTATACTCTCCATGCCATTTTTGCTCTGTCCTTAGTCAGGAATTATTGCTACTGATTTGAATGGTAACTTTCTCAAGTGACAGCTGAGGTGTGGGTAACAGCAGAGTAATTCAGGTATCTCACTGAGGAGCCAGAAGTGCAAGTTTGAGTCTTGCTCTGGATTTGTGTTCAAGGAGCCCTCACCTGACTCAGCCAAAATGAGTGCATGGCTAACCAGTCTGGAGAGCTGAAGGCAACTGAACATAGTGGAAAGCTAGCTGCCTCACTCTGTTGTATGCCTTAACATGCCAGCCTGAAGGGCTACTGAGGACAGACCTTTGACCAGCAGCTGAATAAAACGGGAAAAAACAGCTTCAGGGTATTATATATACTGTGCCCTTCTCTTCCATGCACACCACCACAGGGACTTCTCCCTGGGAGAGGGGCCACATCCCACTCACAGCTGGAGGTGGAACAATGGCTCAACCTACACTTTGCTTTTTCCTCCCCCTCTTTCCCCAAGGCATGAAGCACCCTTGGGAAACAGCCCTTGTGCTCCAGAGTATGGGGTCTACAATCCTACTCAGCTCTTACAGAAGCCGCATAGAAAGGGGAAGGCTTCCTAATAGCTTCCCACTCCTAACTGAGTACCTGAATGAAGGCAAAGAGGAATCTCACCCTTTATCTGTCCATTTAAACAAGTCATTCCATAACTGCTTATCAAGGCTTCCTCTAATGCCCTCTGGAGCATCTGCATCTGGCCATGCCCAGAACCACCCTACTGGGCTAGATGGACCCCTGCCTGATTCAGTATTTCTCTGTTCCTATATGAAAGCAAACTGCAGGAAGCTTTATGAAAACAATAAATAACTATCAGACTCTAAATACTTGCTCCTTTTTCTGTGAGCTTCCTCAGGAGGCCTTCTTGGAGGTCAGCTTGCAAGGGCTTTCTTGAAAGAAGATGAAAAGCTTCCAATGCCTAAGCTTTTGCTGCGCTAAGACAAATTTTCTCTGCTGCCGTCATAGTGAGCTGAGGACATTTGCTGGTCAATGGATATGAAATGGGAATTGGATAGATGTGATTACTTTAATAAAACCTGGTGCAGACTGGCTTTAGAATATTGTTTTCTGTAGTTAATTTGTCCCTGTAGAAAATACTGTTTTTTAACAAAGTGCCAAGGGCATCAATGCTTTCATGTACCTGACAGAAAATCAGCATCTTCCAGATTTTGCAGCCCTTCCGATAAATGTTCAGCTTCTTCTCTATTTCCTCTGTAGAAAAGTAGGAACAGTACCAGTGAGTGAGCCAAAGAGAAAATGGAAAAGATACACAAGATACATTCACGAGCACTCACTCGTGTCTACACACTGTGGCTCTTCTACAGAAGACATATTCACTAGCACTCACCTGCATCTAGATAGTAAGGCATCATGACCTGAATCTGAGTGGTGCTAAGGACCTCCATTTCAGGCTGATTTTGAATCAGCACCATGTTTTGTAGCCTTGCAAATCAGAAAGCCAGCGCATGATTTACAAAGCAGGAAGAGCAGAATGGAGCCCCATATAACGAGCCTGAGTCATTAGAAGCACCGTGCCAGGACTCGGGCAACTTGGGCCCTATTCCCAATTTTGTCAGTGGCCTATGAGATGATTTCCCTGTACCTCAGCTTCTCCATCTATAAAAGATGGATAATGATACTACACTCCTCTGTAAAGCAGTCTGAGCTCTACTGATGGAAAGTGCTATATGAAGAAGAGGGCAAAAAAACCTCAAAGCATACCAAGAATGTCTTCAAAGGTGGCGTGTTCATGATCCTAGAAATGAACAAGAAGGACATTTCAACCACATTTTAATTACTTGTCATCTCTTTTCATGCAACACTGAGCAGAGTTTCACTAAGGAGTAAGCAAATAAGGTGGAGTTCAATTAGACAAATTGGGTGGGCTCACTCACCATGACAGAAATGCCTGCCAAGCCCAGGGACCTAGGTAGAGTGCCCTCAAAACCAGTTACAGTTTGTAGCATGGTGAGCCCCAGCCTCCGTTTCATCAGCCACCTCATGCCTCCCAGCAGACATGTAGCCAGGGTCCTATGCAGCTAAATAATGTTACATACAACATAACCCCATAAATCCAGCACGCTTGAGACCGAGCACTTGTCGGAAATTTGAAAATCCTGGATTTCTGAAACCAGAGCGGTGGCCAGTCGTGCAGCAGCAACACGGAGCGGTGGATGGCAGAGGCAGCCACCACATGCAAGCTTCCCCCTCTGCTGCGGGACCGGGCGGCTGCTACTCCCTGATGTAGCAGCGTATTTTTAAAAAGTGCCAGATTTTTGAGAATTCTGGATTTTTTATATCTGAATTTACGAGGTTATGCTGTGTTATAAACACCCTTTAACCAAAAAAAGGACTGGGGCCATGTTACAATAAAGCCCCAGACTTGACTGAGGCTCTGGTGAACTACCCTGGTAAAGCGGGGCAGTGGAACTCAGCTTTCGCTGCAAATGCTCTGGGAGTAGAAACCTTGAGTTCGCACAGCAACAAATTCACTTGCAAAGCTAAAGCTCTGGCTACATAAACAAATTACCACCAGCTGAGCTAGGGTGTGAATTAACAACACACCTGCTATTCCACTGACTTAACTGAGGAACGAGCTACTTCACATATTTTGTGAGGCACCTGTGTGTGCATAAGTACTTACCACAGAGTATCTGATGCACTGTAAATTTACACCTTATCTCACCTCTCAGTAATTTGATTGTGTAGCCATGCCCCATGTGAATATAAACAGAAGACAGTAAGAGTGGCACACAGTCAAGGCTCCAGAACAATATTTACTGAGATGGGGCTCCTGTGGTTTAACATTTGTGTATACAGATGAACCCATAATTCATAAATTACAAGACTTTCCAATTCTGGGCTCCCCATGTGGCTCTGCCAATGAGTCTGACGTAATGCTGGGTCTCTCTTGAGCAGCTATTTGTCTTCTGTGCCAAACGGTGCGCTGGTTTTTCTGAGACATTATAAAGCCCACTAGGCACCGGGATTGAATCACAACATTCATTTTCACTTGTGAGCCACCCTAGTGCTTTGATACCTGAACAGCATGTAGAGAGCAGAAATACTCACATAGAGAATAGGGATGATGGAGGGGTCATCCCTGCGGATGATTGTCGGGATGTACTCGGCTTTCGGGACTTTGGAAGAAATGAGCTGAGGAGGAAATAAGAAGTGCAAATGGGTCATAAGGTGAAACGGGAGCAAAGGCACAAAGGAACCATAAGCAGGCACTTCATTCTGGGGAGTGGCCTGTCTACATCTGTATTATATATGATGTCTCCTTGGTCACCCAAAAAAAACATTTTTGGGGGGATTAGAAATAACCTGTTTAAAGAAGCTATATTTCTATCCTGTTCTTCCTCAGGCATGGAAACCAACTGGAAAGTGGTAGAAAATAGAGGCACAGTTTAAGGAACCCAAGCACTTTGTGCAGTAAAGTCAGGGGTGCAGCACAAGCCTGTGTTTACAGGCCAGGTCCTGTCATGGCATTAATTAGGCTCCCAAGGCAAGCTGAATAATTGGTAGTAGGGGAAAGCTAAGACCCCCATCTCCACCTCTATTCACACTCGCACACAGCTGCTTGTCGGTAAATCTAATGATCCAGTGAACAGAGAGATTCTGGTCATTCTCCTGTGAGGCCCATTCTGCTCCTGCTGTTCCTCTTTCTAGCCAGCTTTAGCAGCTGCACGTCACCAAACCTCCCCGCTCCCAACCTGCTCTTCTGCATCCCTGCGGTATATCAAGGGAGCTGAGTGTGTTATAGCTGAGCAAGCCAAGCACGGGCAACAATAGAGGGAGCAAGTCAGCTGCACCTGGCAAATGATTACCAAGTGCCTGGAGCACAGCTGAAGCATCAGTCCAGTCACCAAGCTGAGCGGGGGCACTGGTGGGACTCACCAGCAGAGTGGGAGAACGCAGTTAATTTCCTGCCTGTCACGGGCCATTTGTGGCATCAGCAGGCATGAATGTGAAGGGACAAAATGTCAGTATGATCTTTGCTGCTATAGCGTTTGTAATAAAATGAATCCTCCTGTTGTCAGCCAAAGTGCGTCTCACTGCATCACGGCTCTGCTAGCACAGCTCCATTCTCCCCTCATTTACACCATGATTTCAAGTAAGAGGAAGATCAGGTTCCACTGATCTGTCTCCTCGACAAAATGCTGCTGACATGATAAACTGTAACTGCAGTTATAAAATAGAAAGGCAGGCTTCTTCACCTCCAACGCCACGTGCAGGGGAAAAGTCTACTTGCATTGCTGTGGGGATGCTACAGAAAGAATACAGGGAAGGAATATAAAGAAAGGGCAACCTCCATTAGCTTCCACAATCCATATCTCAGCAATCTGAAGACAGTACCCAAGCAAGGACCAGTCCAGACGAGGCACTGGTCATGGCTTAGCAATCTTACCGCCCCAGAAGCCACCTCTTTTCAACTGTCGAGCTCACAATCTGCATTCTGCGCTCGATGTTTGCATGGTCAATGGGAGTTTGCCTGAGTGGGTACATCAGGATTTATAAAGGGTATACAGGGGGCTAACTAGAGACAATAGGAAAAAAGGCTGAAAGGGTCTGGGCTACAAAAACAGTTTAAAGAGCATAACGGACCTTATCAAGTTGTGTGTTTATTATTTCCCAGGGACTCCAGGGCAAATACACTCAGTTTACAAGTCAAATGATGGAAAGGAGGGATTCTTAATGGCCAACCTTGCACAGTTTCCCTAGGATCTCACAGTCAAGCTTGGCTATCTCCTTTGTATATATCTTTATAATCCAGGTCCTGGAGTCCAAGTGATACTTCCCTTGGCCTCTGAAGGCTTGTCTCTATACATCAATGGCAGGCCCTGGGGAGGATGGTTCTGAGCTCACCCCATCCACCCAAGTCTGCTGATAACCTCCAGAGCTGGAAGTTAAGCCACAAGGTTGCTTTGAATTTCTCCCCAGTATCCGCTCTTGAGACCTCAATCTCTGGCAGGTCCAAAAGTAAGTGCTGGGAACAAATCTGGAGCAGGTGGACTGGTGAACCTCTGGGTCTGGACTGCACCATGAGGCTCGGGTAGGTGGGTGAGCTCTCCTCCCTCGGATGCAGCACTGATGCAGTAGAAGGCCACAGTGACCCTTGTCTGCGTAATGAGGACGTGCGGGGGTGGCTGAGGGGTCTACTCTTCACCTGTTTGTGTCCTCAGAGCAGCAATGGTGGAAAAAAAGATGAGTTAGTCACAGAACAGGTAAAGATGTGTGGTGGGGAGGTAGACTTGAGGGTGGAGGGGAAGAGCCCTTACCATTATTTTTGGTGGAACAAAGTCCTCTCCATCACATGCTGCAGCTTCCAGCTCTTTCTCTGCTTCCCAGTTCAAGTCAAATTCATCCTCCAGAGCACAGCAGGAGTCCTGGAGATCATGGCCTGCCAGGAGACAGCATTAGAGGAGCATTACAATGGACACCAAGCCACAGGGCTCCTTGCTTTCTCCAGCTCTGGAGAGGGTGACTAAGTTGTTAACTGTGTCAAGTGCTATTAGACATGCAGCCTTCACCCACAAATCAAGCCAAAAGGGTCACCAGTGGTTCCAGAGCTCCACACCTGACCTTCAAAGCTGACTGATGTATAAGTAGACAGCTAATCTAGGGAAGAACAATTAAGCACACAGCCACCTTGTTTCAAATTGTGATGGTAGCACTTTCCAGTTATTTAGTCACTCCTGAGTACTCAGCATTAAACACCACTCTCAGATCCACAGAGAACAGCCTGTCATGGAAGAGATGATGGGGTCTGAAATGGGTGAGCTACAGGGGTTGTGGGGAATGTGGCTCACTAGGATTAGAATTTACTGGCAGGTGAAATGAAGGCACAAGACTATTAGGACCTGCTAACCTGTTATGTCCCATCCCTTTACAGCCATTCAGAAGACAAACCCAGATAACTCTGGCCTCACAGAAAGAACCGGTGCTGCACCAGAAACGATGTGGCGTGAGGACTGGTACACAAAGCACTGCAGCTCAACAATGTTTGGCCAGGATTTGCTACCTTGCCTGGTTGCTGCTTCATGGAGAAAAATGCACTTCAAAATAACTGAGCAAGAGGAGCTAGCCATGGAAGGAAGGGTTCCCGAAGTCAGCGATTCGTGTATGAGAACCAAGCAAGACAAGCCCCATTCTGTGCACTTCGAGAATCCAGGGTCAGTGGTCAGTGCTGGATCTCATGCTAGGCACAGAGAAGAACGCACACTATTTATGTGCATCTTCCTATTAGTCTCTAGGTTATCTAAGGGCAGGGGAGAATTTAGGCTGTCATGGAACAATCGGGTCATGTTTTGGACCTTCCTTCTCCCCCACTCACAATACGGTGCCCATTAGGCTTATAAAGACTTGATTCTTGGCTTATTTACAGGGTGTTAGGCTGACCTTTTCAGTTTAATTAATTTAAAGCATAATCCAGCCCTCACTGGAGCCTGGGAAATGTTGCTGATAGCTCCTGGGCCCTTGTGTAACAGTGCACAATGAAGAGGCCCAGCATGGCCCTACTGTGATTGACGTACCCCTTGAAGTCCTGACAGACCGTGTGTGTTAAGTCAGTGCAGTGCACTTAGTTCCATGGGATAAAAGAAGGGGTGACAAGTCTATAGAGGCATATGGAAGCTATTGGGCTGGGCAATCATTCTGCAACTGCAGGGTAACACAAGGTTAGAATGCATGTGCATGTATGATGTGTTATCTGCTTAGCTCTGGGAAAGCTAAAAGGAGACAGAAGACACTGACAAGTCACACCAATGAGATTCCAATCAATGCCTCAGCTGGCAGCTTTGGCCGTGGAAGGAAGCTCAAAAGACTCAAAACTCACTTTCTCGAGAGTCATGGAAGGAATCAGCTTTGACAGGAGTCGGGTCGCTCCAGGACCTGCTGAAGCTTCTCTCGCGCCGTTCAGCAAATGCTAGGATAAAACCAAACCAGGATATTAACAGATTCTAAAGCCACTGTCACTGCCACTGTCAGCAACACAACACACCCAGCAGGTTCCCATCAAAGCTAAATATTGCTGAAACTCCCTCACATAGGTGGTCTTCCACTTGATGAGCATGCGTCTGCCCCACATGATAAAAAAGGGTACATCTTCTACCTTGCTGCCAGCAGTGGTGCCCATTTTCAAGCACAACTGCTATGTTGGCGAGTGTTGGATCCTGCCTAGGAACCAGTAAGTGAGCTCTGGTTAGAGCTGGGGCTCCCAAGGCTTTTGGGTTCCCAGCCCTGGCAGACAGCCTGCAAACTCTGGCAAGTCCAGATGCACTGCAGACCCCTCCGACAGGGTCTTCGGCCCTGGGACAGCCCATCCGGTTTACCCAAGCACTGCAGACCCAGAACTCCCAAGTTATCAACCCAGCCGGCAGGTCTGCCACATAGCTTCAGTCCTTGCCAATACAGGTCCTTGGTCTCGGGGCTCGCTGCCAGAAACACAGGAATCCAGGATTGTGGATTCCTGCCTTCAATTTGGTGCAAGCGCAACAAGTCCAAAAGTTTTCCAACAAAACATTTCAGGCTCAACAAAATGGCATTTCCCAACAGTTCATTTAATCAAAAAACTCATCAGCTCCAATCCTGGGTGGCTAACACTGCATGGTGATGGGGAACTCACTGCCGCTACCGACTCAGGGAAACCTGCATTAACTCGAGTGGTCGAGTCAGGTCATTTCAGCAGTGGAGGACCAACCCCAGTTCCTCCAAAAATGTATGGAGAGGTATCCAGGAATGAGGTCTTTTGTTGGATGCACAGGGATTCAGTGAGAAGCACCAGGAGAATCTGAGAAACACCTTGTCCTTTGCTGCATTTTGTACCCAAATGTGGGGTGCACCCCCAATGGGTATGTGAAGGAGTACCTGAACCAAACATCCACACGGAGGATGTGAAGGACTAGCTGGGAGTACAGATGAGAGGTACATACTGACTGCTCAGTTGCTGTGTAGCCTCACATTTCATTTGCAAATAAAAGCTGCTAGTTATAGGTATGAAGCAAACCTTGAAAACATGACCCGAATGTTACCAGTACAGGGAGGTCTGCCTGAGCCTACAGACAGCTTGGAACAACAGCCCCAAGAGGAGGTGAACCCTGTAAAGCTTGAGTGGAAACTTACTCAGATGTCAGTAAAGGCACTTCAAAAAGCAACATGCCCAAAGGGTGTAAGAAAGGAGAGGCAGTATGAGAAATGCACACTCAACTCAGAGCAGTGATTCATTCTGAGCAGACCTTAAATTATACATGTCAGGGGGGTATTAATGGTGTGAGCTTGAGCTCTCAGACTTCCCAGCTGCTGGAGTCTGAAGGCAAGCAGCAATGGCAGAGCTAGACAGGAGGCAGGGAAGAGGGTGAGAGATGTAGTGAAAGAGAATGAAAATAATGTGTAATTCCAGAGCGTGTCCCATCCTCATGCTCCATCAGCTTTCACCCTTTGACATGACTGACACCCAATATCCCACCAGCATTCCCCCTATGACAGGTGTGGGCAATATGCAGCCTGGGGGCCAGATGCGACCCACCAGTCCATTCTACCCGGTCTGCGAGGCCCATAAAAAATTTAGAAAATTAATATTTAACTGCCCTAGGCTGCCTGTTACGCAGCCCTTGATGGCTTGCCAAAACTCATTAAGTGGCCCTCTGCCCAAAATAATTGCCCACCCCTGCCTAGGACCTCCACCTCACACAGCCAGGCCTTATGGGTTCTCACTTACTTTGTGCTTTCACCCGTCGGCTCCCGACCATACGCAAATGCTTCCGAAAGTTTCTGGGGAAAAAAAGCAAAAGCAAACCTCTAATAAGAACTGTGTTAAGCAATAATCAGGCCCAAGAAGGAACAGCAAGTTGGTGGAGGGAGAATAGGAAGATCCTTTCCTTCCTTCCAGGCATTTATATCCAGAGGCACAAAGCTCAGCAAAACTCCCGGAGCAATTCTAGCTGCATTTGGTCAGCGGCAGGGGCAGGGGGTATTTGCCAACTAGGGGATGTGGCTGTGTGAACTTCTGGTGGGCTGCAGTACCAGTGTCACTGTGCTCCTGTTTATCAACCATCCTTATTCATCTTCCTTTGATTTGTTGCTTCGACTCTACTTCCATCTTATGACAGCCAAAGAGACTACTGCCTGCTGAACTGGCTACTCATCCCGTCCTTATGGAGAGCAGATGCAACCACTCACTTCCTCCTTTGCCACAGACGTTGCCATACAAATGTGGAGATGCTTCTTGCCCCTGCCATGCTTGCGCTACATGCCTGCACCGTGCTCATAGCTCTGCCCACTTCTAGAGCATAGTCTTAGACACTGCTATTGTTCATGTTGGCTGATGTTATGGACTTAGCAACTAGCAGGAAGAATCCTGTCCTGGTCCCTACAGGAAAAGGCTAGAAGAGATCACACCACTCCTTTCCACTGTTGACTTCCACTGGCCAGTGAAACAGGAATGCTCCCCAGAAGCAAGTGTTTTACCAATCTGACTAACAGTGCCTCTGAACATGTACCTTTCCCCCTGGGATCCAAATGGAGGGACTGGCAAGTATACAGGGGCAGTATCTGGGATCTGTTAGGATCTTAATATGTGACTACTATCCCCCATACTCAATTCTGTACAAAACAGACTCTGCCTGTCAGCAGCTCTGCCCAAGACAGGGCCAAATACAGACAGGAGTCCTTTCCAGCCCTCTCTGAGTGTTGATTACATCAACTCCAGGCTCCTTGAGGTTGATGCGGACTCATGAAGGCTCACAGCCACTTGCCAAGACAGCACCTATCCAGTCTTTCAATGCTTGACCCAAAGTAGTCCAAGAGATGGAACATCTTATCTACAGAAAGGGAGGCATGAGGATGGACAATAGGGAGGACTGCATCAAAAAATGTTCCCATTTGACTTCACTTTGATCCTCAGTTAAATTAGAGCAGCCCATCTCTGCAGTGCAGCTCCCTGTCAGACCCAGCTCTCACACCAGTGATTATAGAGATACCTGCACCTGGATTCCTCATGAAGCTGACGCTCCCCTCTGTTGAGTATTTCCTTACAGCACTGACCGGGGATACCAAAGTTTGCTCACTTATAAGGAGCAGTCTCACCACACTAACAATCACAGAGAAGCTGAGTAAACTATCCTTGGTGAAGTTCTGTGGTCCTATAGGTAGACTACTTCCAAAAAACCCTGCTATCCCCCACTTGGACCTAGCTACGGTATCTCTACATTGCATAACCACATCCGGTGTAGACATGAAAATCATTGTTCAGATCCAGCTATTTGAAATGAAAAGGTATGAGCAAACAGTCAAGGTGGGGCTGGGAGTCCCTCTAAAACAAACTAATCTCTGTGCTTGCACAATTTATGACATTTGACAGAACTTCACCAGAAAGCCATAATATTCATTGTATTCTCCACAGTGCATAAAACAAGTGGCACCTTTAGACAGGCATCCTATTCCCAGTTTTAACCTAAACTTGGTGTTTTATAAGCCCACACTGCATTTGACTTGTGCAGTGTTCTGTATGAAGTGTGTGTGGAGGTAGAAGGGATCCTTTCTGGCGGTCTACGTGATCACTGGCTAATGCCCTGAGGTGTGAAGTCTCATTGCAAGTTTAACTTAAGCAAAGCAATTTTCTAGGAAAACAGGCATATGCCTCAGAGGGAACTCAGCAAAAGGCAACCCACAACTCTCCAATGTTATTATGCAAACATCTGCACTCCCCTAACTCCTATCAGAAACACTCAGTGCTAATCTTAACTGCCCAGGCCACTGCAATCGACTTGGGACTCCAGCCATGTGTTATAACAAAACCTGTCCTTGTCATATGTTCTGTTCTTCATAGATTGGCCTCCTGCAAAGGAGATGGTCTGTGCAGTGGGAGAGTGCATTTTCCCTGTGCTGAAAACTACAAAGAGAGCTCGGCTCAGCTCCAGAGTGAGCGTTTTGGGCAGCTCTCAAGATACAGCATCTGTGCACTGCTAAGAACAGCACTGATAGGATCTCAGTAGAGCTCAGTCAGTCCCCAGCTGCTGGAAAGAAGGGTTCTGCAAGGCAAAACCCATGGAGAGAGGGAAAGAGTAAAAGGATTCCTTCTCCTGCTTCCTCTACCTGACCCTCTAATAAGAAACACTCTTGAAGGAAGTTGTCATTAGACTGACTAGCCTCTGCACCTCCTCTGCATCCGAAGACCATTTGGCTCCGTTTCCCGAGTGCTGGTTCCAGACTGGGTCACTGCACACTTACTGTCTCTTGCAGCTGTACTGCTCTAGCATCTGCTGCCTGCCCTTACTCATAAGCAGCAGCTGAAGAACCAAAGAAAGTCAGGGGGAGGTGTAGCCCCTGAGGGCAGAAACCCTCAGAGGAGTGGAAATCACAGAACTGAAGAGTTTGGGAAGAGCACTATGATGACCCACATACTTCTTGGCCATGGGGGCAGGGCTTGGGGTAAATCACCAGCAACTGAGATGCCTGCACCCACCAAGCCCAATGCAATTCAATGTTTTAATTTGCCACGATCTCTCAATCCACCAAAATCCAGCAAACACCAGTTGGGTTAAAAATACAAAGAAATAGCTACTCATTCTTCCTCTTTGGAAATACCCTTTCTACTACTGAACAGGCACTAACTTGCCACCCTAGCTCATGCTGCCACTGCACCATCTCCAGAGTACCCATCACATCCCAAAGATGCTTGAGGCAGAACCAGCCCAAGCCTGGGTACCATTTCTGACCCTGCACAGCTTGCAGGTCTATCTAGACTGATGAATTCCTGCTCTGAACAGCATCATTTTTAATCTCTTGAAGAGGGATTGGTGAGATTAGGAAAATCATTAGAAGATATCAGAATCTCAGAAAGACCACAGTAGCATCTCCTGTCTGCCAGGACCACTATGCTCCAATCCCAGCTCTCAACTGTGCGACTGTCACAGATCCATTCATTCACCTGCAGCATCTTGCTGAAGGACTCTCAGTCCCAGAGCTCCACTTTCCAAGGTGAGAGTCAGGGCCAAGGAGCATGCTCAGCAACAAAGCAGTGTTTTCCCCCCATGCATCTAATGTGTATGGTCAGCACCGTCACATTGCTGAATGTCCAGGCCTCCTTCTCAAAATAGAAAGGGCCTGAGATGAAGAGGAGACAAAGATGTCTCATTTACTGGGGGAAGAGAATTCACCACTCACTACTTGACCCCTTAAGTGCAAGGCAGCCAGCAGCTAGCCTGGGATATAGAAAGCCACAGAAAACCATTGGGTCCCCCTGCCTGCAGCTGCCTTACTAAAGAATCCACTTTATATTCATTATGACCAAATCCTACCACAAGAGATAATGCAAACAGGTGTACACCCTTGTCCTGCCCTGATCCCCTCCATCAGAGGTAAGGGGACATGCAGCATGCTCACGTGAGGGATAGTGTTACTCTGTCCTATATTTATGCTCCAACCTAACCATTCAGGGCAGGACATAGGAGGACTTGGGCGGATATCTATGGCAAGTGCCCAGCGCCAAAGCTGCCCAGCTGTGCGAACACCGTCCAGCCTGTCTTCTCTAACACAGACTTATCTCCTAGATAACTCTGAGCTGTCACTTTCTTTTTAAAGAGACACTGTCTAGCCATTTACAGGACTGTAATTTTAGTTCCTGTTTTTCTCCATTGTAGATAAGAACAACGGAGAATGGACAACGGAGAAACCTCTTCCTCTCTGTTACCTCTTTCCCCTTGTGTTGTAGAAATACTGACTTTCTCTTTCTCCTTCTTTGAACAGAACTGTTTTTAACTAGTGTCACAAACATACTGTCTTCTCTTGCTCATCCAGCTGCTAAAAAATGTACTGAGTTTCTGAAGTTAGAACAGTTCTGATTACAGTGCTGGCCAAATCGGGGAACCTGTGAAGCCAGCACAGAGAAGATGAGACCATGTTGGGGGGGATTCACTCCTCAGCGATGGAATGAAAGATTTGATAATAGATCTTTACAAGCCAGAGATACTATACTTATACTGAATTTAGGCCTGGACATCTAGAAATGCAAGTGTAAATGTGAACAGTGTGCGCACAAATTATCAGTTAAACATTTCCCTAGCCATAAGCATACACGATTACTGAAACAATAGATTTAGTTACAGCAACTGCATCTGCAAAGTCATGCATCTGCGTTTTACACATCTGGGCCTTAAGCTCTTGCGCATGTTGCTTGGAAGCTTAAGATGCTTGACAGTGTCTCTTTAAGAAGGCAGAGACTGGCTAGCTTGCGTAAGGTAGCATCATTCACCTGCAGATTGTCTGCATGGCCTTTGCTAGCATCCCCGGTGAACAGCAACGTGAACTATGGGCAACCACGTTCAACGCCAGCGTGCGTCACTGAGGACACCCAAAAGGCCCGTGCAACACCAGGCAAGGTTATGGCAGTGCGAGAAAACGGGCCCTACCTCTGAATAACAGCTGCAGAATCATTTTCTCGTTTCCGTCTCTTCCTCTCTGCGTAGCCCCTGAACGCCCTGGGAAACCATTTTAAGCCATTAACCAACTACACAGCTTTGAACGGGAGACAACATGAAACACAGAGACAGGAGAGAGAACGCTCTCACTAGACAAGAGAGAGAGAAAGAGAGAAAGGAGCCACCCTCACAACAAAAACAAGCTGGCTCTGAAAAAGAGAGGCTGAGGCCACACACAACGTTACGTGCCACGGGCAAGGGAAGGGACGGGGTAGCAAACCACTGTGCACTGCTTCTTTACAGCTGTTGTAGGAAGGCAGCTCGATAGCTGCTCCTGAAGCAAGTACAGGTGGCCAGAATATGGCTCCCAGAATGGATGATGGTATCTGCTCCAGGTGTGGACCCTGGAGACTACAGGTTCAGCGTGCAATTGCTCTGTTTGACTGGATCAAGTTGAAGATAAGCATGCTGGAAGCTGTAGTCTCCATGTTGAAAATGAGCACGGCTGTAGTCTGTTCCTCGTATACATACTAGGTGCAGTAATCAATCCTTCGGCAAGCTGACAGCGCAGCCCTTGAATCAGAAAAGCCCTAGTGAACATTGAGGTGAGGGAAGGGTTTTGGCTGGGACACCGACAAACAGGGAAACAGAAAATGAAGGCTGTACTTACGAGATGCTAGAAATCCCAGGAGATGCAGAGAAAGGAAAAGAGAAGAGACGCTCATTAGTGCACTACCCTTGCCAGGCCTTCTGTGTTGCATGTATCTTCATTACAGAGGAGCAAATATTTCTTATGGAGTGGAAGACAATGTCCCATTCAAATTATCTCCATGTCAGGTCTTTATTACAAAACTTTTACCTATGTGGTGATGCTTCCTTTAGACAGAGCGCCAGCGTGTGGCCGACACATAACTCAAGTCCCACTTTAGCCCACTTGCAGATTTACTTCTGCAAGTAATACCAGCATGTGGCCCGCTAGGCTACAATGGGATTTAAGTTTGCCCAGACAGCTCCACCACAAAGCGACTAAGACCCATAAACTGAGCCTAGAGCATCTATTGTCTCCAGAAAAAAGGAAGCTGGCAGCCCTCCGAATCTCTCAGACTACAAGAACAGAAGATGTGGATTTACATCTATCCTTGGAAAGCGAGGCTAGGGGTTCAAAGAAATCTCCACAGGCTTTCCAGGGATTTAAGAAGCAGAGTTAAAGATAGCTCTGTTTCCTTTGGATCTTACGGAGAAAGTCTCCCAAAGACATCGTTCCTCACACCAAGCTGGCTAACATCCAGACTCCAAAACTGTATTTTTTAGGAGTCCATTTTAATTTTCAACAGGTCTAATCCCATATCCAGCCCTGGAATATGGCCTGGCGATAAATCCTTCACATGACAAGGGTGTCAAAATGTAGAGAACAGCAGAGGGCATTCCCTGAGGCCAGAGGTAGAGAGCTGTTTTGCCTGGCTGTTTTGTGGGCTTTTGGTTTAGTAAATTAAATCTGTGAAATGCAGCTCAATGCGAGGATTTGTTACCAACAGCTCTCTCTCACAGCAGAACAAAACTGTATTAAATCATCCTTTAAGACATTTCACCTAGGTCTTTACATAGATCTCTCTGCCTGGCTGGCAGGCTATCTAAATTCTTATTTACAGTGCCAGCCTGTCTTTGGAAGCCACCTGTGATGGCAAGTGGCACTAGTGAGTGTCACACACTGCCTTCTTATCTGTAAGAAGAGTTCACTAAGGAGGAAGAGGGCAAAGGGTATATAAGGAGAGCACCACAGCAAGGACACAGACAGAGAATGCAAATGCCCTCAATGTGTTCACTACTCCCCCCAGCACGAGTCTGGCCAACAGGTTGTGCCATGAATGCACGGACAGTTCTTGTTAAATGGCTCCATCGAGGACGTGCTTCCCCTCCAGGGGTTCACGTGTGGCCACGTGACGCTGACTGCCAGCTGAGGTGGTAGATGTAAACTGTTCTCCGACAGACCTCTCTCACTTCGCTGCAACTAGCTGCTCCTGTGCCGTTCTTGCCATGAAAGAGTAGCGCTCTTATATTTCTGACTTGGCTTCAGGGTTAACCCAGGAAAAACTTTTGACTTCTTTTCAGAGCTGCCCCCACCCTTCAGTACAGAGGCATAGGAAGGATCAGGGAGGATGCCAGAGGGAGAAGAAGGTCAGGATGGGAAGGGAGCAGTAAGGAGAAGCAGGGGAGGGTGACAGCAGAGACAGAGAAGGTCTGTGACAAGGGGAAGGAAGCAGGACAGAATAAGATAGAAGGGAAAAACGCATTAGACTGGGGAAGGTGCTCCCTCAGTTTCCCTCCCATCACAAGTCATTAGTTTGAGAAGATGTTTGTAATTTAGGTCCAGTAAGAAACATTTCGGGGATTTCATTAAGCAGG
>JAGPOW010003310.1:8431089-8449132 GCA_030014935.1 Caiman crocodilus
TGACCCTGGCACTCGTTCCTGCCATTGGCAGGGGGTCAGACTAGATGGCCTGCTCTAGGCCCCTTCTGACCCTAGATACTATGATACTATGAAACTATGTGGAAAGCTTAGTTGTCTGACAACTACTAGTAGCTATAATGAAGAGCTGGAAATGTAAGAGTGTAGGAATGTGCACAAAACCTCCACCACCAAAAGCACAAATCCCTGATACGGGAGTGAAATGAATAGCTCTGTTAGCTGTTACTCAACATCAGGCTCCTTTGTCACCAGGTTCAGCTGATAGTGGGATATAACAACAGGCATGAAGCCAGTACATTACAAGTTCCCAGAAACCACAGTCGCTCCTGACATTCTTCACACCTAAAAACCCAGCAGGAAATGACAGAAGGGAGCTTTTGCTCTGAAGTAACTCAATTCTTCTCCCATCCCACCTCCCTCCAGTAGTGATTCAGGACAGACATACCTTAGGCAATCGCTGACATGCTACCAACCAACTTGAGCTTCTACTACCTGACTCACAGACCTTGCAGGCTTCACCGCTTTAGCAAGCGCTATGTACACTGCAACTTGTACTAAAGGATCAGGTCAATGCTAAGTATGCACCACTCCTTGTTAAACTCATGAGCCCCTACGCAGACACTATGCTATCATCCCAGACACGAGCCCAAAGAAACAGTGATGTACCATAGAATATTACTATAGACACCCTGCCCTCACAAACACCTGTGCTTTCATGGATTAAAAACCGTATCATTAGAGTATCAAATTATATGTGGTATAATATGTGGATTTTGCATTGTGCTGCTAGGGCCTCATTTTGTGTTTTGCATGCAAGTCTGTGGTTCTTGCTAAGTAAACATGAATTTGTAACCTCTGTTGATAATAGTGGTGTCATGACAAGTGATGTCAAAATAAATACCAAGGTTTAAACTGTAGGCCTTTCCATGGCCTCCGAGTCTATCTGCTTTAAGTTCGTCCACCACCCATCACTGGAGAACAGGAGTGCCCACCAGCCATTGAGCCACCTCAAAAGACTTAAACAACTACCTACGTAGACAGGGTCACATTCTGCTCTTAGCCATAGCAACACTAAAGTCTGTTAAGTTGCTCTGGATTTCCGTTAGTGGAAAACGAGAACAGACTTGGCCTCAAGTAGGAGTCAACCCAAAACCTGTAATAACTGTGGAATTAAAAATCTGGTGGAAACATTTCTATTGCTAACTGGTCATGTGTGACGAGAATTTGTTAATGCTGTAATTGAGTAAGAGGGAGGGAAGGATAAGCAGATGTTTGGAGAGCTACATAAGTAGAAAAATGTTCTTTCCTACTTTTCTGACTTACCCCTTATTAAAAAAGTGGTACTTGTAAATAACCAGGAGCTTTCACAATGAAATATTGTATAGCTCTGTTTGCTACCCCCACTCTCTTTCAAGTAAGGATAAACTAATTATTTCTCTTGCTACCAAGGACTTAGCACCTTGGGAGAAACAATTTAATTTGTTAACAACTGAATCCTTTCACAACTGAAAGGTTTAGTCCACAAAAGGAAGTTCTAAAAAGGTAACCAGCAAGTTAGTCATGCAATCATCTGCTAAATGGGATCAGCATTTGTCTTGAAAAGGAAACTTAATTTATTCCAAGAAGGCTAAGTCTGTGTTTTGGATCTCTCCTTCCTATGGCTTTGTGCGAGTGCTCAGGTGAAATTCCTTAGAGAGCTCATCTTGCAGCTGTGATCACCCCTGCAGTCTCCCTCTGCTCCCCAGATCTAGGTTCAGCTGCCAGTTGCAGAAACACAGTGGTGGCTTTGGCTTGGTTATAAGCAAGGGCTGAGCTTGCAGGTTGTCTCTCTGAAGGGAGGGAGTAACAGCCAGTACAGGAGATGATAAACCATTAATTGAAGATATATATTGCAGAGAAGCCATAGTCAGAGGAACTGCCTTCAACAAGTCACCTGAAGCAGACCATTGGTAGATCCTCTTCATAGTTTCTGCTGCTCGGTTTCATTTCATTTCCATGTCGCTCATGACACCACTCCCACAACCAGCTGCTCCATCAACAGGAAGGCCAGCCCCAGGGCAAAGCAACTCAGGAAAGCTGGCACTGTGCCCTCCTCTCCCTCTCCCTCATGGCAGATTGCAATGATGAAAATTGATGCGTTAACCTCCTGCTCAAAGCAGCACCATCCCTAATTAGATCAACCCAGCCAAGGCTTTAAAAACCTCCAAGGATGGAGGTTCTTCCACCACCTGTTAAGGTAACCCATTCAAATGCTCCACAACCCTCCCAGTGAAAAAGTTTTTCCTAAGAGCCAACCTAAAATTCCCTTGCTGCAACTTGAGACCGCTGCTCCTTGTTCTGTCATCTCCCACCACTGACAACAGCCCAGCCCAGCCTCTTTCAAACCCCGCTTCAGGTCGTTAAAGGCTGCTATCAAATCCCCCTCAGTCTTCTCTTCTTCAGACTAAATGAGTCCATTGTCCTCAGCCTCTCCTCATAAGTCATGTATCCCAACCCCCTCACCATTTCTGTTGCACTTCACTGGACTCTCTCCAACTTGCCCACATCCTGTCTTCAGTGGGGAGGCCAAAACTGGACACAGTACGCCAGATGTGGCCTCACCAGTGCTGAATAGAGGAGAATAATCACTTCCCCTGACCTGCTGGCAACACACCTACCAATGTAGCCCAAGATGCCATTAGCCTTCTTGGCAACAAGGGCACGCTGTTGACTCATATTCAGCTTATTGCCCACTGTAACCCCCACGTCCTTCTCTACAGAGCTGCTGCCCAGCCAGTCAGCCCCCGGCCCATACTGGTGCACGGGATTGTTAGCAGTCTGCAAATACATTGGTTATGATCTGGGTTACAGCTATGTCCACATAATAAATAATAAACATTAACACCCTATACTTTCCATGCCATTTTGCTCTGTCCTTATTCAGGAATTATTGCTACTGATCTGAATGGCAACTCTCTCAAGTAACTACTGAGTTATGGGTAATGGCAGGACAGTTCAGGTATCTCACAGAGGAGCCAGAAGGGCAAGTTTGTTTGAGTCTTGCTCTGGATTTGTGTTCAAGGCAGCCCCAGCTGACCCAGCCAAAAATGAGTGTGTACCTAACCAGCCTGGAGAGTTAACGGCAACTGAACATAGTGGAAAGCTAGCTGCTTGACAACAAGGGCACACTGTTGGCTCATATTCAGCTTATTAGTTCACTGTAACTCCCAGGTCCTTTTCTGCAGAGCTGCTGCTTAGGCGGTTGGTCCCCAGCCTGTAGCAGTGCATGGGATTGTTCCACCCTAAGTGCAGGACTTTGCACTTGTTCTTGTTGAACCTCATGAGATTTCTTTTGGCCCAATCCTCCAATTTGTCTGGGTCACTCTGAATCCTAGCCCTACCCTTCAGCATATGTACTACTCCCCCAGCTTAGTGTCATCTGCAAACTTGCTGAGGGTGCACTCCATCCCATCTTCCAGATTGTTAATGAAGATATTGATTTAAACCACCCCTGGGGCACTCCAACTAGACATCAAGCCGTTGATAACTACTCATTGAGTTTGACAATCTAGCCAATTTTCTAACCACCCTTCTATCTACCAGTGTTCAGACATTGCTTAAAGGTCAACATGCATGGGATCTGAACAGTTCACCTACAGCAGGGGTTGCAAACTGTGGTACGTGTACCCCTGGGGATATGTATCTTGGGGGATATGCGGGGGAAATTGTGTAATGGTGGATTTCATTTTCATTATAATATTTATGAGGTTAAAATATAAAATGTATGCTGGTAGGGGCATGTGGGCAGCTGGTAAATGTGGAAACGGGCATGCAATAAGACAAAGTTTGGCTGCCTCTGATCTAGAGGGTAAAGGCTCTTATTACCATTCCCTTTGACCTATCTGATCTCCCATCCCTCCAGTTTGGGTCAGTTTACTTCAACACCTTCCTTAGAAGATAGGGAATGACAGTTCTGATCTTGTTACTGTTTCTTGCTTCCATCTGGCGAATGATATTTCTTTTTTCCATTTTACCTGGTGCAGAGACCAACACAGCTTTGGTCCTATTTGAATCACTGGAGAAACAGTGAATGATACTGGCATAATTACATGAATAATACTTATTAGTCTGATTTAGAACCAGGACAAAAATACTACTCAACATAGTTAACAGAGTTTGGATTTTTACCTATTATAAAAAAGATGCTTACACTCCAGAGGACTTCCTTGGCATAAGACAGTTTTAAAATATGGAAGACCATGATGAGTGCTTTTCTGACCCAACAGTAAAGAATCGCTTTAAAGAGAAGTTTCTATCTCTTTGTGACCTTTTAAATGATAACGTTTCTATAAAAGAGGACACACCATGGCCTTGTCTTCAACTTCTTGCATCAAGTGCATTACTTTACTAGCAGAGTGCAAGATCCTCAGCCGTGTGATATCAGTATGTTCTGATGGGGATTGTATATAAATAACCCCACTGCCTGCTCTGAAACCGTGAAAGTTAACTGGGTGCAAAACTGGATCCACTAAATAAGAGTAAAAAGCCAGCAAACCTATTAATACAATTTAGCACCAAAAGTGAGGTTTAAAGTATTTTGGATCCAGAATCTCAAACTCAACTCTGGAGGCAAAACAGCAAATGGGAATCCACACAAACCCCTCTGTTTTAAGAAGCAAAAAGGAGCCATCTATCACCCGAGCTGCAAAAAAATATATATATCAGGAGATTCGGGTTTCCTTTTTTCCTTCCAACTTAGACTTTTCTGCCTATATTTTTTCAGCTGTATCAAAGCATTAACACTGAACAAAAGGACCACTACTGCTCTGGGCCCCTGGCTGCCTGAGATGACAGATCTTGAGAACTTGATTTTGGAAAAGCCACAACCGTGAAATGTATGGAGAAGATTTAACCCTCATTTTCAGCAGATAAAAGGATTTCAGAAATGTATGGCTACCTGATAGTGCTGTTTCACTCATTTTTGTATGCTAGGACAGCCCTGCAAGACAGAGACAAGGAACTGAGGATGCTTCTCATATGGTAACCCTTGCATCAACAACCTTTTTATCTTGCCTCCCACTAACAGGTGAGCTTCCTGCAACACTAAAACAAAGATGAAACAGCCTGAAGACAAGCAATTACGATGATCACAAGACTTCCATGCTGGCATCACAAGCACCTGGTTATCTCCTGAGTATGTGCAGAGCAAGATTTGATGTGGAAAACCTTGCAGCACACGCTAATGGAAATAGTGGAGCTCTGGTTGACTTTGAAACAGCTAAATGACCGAAAAAGGCTCACAAAGCTTCCAAAAGACTTTCTTCAAAACGAATGGTGCATTGATAGCAGGGATATATGCCTCTTCTGTGTGCCAATGTCTACAGCCTGTCACACACATCCAGTTTTCTTCAAATTTAATAGATTCAGAGCACATTAAGGTTTGGTTACTTCAGCAAAATTTTTGCCTCTGCAAAACTAGACTAGAAACCTCAGGAGAACAGGCTCTCTCATACAATTTTCAGTACTTCTTGCTCCCGTTCAACTTGAGAATAGCAGCCTCTCTCTCTAATGACTTCCCTTTACAACTAAAACCTTGTACAAAAATAAAGAATAGAAAAGTAAGCCAACTTGCACTGAACTTTAAAAAAAACCCAACGCTTTGTTTCCAGGTTTTGATAATGTCTCCATTTGGTTTCTATCAGAAGAACAAGCAATTCAGCCAGTTCTACCTCGCATAATAATCAAGGTAACTTCAAGCCAAGGTCTGAAACAGCTGTGGCCCTCGCCCTTTCATTTCCACAGCTCGCATGCCTGCACCACATGCGGGGAGATGCAAACCAACTGAACAATTGTTTCTAATGAAAATGCTGCTCACTGTGGAAGGGCTTATTGTCCAGGCTTGCCTGGCATCGTATTCAGCCAAAATGCATTTAAACCGTAGCTCACCACATGCTTCCTTCTCTCTTCCATCAGGCCATTCTCTTTATTTCCATGTTTACAACATGTGGGAGACTGGAGAGCTGACTCTTACCCAGGCACAATCCCAATCCCAGAGGTACTGCACAGCTTTCCTACCACATAAACCCAACTGGACAGAAACAGAAACTGGCAGTGAAGCAGCATAAAATGACCCAAGGGACCCCAGCCCAGAGGAGAACCCCCGTCCTTTGCAAAATGCTGTTATTCACTGCCCTGAAGGGACTTTTTTCAAATCTTTCCCTCTCTTCTTCTATTTCTTTGACTGGGCCATGCCTTGGACTACCCTAATGACCACAAAAAACAAATTTCAGTGGCTGTTAGGGGTACATCTTCTACCTGTAACATACATCATCTAACCAGACAGCTGGCAAAACAAAGGTGGAAAATAGCTCTTATTACCATTCCTGGCATAACAAAACTCAACATGACTGGTCAGTCCCATGAGCAAAGCAGCAGCTCAGAAAAGGGATTTAACACCCTTAACAGAGCTGAATGCTGCCATTGCAATGCATCTGTGAAACAACACCTTTGCAAGAAGAGAAAAGAAAGTAACACGTCCCTATACTGCCAGTCACCCATGAGCTATAAGTGATGAATCTTTCAAGTGCCATGCCTAGCTAGAAAGAAACCCTCCAAAATGTATATAAAAGACAAGCATATATTTTAAATGATGATAAACACTCTCTGACCCATCGGCAAAGGCGTTTCTTGCTAAAGTTATACCCTACTGTTCTCTGCAGACTATTTGTCTTTACCGAGGCCCTCGTTTAATTCCATCAGGAAAGGGAAGGCTGCCTACTGTTCATAGCTTCAGTGACAGGGGGACGAACATATATCAGCTGCGGTACAATCCTCAAGCAAAGCTTTCCAAGTCAATCGCAGCTCACCTAACCGTCTAACCTATGGCAGTGGGCCCATCTCACTGATACCTAATCAGTCTGCAATGATTCATCATTCTGCCCCCTTCTCCCCTCCCTGCCATACCACACGCGCACACACCCACACCCACACACGTGTCAGGCTCACAAACGTATATACATTGGAGGGACATAAAAGCTACGGCTGAAAGACGATAGGAAAGCAAGTCAGTAGCATGACGTGGACAGTTTGGTACTGCCAAATCCACAAGGTCAATCCCTCCCCTTCCACCACAGCTCCTAACAATACAAAGCCGAATGGCAATAGCACACACAAGTGGAATGAGTTTTTATGATCTCAGTGCTGTTGGCATCTCAGTGGATGACTGGACAATTTCTGGAGCTCCTTCTGCCTCCTAGCTGGAGTTGTAAGTCGCAAAACACGATTTCCATTTTGAAGATCCTTACCTGCTTTGCCTTCTGCATGATGATCCGAACCTTTGCTAGATTCTCTTCTCCTCTGGGAGTGAAAGAGGAAAGATCCCGCTACCAGTGGCTTCAAAGCGAGATGAGAAATATGCTAGTCACCTATCTAGGTCCATGTACAACTTCCATCACTGCAGTATTTGAGGTCCCATCTACACCACTGTGTCACAAGTTCTGGCACCAGCCAAAACCAGATGAATGGAAAGGAGGGAGTTTCTTTTCCAACGCAATGATCCCAGTAACAACAAATGCAATACATGAGCCCACAGACCAACACAACTACTTCAGGAGGATGTTTGGAAATGGCAAAATTTGTCAGAGTTTGGCAAGAGCTCTGTCAGAGACCTGGACTGTTGGACTGAATGTCATCTAGGCAGACAACTTGTGTTCAGGAGAACGCAGGCAGGGTTGCTGACACAAGTTTGTGTGCAACTGCATATAAAGGGCCTTACGGGCCACAAAACCCTAGGTTCCTGTCAGCTGAGTAAAGGATCTCCCCAAACAACACGGGCCCTTTGTGACTATATGGCAGCAGGCAGAAGACATGCACTGACTGTCCTTGCTGTGAGCTATAGCAGTCATCCATCACCAATCCCGTGGTGCCTCATGCCAACAAACCTGAATTTGGATTTGAACTATACAGGCCAAAATCAAGGAACTGGAAGCCTGCCCCTTCCTGCATTTTGAATTATGATCAGGGAGGAATCCTATTAATCCTGTAAACCACCTCTAAATTAGCTTATCACTTATTTCAGGCAGGCTCCCTCAGGAAGGAAAATCCTCTTACATTTCTAAAGCCTACAAATTACCAATTGTGTCAGTGGGAAGATGAAAGCAGCCTTCAAATCTAATCCTACTGCACCCTGCATTGGCTCGGAAGCTTCCCACCTGGGCACCAGCATCGTGCCCACCGGGAACGTACTCATGTGGGTCCTGGGGAACAAATCCTCTAGCCCCCGCCATGATGTGCCAGGGCCCCAGCCACCACCCCAAGGCGGCTGCTGCTGTTCTGCTGCCCATAGCAAGGTTATCAGAAAACCAGTACACTTTTACAGTTATCTTTTGCTTTGGGCTGCTGCAGTACGTCACAGCACTCCTGCTTTTTTTGTCAGCGTCCTCAAGCATGGCGGTCCTGAGTGGGACAGTTGTAGTGTGGTTGACATTGATAAGGAAGTGAGAGGTGTGCTTCAGGGAGGACGTGTTCATTGAACTGCACAGATGCAGCTGAGAGGCAATAGAGCCAGCGGGCGCTCCAGGAACAGGAGCGCGGAGAATGTGGTGCAACTGAGGAAGAGGGAGGCAAAGAAGGGTACGCAGGCCACCACGTTTTTCTTGAGCAGCAAAAAGAGCTGAGCTAGACCGCCCGACCCAGAGCACTACAAGGCCCCCACCCACTTCATCCCGCAGGGGCATCCACAGGCACGTCCACCACCCAGAACTATGCCACCCAGTGCTAGTGAAGAGGAAAGAAAACGACGGTTTCACACACCCGAGCCTGTGAGCAGTATGCTAAGAAGCCGTCTGCGCTTCTTTCCTTGGGATTTTGCAAACCCCCACATTAATTATTTTAGGACAGTGGTTTTCAGCCTTTAGTATGTGAACTTCTAGGGTCCACAAGCTGTTTAGGGGGTCAAAGAAAATGACCATGATCAATCAGAAGTACGTGAATACCCACACTTACAATTCAAAGGGGGCCACACCTGCATTTGAAATCTCCAAAGGGGTCTTCACTTCCAGTCAACATTTTTTAGGGGTCCACAAATGAAAAAAGGTTGACAAGCAGTGTGTTAGTGGTGGGTGTTCAGGTTTGGGGTTTTCTGTCTGTTTGGTGACGGGAGGATTTGTCTGACTAGTAGCATCGAGTTGGCTTGTTTTGTCTGTCTGTGATCTCCAGTTTTATGTAATTTGCTACTGTTTGATGTTCTCTTTAATAAAAGCTTTATTTTTGAGTTCCATCTTCAAACTGGATTATTAAAAATTTGCTGTCCGCCTACTTGCACAGCCGTGCTACCCTCCCCCAGCAGGCAAGGCTGCGCTGTTGAGAAAAGTCACAGGCACGACAGACAAGGCCCAGCACCCAGTGCTCTGCTAAGGCCTCCGCTGCCTCGCAGCGTTACGGCAGGGTCTGCTCAGGACCCGTGCCAGGCTGCTCAAATTTCGCACTTCCCCTTGCTAGCCCAAAGCCAGGCTTCTGCTCTGGCCTCACATATACTGGGCAGCTACCATGGGGTACTTTTTCTGAGCTCAAGCCTTGTCATGAGACATCTCCAGTGCTCCTTCAAGTGCCCACAGATCCAGTTAAGCTTCTCTTTGCTGCTGTCCAAATTACCCTATTTCACGGTGGATAGGTCAGTGTGGTTTGGAAGTTGACCCCATTTTTTTATCCAAAAAGTTAGGAATTTTGTAGATCTAGTGTATAAGTCAACCTAACTTTTTTGGATTAGAAATATGGGGTGGACTTATACCAGCCCGTGCACCCTCACTGTGGGCCTGGCACCCACAGGGGATGGGGCCAGGCTTGCAGACCTGTCTCCTGCGAGTAGAGCTGCCTGGGCCATGACAGCCAAGTGCTGAGGCTGGGCTTGGTGCTTGGCAGCACCACTCACAGCAGATGGGGCCAAGCTCATTGCTTGGCTGGCGCAGCCCAAGGAGCAGCCATCCAACACTGAGTGCTTCTCAACCTTTTAAGTAGCAAGTACCCGCTAACTTCTGAAAATTTTAATAAACACCCCAACGCTCAATTTTCCAGGGGATTTTATATTTACAGACTAATGTGTGCCATATGTTGGAAGACGGGCTGTGTATATAAGGCTGTGATATGACAGACGTCTGATCTGCTGTGAGTAGGGTTGGCACCTTTTACACCAGGGGTGCACAACTCAACTATGTACCTGAGCAAGAGGTGGTGTTGGCCAAAGCTAGGAGGGCTGAACCCCAAATTATTAGTGGGGAAGTTAAAGTGCTGCACAATGTGTGGTGCACCAAGTTTTTTGCCATAGTTTTGAGAGGAGGAAGGGGTGAGAGCGAGAGATGAAAAGAGGGTGACAGTGAGAGTGTTCATGCACCCACATACCCCCTGCCTGTGTCTTGCATATCCCCAAGGGTATGCGTACCACAGGTTGAGAAACTATGCCTTGAAACACCCCCATTACCGTCTCCATATGGCTTAGGGGGGCTGGCTACCATATTCCATAATTACTTCCCCCTGGCCGCAGTTCGTTGCATTGGGAGGTGCCCTGAAAGCCTCTGGGATGCCTTCCCAAGTTGCACTTCACAATCAGCCCACAAAGCTGCTCACGAAAAGGATACGCAGCCCCCAGCCTAACACAGGGATGAGTATGTGCTCCGGCGGATTAGCAGTGTCAGCTGCTTTGAGCTGGCAGAACCACTGTCTGCAAAACTCTGGATGTAGACAAGACCTCAGCCTACTCCTGTGCAACTGAAACATCTGACAGGCAGCGTGTGAAGGCTGCGTGAGTCATCAATAGCTGCTTCCCATATCTCAAAAATACCTGTGGCTTAATCTAGAGTGTAGGGGGGAAAGGTACTATGAAACATAACATTTCTCTTAGTTTAAGGTTTAATCACAGCCAGCCTCTCTTTAAAATTGGTTATGGTCCAGTAAGCGAAAGTGCATAAATAGCAACAATACTGCTTGTAAATGTCAATTCAATAAGATGTAATAAAAATCCTCCCCGCTGCTGTTCTTTTGTTGTACCAGCCGCTGGAACCAAACAATAAAGCTGTGCGCACAGCTCACCTGTATCACAATGTTCCTACAATTGTTGCACTGATCCTAGGAGTTTCACTCATTTTTTATGGACTGCCAGCTTTTCAGGCCAGAAACTGTCTCTTACTGTGCATTTGGACAGTGGCCTGCACATCAGGGCTCTAATCCCAACTGAGGTTTCTGGGTACTACCACCGTATAGATGAAAAATACTAAACTGAGCATCAGCATAACTTCATACCAGACAGCTTGCAGGTCTTACCGGTGACGGCTCTCACACTAAAACAGAAAGATATGAGCAGAGAATAGAGCCACGTAGATGGCATATGCAAATGCAAAGGGTGCAACCCTGAAAAGTGCCCACAGGACTTTGGATCCAATCCAAAGCACGAGTGTGTGACATGTTCGCTAATATTTATTACAACTCTGCTGGAGACAAGTCGACTCTAATTTAAATCCTTTAGTCAAGATGAACTCTAAAGGAATCAGTCTAGAATTACAGGGGTTACCACAACTAGGTCACTTGGATCTTCACTGATTACAGTGGGATTTTAACAGAGGTTATTTAAAACATATTAATTACACCTAGCAGTGAAAAACGAATTTAGTCTCTTTATGCACAATCCTCTGCCCTCTCTGTTGAGATTCTTTCCAAGGGAAGCCAGCAATAGTGGTGTTTTCATGACATAGCTCCTGTCCAGTGAGCATTGGACATGCGTCCCAACTCAGCATCCATGTGTTGCTAAATTAACTGCTTTATCTTTTAACCTTTCTTTTAATGTTCTTGAACAGGGGGTCCAGAGGATGAAGGGCTTTGCTTTCAGATGCTGAGAGCCCATATGGACTTCTTGTGCTACATGCTTTATTTCAGTCTACTACAATGCCTGAACGCCCTCTCTTATGCCGACATGAAGAGCACAAACAGTTTTTCTTACCTGAGCCGTTTCTGCTTTCAGGATGGTTTTGTGAAAGATATTCTCCGAAAGCCCTTGCTGCTCTGAGCATCCAGATGTCATGGAACATAGCGAGGCAGAGACAGAAAGAGATGAGGTAAGGTTAGCAAAAACAAAGGCAATTCCTAGATTTTTATTAATCCTGCTTCCCAAAAGTACCATCTTTTCTTTGTCCAGCTCCAATCAATGCAAGCACAAATGCAATCCTGATTTCTAGAAAGGTGTCCCACTCTGCTGGACCTCAGCTATTACCCAACTGGAACATCTTTCCAGATGGAAGCCCAGCTCCCATGGCTCGTTCAGTCCCTAACCTCTTTCCAGAAACAAAGGAACTAGTTGATGTGAAATACACTCTTGTTTCTTGTAGACACCTGCTCACTAAGAATGGTACTCACTGACTCATTTCACAGAGAGGCTGCCATTGCCCAGAGCCAGTAACAGCTATCAGAGTCCAATTCACTCTGGCAGGCCAGTGCACACAGTTTCTGCAGCCCAATTCCAGCCCTCAGAGCAAACCAGCCCTTCTTCCCTTTTTCTAAACCACTCAGGAGGCAAGTGGCCGTTGTTTCTACTGTAGGAACAGCCACTTGTTCATTCACCTTCTCCCATGTTCCACTTGCTCTAGCATTCACTAGGCAGGTTCCTTGGAGAGGCAAACAAGGTCAATAACAAAAAATGAGCATGTGATGACCAGGGAAATCATCCATTTCCAATCAAAAAGTAACGAAGTGGAGAGACGGGCTGCCGTGGGGCGAATTCTCTAGGGGGGACACTTAACAGGTGCCGACATCGAAGGAGCAGTAAAATGGCACGTCTCCTTCCCCGCACAGAATCTTTACCGTGGCGGAAGCGGCTCCACAGTCGGTGCCCACCCTCAGGAGCTGGGTAGGCCCAGCTCCACATGTAGTAGTGTATCTGAAGAATTATAGAAAATTAGGGTTGGAAGGGACCCAGGAGGCCATCTAAGGCAACCCCTTGCTCAAACAGGACCCTCCCTAAATAGATCATCCCAGCCAGGGCTTTGTCAAGCCGGGTCTTAACAACCTCCAGGGGCAGAGATTCCTCAGCCTCTCTGGGTAACCTGTTCCAGTGCTTTACTGCCCTGCTAGTGAGGAAGTTTGTCCTAAAATGTAGCGTAAGCTTCCCTTGCAGCAACTTCAGACTATGCCTGGTGCCCAGCAGCAGCAGCCTGAGCCCATGCTATGACAGCAGAGCTGCAGCAGTAGCAGCTGCCTCCAGTGTGGCGAGTCGGGGCAGGTAAGACTTCGCTCTCACCCTCAGCCGTGCTCTCCACGGACAGCAAAATTCCCATTCCCCACCCCAGGTGAGGAAGGAGTTCACTATGCCTCTCCATTCAGAGGTGCCTGACTTGTAGTAAGCATCTCTCTGTCTGAAGGTCAAGCTGCACTTGCTGCTGTGAGAGGCTGCCCGTGGGAGCAGCAGCCGTTCTGCCCATATCTCCAGTCACCCCCTCACCTCCATCTATTCTGCCACCTGTCAGGCAGAGCCTTACACTGCCCTTTTGCGCTCCCCCTCTTCCCCAGTCTGTGTAGCCAGGAGTTTTCTGCCCTGTACATATTCACGGCCCTTTGAAGAAGTGAGTGCTGGCAGAGGCAGGGTATACTTACACAGGGTGCCTGGCATAGATAAGAACAGAAAGGCCCATTTGTCATCCACAGCGAATATTGCACTGTGAGTGGAGACAATCACAGCAATAAAGGAGAGAAGCAATTTAATCTCTCGGGGACTAACAACTTCAGCATTACTGGATGCAAAATGTGCTGAGCTGCAGCAATGACTCCATTTGTGTCAGGTCTGCGCTTTGTTTAGCCCTTTGTGTGGTTATAGAGAGGATAGATGCAGTGTTAAGGCTTTAATATTTCTATCCCAGACACTTGCCTCACACCAGGCCAGACTGTATCTCAGCAGGTCTCCCCCCAGTCTTTCCCTATCCCCCCCCAGAGTACACCCTACAGTGCTCCGGTGCAGACAGCAAGGCAGTTCAGTAGCTCTACTCGGCATGGTGTACCTCCAAGCAGGAAAATGGAGGAACTGCTACCATGGCTGGCTACACCTGGGGGACGCAAGCACCAAGGTTCCTTTTGCTTTCTTCCATTCCTCCTTCTTGCACCCAGATGCCAACCAGAATCTGGCCCTGCCCTGTACAACCCAAAACCCAGTTTTGGAAGCCTTACCCATAAAAACAGCCCCTGCTTTCTTGGCTGCAGTGGAATCACTCATGACCAAGGGACACTTTGGTTTGCAGCACTGTTCACATGCACATAACAAGGCACCTCTAGGTCTACAATAAAGTCTAGGCAGGGCTGGGCGGGAGGGGTTGGGTTGGGTTAATGGATGGGGCCAAAATTGCTTCATCAAAATTGATCCAGGTAAAGACAGTCCCCTGTGACCTCTCATGTGAGCTGTCAATTAGCAGCTGTTGTTATGATGTGTGCGGGGGGTGGGACAACACTCACATAAAGAATTTGGCATTATTAAGAGTAATTGGGTTTCTTCTGCGTTCAAAAGCTGTAAGTGCATCTCAGTCCAATCTGGCTCCCCACTCATCTCTGCTGAGACCTAGTACCAACTGTCTGTCTTGCCTCAAATCTGAATTTATTCTAAATAAGGCCTCTTGTCCTGAACCTAAAACTGTTTAAGAGCTTACACAATATATAAGGGAGCACAGCCTGCCATTTTACCACTTAATGTGAAAACCACAGGCTAGAAAAATTAGTACTTATCATTTCTTAGATCTAAAGTGTGTGTGGCCCCTGCACAGCCAATGAAAGATGAATAAGAAGCATTTCTTATCGTACCTAAGAGCCATGCAAGTATCTAAGCTATGTACGTAACAGCTATTCAGAGCAGGGGTGTCTCTATTCCAGGATTACTGCCAAAACCCTAACTTCAAATCCTTCACTATCTTGCCCAGCAGGAACAGAAAGTGTGAGTGGAGAGAATCCTGTGGTCTCTCTTATGGAAAAGATATTGAGCACGCATACGATTACCCACAATGGTCTCTAGGATCTCCCAGGCAAGAAGGGATAGCACCACTCAACAATATTGCTTGCTACTCCAGGGCGGGTCTACTGGCATGCCACAAAATGTCTTGTCCCCTGGTGTCAAGTGCTGTGCAATATAATCACTTAAGCACTGTACATCGGTGGCTGGTTATTAACAGGTGAAATACACAAGTGCAGTTGAATACTCTGCTTTTTTCTCAGCCAATTACATTGCAACCTCCCATCTAATTTACTGTCCACTCCGATCCTGTGGTCTCCTTACCAGGTTCCCCTCCTCCTACCCCATCTCGCTGACTGTCTGTATTTCAGAGGAATTGCCCAAGTGTACGAGCTTGCACTTGACAAGCAGTTTCACTTAGAAATATTCAGTCCACATGGCTCCTCTCTTTACCTCAAGCCTCCTGTAATATTTCTCTGCCATAATTTTAGCTCAGCTGCCAATGTCACTGATGTCCTGGATGCTGTGTCTTCTGTGCCATTCGTTGGGAGTTAAGTTAGAGCAGACATAACCCCAATTCCTGCAGCAGCCTAAATTCCCCCCGCCCCCTTTCCACACACACACACGATTATTGTAACCCGTGCTTATCTAGCATGCATTCTAGGTAACATTTTTCCTTCCTACAGCAATTTGAAATGATTAAGTTTTCATGAGATGCAATATCGAATGCTTTCCTCAAATCAAAACAGATGGCAACTACTGTGTTCTCCTCATTCTCTAATTTTATACTTCCAAGCAAAAAAAACCTAAACATGAAGCTTTGTTAGCAACATTTCAGATGATCTCTATTTCGCTTCCTTTTGTCTCATGGGTCAGCTCAGCTGTAATGAGTGTAGCCAATACAGGTTGAACACACGTCATAGTGGCTCACACACCAAACCAGGTGGAGCTGGGATTAATGCCGTTAACAGCAGGCGGGAAAAGAGAACACCTGACCCCAGGTAAATCACACAATGTAAAGTCTCAGCGTGTTGTCCTAATTCAGAGGTACCAGAGAACGCAACCAGAGTTCAAAGTACACTCACTACCAAAGTCTGAGCATGACAGACTCCCTTCTCCTTCAGATTCTCCTCCACCAGAAGAATGAAAGCATACATGTATGAAGGTAGATTATATATTAGTGATGCCATTGTCTCATTTGTCTGTTGAAGGCAGTTTCCCTATTGTAGTTATTTATTGTTAACTGAGCGTGCCTACACGTACGCTTTAACACGCAGTAGACTATTTCACTGTGTATTAAAGCATCATGGGAAAAAAGTGACATTATAGTCTACTGCACATTAAGTGTCATCAAAAAAGCATGCAAATGCACTACTGTGCATTAGTACAGCCCAATGCACACTAATTTAGTACCTCACATCGGAGGTACTAAATGTAATGCACATTACTGCACGTGTAGACGTGCCCACTGAGTAGTTGTTAATTGCTAGCCCTGGGCTCAGCTCTGTAAAAGAAAAAGACCAGCTGAGATTTTTCAAAGCGATATTTAGAAATATGTCACCCAGTAGGGGGCAGAAGGCTTGCACACTGCAGTGATGCAGACAGCGTTCGTGATATGGTGAATTGTGAATGTAGTCTGTGCTCCGCAATAGTGCATCTGAAGGGACCTCATAAAAGGGCTCTTTGAAAAGGGACAGGTCATTCTGCTTGCATGAAGGAGGCAAAGGGAATCAGACAATTGCACTTACGTCAATTCATGAAGCAGGCACAATTTTAGTGGGGAAATTTGGATCAATGAACCCAGCAGAAGCTGATGTCTAATAAAAACTTCACTTGCAGCATCGGGCTGCCATGATTAAGTCTGGAAGTATTTAGACACAAAAAGAGAGTGAGCAGGGCTTATGGAATAAAGGTCCCCTTAGATACACTACTGTGTAGCAAACACAACCTCCATTCCAGATTCATCATCGTACGAACAAGATGTGCATCACTGCTTTTTTGCCTACTACTGAAGAGTTCTCATACAAAAGGTGAACTTGGATAATCTGTTTCTCTACAACTTCTGAATTTCACTTTGAGTTTAGGAACTACCTGCATCCTTATATCTACAACGATCTTCTGTGATGGTCTGCTTCATAGGAACATATCACAGGCAACCATGTTCCTTGAACTTAGCAGATGTAAGAGTGCTGCCAATCCATCTACCCATGAACAGGCCAACTGCAAAAGGCTACCGACACCTGAACAGATCTTACCTGGACAGTAACTGTATGCTATATAAAGCCAGTTTCCTGAACCTTTCTGGGATTTGGATAGCAAAATCCCCAAGTAAGAGGTCAAGTGTTAGCAATGGGTTTCAAATCACAGACCTGACGGATTAAGCAAAACTCAGCGATAATCACAGAGATAAAATAAGTTTAGACAAGAGAAAGGAACCGAAGGCGTGGGGAACAGACATTAAAGTTCTTTGAAGATTATGACTTAAGCCCAAAGATTGCTCCAGAGCAGCAGGGAAACTAAAGCAAGGAAATGCATACTGATGCTTTACTGTTTTGTCAAGATCTGTAGATTTCTTGTGCTGGGTGAAGTAAAGAGTGATTGGGTTTGGGGACTGCTTGCAAAGCCCAGGTGTCTGTAAGTCAGACTACACACAAGGTGGGGCTCTGGGAATGGGTGTGCCCCAACTAGTGTGGTGCCTGGGGATCAGTACTGGTCATGGGCGCCTAGGAGAAGTGGGCTGCAAGGTCCCAGGTCCCTGAGATAGGAACACGCAGTCTACACCTAAGCAATGTGCCAGAGCGGCCCAGGAAAGCGGAAGTGCTGGAGCTAACTCAAGACTACAGGAATCTTAAAAGCAGGTAGGAATCTCAAAGACAGCACCCTGGAAAATGCTTAGAGGAGCTCTACCTAGGCTGTGGCACAAGGTTTCTTGCTGCACAGCAGATGTGCTAAAGGGCCACAAGACATAGCATGGGAGACATCATAGTTTCATAGTAACTAGAGTCAGAAGGGGCCTAGAGCAGGCCATCTAGTCTGACCCCCTGCCAATGGCAGGAACAAGTGCTGGGGTCACAGGAC
>JAGPOW010003310.1:8449232-8462323 GCA_030014935.1 Caiman crocodilus
CCTAGCCACCCTAACTGTGAAGTAGTGCCTCCTAATGTCCAACCTAAACCTGCTCTCTAGTAACTTGTGACCATTGGTCCTAGTTACCCCTGGTGATGCTCGGGATCAAGTCATGGGATGGGAAGACTTAATCTCCCAGCGCTCTTAAACAGACGCTGAGATTTACATTTATTGGGCTTTTAAAGAACTTGAAAGCCACAAGCAGGGCAACAGCACAGAAATATAACCACTCCCAGAGTGGAGGCAACACCTGACCAGTACACACTTCAACTGTATCGGAAGAAAAGCAGGTAACTAGGACCAAGTATGGTAGAACAAACCCCAGTTCTTCTGCAAGTGCCAGCGATGTTCTTGAAGGGGAGTTACGGCTGTAATTTTTTAAGACCTGCTACAATATCCAACACAACAAACCATGTGAAATTTAATTAATCACCTGGGAAAGCCAAAGGACTGAGTTAAACCAGCTGGGATTTAAACATACGGCCCTGGGATTCTAGGCAATGTGTACCTGTTGCTTAGACCACATTTGTGCGCTTGTCACACAATAGTAAACAAATGCTGTCCCTTCTTCAGGTGTTACATATACACATAGCTCAGCTCTACAGAGCTCCAAGCAGCCAATCTAATGGGCACCAAATTAGAGGACAGCTTTTCTTCATGTTAACAATTGCTAGATGAAATCTAAAAGGGAAACAGCTTGGCATTTGCAACAAAAGAATTACTGGGCCTTTTTCTCTGCAGCATGGGTCCACGACTGCCTACGCGAAAACACAAGGGATCAGAACACCAGGCCAATATACCCAAAGGTAGCTTTCTGTGGTGACGACAAATTAATTCCCCTTCATGAGACTGTTTCCCTCCTGCAGAGCCTCCTACACAGCTCAACAGGGTCTCGCCAAGAAGGCAAATGGAGGAGGGCCAGGGATGGAGCTGATCACACCCCCCTAAAAGCCCTGTGGCAAAGCTGTCAGACTTCAGTGCAATCACAAGCTGAGTCATCCCTTCCAGGACCCTCCCCATGCTGCAGAAGTCCTGGGACAACTCACTGGATGCATACCCCGTTGCACTGCCACCCCGAGCCGCTGGGATCACAGGGTCAGTATTGCAACCCACGGTCCCTCACATGGTCTGCTGTGGATAGGTACCCACTGGTCCCTCTCCACCCCCCAAATGAACAATTAAGGAAGAACTTTGGAGAGCAATCTCATGAGATTTTTCTGCCCTCCCTTCCATGCATAAATGCCTTGCGTTTGGTTTTTCTGCATCAAGAGCTAGCGAGCGTCCAGAGATAAGAGCATTCAGCTGGTTCTGTGACCTGGCCGACTAAACCCCCAGAGGGGACTCACAGCTCCCCCAGCCCTGGCCCACTCAGCAATGCCCCCCATCCCAGCAGCCGAACCAAAACTGACCAAGAGACACCTTCGAGGTCCTACGTAAAAACCACAACAGGTTCTTTTGATAAATCTACAGCAGTGTTTCTCAACCCATGGGTCGTAAGCCAAATAGTGGGTCACCAGAATATATGATAGGGTCACGAACAAATTTACAAAATGGATCAGACTTTAAAAATGGGTTTTCCTTTAAAGGAGAAAAATGTGGGAAACCATGTATTTCCTCTTACAGGTGGCAGAAGTCCAGCCTGTGAGGGGCTGCTTGGGGCCCCCCATGCCCCACACACTGAGGGGCTAGGAACTGGGGGCAGCAGGTCGGGAGTGAGGATCACTGGGTCAGGACTGGCCATTGATGTTTATAAATGGGTCCTGGTACAAAAAACATTGAAAACCACTGCTGTACAGCCTACACAAAAGTGACCAAGACCTCCTGGCTAGGGACAGAAATTACACTTAAACCAATGCAAGGAATCAGAAACTGGTTCACATCTGTAACACAACAGATGTTCAGTACACATAGACTGCTTTCAAAATGGCTGAAACCAATTTAAAATCTATCTGGATGAACATAATAGCAGACTTAACCGATTTAGTTTATTGAACTTCGGTCCCAGATCCCCAGGATAATTCCTGGATTTCACGCTGTGTTATCCCTGCCTTAGCTGTGTATGAGGTCATACCCTGCGCACCTAAAATGATGTGCCCACATGCCCAGCATTAACTGTATGTCAAAAATCCATGCTGTTGTTTGAACGGTTATTGTGCAGCATATTCAATTTGTGCCTAGCTTTCTAATCCCGCAGACAAAAGTTCAGATTCTTACACCTCCATTAAAAGCATCTGTGGCAAGTTTCTGTCCTCTCCATAAATTCACTGCTGAAGCCTCTTTTAGCCACCTTCATGCAATATGGAAATATTCACAATGTCCCAAAGCACACTAGTCTCATCATCCGGAAGTTCCAGGTTTTCTAAAACCCCTGCAAGCTGTTGTGCTGCAAGTCCTGACAGATGGACTTTTGTAAAACTCAAACAACCTGAAATACCTTGCCTTCTCCATTGTCCTTCTCTAACAATATCATTGCTTCTTCTCTTGCTCCAGTAGGGTTTTCAGTGCTGTGTGTTACAGCTTCAGTGGGACTGACTGCCTGAAATCTATGTCAAAGCAACACTGATTGCATCCTACAAAGAACTCTGGATCCTGCAGATAGTTTTTCCCCAACAGAAACAGCTTCCACGGATTGCTCTTGAAAACTTGATTTCCTCCAATCTCCTAGAGATGAATGGCTAACCTGGGAGTAGCAATCAGGGCAACTAAAAGACCTATTCCTATGATCGTTATCCATGTGATATCAGTCAAATAACCGCTATGAAGTGAATGCCTCTGAAGCACCCGGGCTCTGCTGCCTGCACAGTAGAGAGGGAGCCTGTTACTGCCATGTCTATAGTGAATACTCAGTAGTCAGTCTAAGGCAGGACATTTTCCTGTTTCAAAAGAACATCCTAAGTGCTATCGAGTGAGAGAGAAGTTTTCTAGTATTGTCAAGGAGTGGTATTAAAAGGTGACATAGATGGGCAATATACCAAAATACTATAGAAGGGACCAAATAACATGAAAAACAACCTTCATATGAGTGACTATAAGAGGCTGGGGCACTTCAAGACATAGAAGTATGGAAGTTGGGTCTGTCACACAATAGCCTTTTAGAAGAGGGGGAAACAGAAGATCACTCCCAGAAGATCACCCCACCAAGACAGCTCCTATCAGCCTTGAGATCAGCTGTGCAGGTAGAGCTTTAAGCCTTTATAAATTTTAAGGCAAACCAGGCAAACTCAGAGTACTAGGCATTTACAAGGATTAATAAGACCCATGCCTGATTAATGCCCTCCTGAACAGCTTGTTAAAACATGAGACCCTGACTTACCGTGCTTGCTTTTGGCAAGGGAAATACGAAGCAAAAACACTGGATGATGCCGGCAGAGCTGGGGCATGTGTGCTGGGTGGGATCCTCAGTGCTGAACTACCCTGTAACTTTTTGAAGGTTTCTCATTTGCAAACAGTTACAGTGGGCTTAGGAGAATGCCCCAGCCCGGTACGGTCTTATATGCTGACATGTCAGATACCTAGGAACAAACTATCTATTTGCCACAGGATAAGCAAATATGGCTAACGTGTCAAATATGGCACAAACGACTATACGTATTGTACATGTCAGCAGTTTCCTGAACGTATAGATACCCTGTTGTTTCTGCTGAAAAATGCTCCTGCTCCAGGTGGCCATTAACAAAAGCCCTGATAGAAGGATTGCTCTGAGATACCGGAGGCAGACGGCTTTCTGCTGTCTCTGCTTGCTTAGTGCACACATGCTAGATGCAGTGTCAACTGCACTGATCATTAATTTCGGAGCTGCTCGGTCACACGCTCAGTAACAAAAGGGCACTCCAAAAGCAGGCTGCTTCTGGGGAACGTAAGTTGTGCCAATCTAAATGTGCAGCTCAGGTACCAAGTGTGATTTCCAGATTGTCAATCCAGGTACAATCAATGTCATTATCATTAAATGGGGTTTGTCTAGGTTTTGCCAAGAGTGGCTTCCTTTTTTTTTGGCCAGGCCTCCCACCAGGCAGCCGGTTCTTCTCACCTCATGTCATCTGCTATTTAAACCCACTGGAAAGCAATAATAATAACACTAAAAATAAATAACCAGCATTCAGGCACTGAAGCCTGCAGGTTAGCAAGAGCATAAAGGGAACAAGGAAACCAGCATCACACACACACAAACCTGGTTGATTTTGCAGGCTAGGTAGGATCTCCACAAACTAAACTAATGCGATGCGACATCTAAAATGCTTGCACTTTCATCCAGCCCTCAGACCGGTAGCTTTCAGGAGAAAGAAAGAGGGGGAGGCAGAAGCCTGCAATACCGAATCTCATTGTGCCACACGCACGCCCTCCCCTCTGGAGCCGCACAGATTTCTTTATCGCTGGCATTGTAATGCAAATAACCCAACGTTGAGCCCACACACCCCATACCTGGGCACTGGCATTTCCCTGGAGTAAGCCCTTGCCTTCTCCCCAGCATCGCCCTCTGGAGCAACTGTTTTATTCTCACCTTGGCCGTGAACTTATGCCAACCACACGCATCACTCACCTAACTTTCGCTGCTACAGAAGACATAGCATCATTCCTCAGACTCTTCCTTTTGGATACAGCCGTGCCCATATTCGCTGGGAGAAAAGCTCTGGGGGAAGCATTCATTGCACAAAGCCTCTGCCCATAACGCTCAGGGAATGGCAAGACACAGCAAGAAGTCCTGCAGTCCGCCCCTCCACGCCCGCCTTATTGCTCCGTTGGCTGATCCATGTGCAGTCAGGGTCCCAGGCTGGCATTCAGGCGGCTGAGCCCTCCCATGGCATAGTGTCTTTGTGCTGCCTCCTGCCATTCATCTCCCAGCAGCCTGGAGGAGAAGCACAATAGCCCCTGCTTTTACTAGTAAAATGCTTCAGCAAACCCGCTGCCCGTTCCCCCCTTTGCTGCCTTCTCATTGATTACTGCAGGAGGGTGGGTCAGGAGGGAAGGGATTAAAAAAAAATTGCAAAGCAGGAAGCTGCCTCTATATTTGGTCGCAGCTTGCCTCCTCCCCCAGTGCTGACATCATGGAAGGTATGTGGAGGAGGGGGAAGGGGCTCATCTCCAAGGAAAGGGGAGTTCAAGAGCAAGAGAGGGAGAAATGAACCATGAGCAAGAGAGGGAGAAGCTAGCAAACCAGCTCAAGGAGAAAAGGATGCATCTCCATGGGCAGAGTGAGGGCAGCGCAGGAGATGCACCTGTCTCCTTGCCCTGACACCTTACCCCGCCTCGCCTGTCTCAGGGATGCTGCACTCAGAAAGCAGCACTGCCTGCAAGGTGCCTTGACCCCTGCGCCAGGTGCCCGGCTTGCACAGACATGCTGTGCTGCCAGCATGGGACTGCACCACTTATCCAGTTCCCTCTGCTGTTAAACCAAAGCAGATTGCCAGTGCAAAGGCAGTGGGAGAGGATGGGCTTTAGCTATTTTGCAGCTTCTATAGTGGAAAGCAGAGAAGGTGTCCTGAGCCTCAAGGTTTGGGTCTGGATCCACCCACAGCTGAACCTCTCCAGCGCACAGGGGGTTTCAATGGGCTTATTAGAAAAATAAAAGCTAGCTAACTATGAGACTTGCACCCTGGTCCAAGCCTGCTGTTCCGGGGGTGTGCAGAGCTCGGGAAACTGGCAACAGTTCTTGCCTGCGTTCCCCAAGCTATGGGACATTGGCTTGAAGGAAGCAGGCTGGGGGGCAAGGAATGAGTTTCATTCCTCCTCCTAAAAAGCACTTCCTAAAGTCATGCCAGCCCCAGGCTGAAGTCACCGGTCAAGCCAAGAAGAGTCTTTGCAGCAGAGTAGACTTTTGGCCCCCTGTGGCTGCCTCCAAACTGAGCCTGGCTCAGCCTGTCCAACAGCTTACTTCACACCCGGAGTACCCCTGAAAAGCACCCCCAGCACCGCGGCCTTCAGCAGAGGGGGTAGGGAGTGCTGCAGCTGGGACAGGTTATTTTCAGAAACAAAAACACCGGGTTCTTGCCAATATTTTCTCTCGCACTGTTCGTACACAGAGCAGGCAGCTGATAGCCGAGTACAGGCAGGGTAAGTGCAAAATCATACAAGTACAAAACCCGTGGGCCGTCAGCACCAGCTACCTAGTCCCCTTGGGAGAGTCTCCTCATCTCTATGATTTGCACTGGACCAAGCTACAATAGGTTCCATTTCCTGGAGCAAAAGAAGCAGCCCCTGCAGGATTTCTGGGTTAAATCATATGGCCTGTATCAGGCAGAGAGAGAGTTGTGAAGACCCCTCCTCACTTTGTAATCTGCCATCTTCTAGAATCAGTAGTACTCAGACCACAGCCACCAGGTCACAAGCAGCTCAACTCCCTTCCTGCCGCTCTCTACAAAAAACTTCATCAATGTTCATTTTTTACTCTGCGTGTTGCATTTTATACCTACATCTGTTATGCGACAAACCACTGTGTCACCATGTATGCTGGAAATCCCTATACGATGCACTGTAATTCTTTCTGTCCAGTGGGACGTTTGCTACATTTCGTGCAGACGTGTCTGTGCCATTGTGGCGCTTTGGTGAATATTGGCTGTCCGTGTAGCTCGTGAGCCAGCCTAGACGTAGGACTCTGCATTCCTGAAAGATCTTTCCACAGAGCAATTCCTTTGGTAACTTCTGCTCCCTGCCTCCCTCAGCCCCTCACCCTTTAACTCACAGTAAAGTCCATCTTCACTATCTAACAGATGTTAGGAACAAAGGACTTAAAAGGGACTTCCTGGGGCAAAATCCAGTTTTCTATGTTTGCAAGCAACCAATATTTCAAAAAAAGAGCCACCAGGCAGCCTGCACTGGCCTCTCATGCACACCCCATCTACAGAGCATCCAACAACAACCAAAAACCCCACAGTAAAAAGCAGGAGAGAAAAGGGAACCTTTAAACCCAGAAGCCCAGGAAGAGACGATGGAAGATCAGCCCAGGGAATCATGAATCTTCCTCCCCTGCCTGAATTCCCTAGACTTAACTTCATAGCAGAATTTGTCAAAGACTGCAAAAACCAAAACAATACAAAAACAAAACCAACCATGTTTTTGGATATTAATACATATTCAAACCAGCTACTTAATTCAAAACATCCCACGTGTTTCTCAGATCAATTCACACTTACAGATTTTGCTCCAGGAGTGTTTGGGGTGTAGCTTTCCTTTGTACAAGTACCATATTTAGCATATTAGATGAGCAGCCCTCTGGGAATAAAGAACCTTGCTATCCATTACACCTTGTTTCCATTACTCATTCTCCAACTAGAAAAGTTTCAATCATTCAACTAGACAGCAAAAACAAAACCAGTTGAATAAGCTGCTAAGCTACTGACCACAGAGAATAACAGAAAGCAAATACCTTCCAGGCTGAAAAAGTGCTCATATAGTACTAATAAACAGCTAATTTGCAGAAATCCAGCTCAGCTCATAAACCACTGACAAACCAAAAACAGTGCTGTATGTGCTGCATAATTCGTGTGTAATAAATAATTGGACTAGACGCAAGGTGTCAGTGTTTGAGGAAAGCATTTGACAACTTTCCAGCTCTACTCTGTGGTATTTGTTTTTCCTCCGATCATCCCCCTGGACTTGGGCCCTGACCCAGTCTTTGGAATTGCTGGTGAAATTTCACCTCCACGTTACGGTCCATGCGGAGCTGGGCTGCAAAGCACCTCCATTTTTCATGTGCTCCAAGTAACTTCTGAAGTCACCAACTCTGCTTTCATGCCCCATGGAAGCCAGAGGAGAGTTATGCATACAATAAATTAGCATCACTCCCTGGTGCTCCCTCTTCTTGCTGCACTACTTCTCTCATCCTTTGAGTCCATCTTGGAGGCCTCATGTCATTGGTGATGCAAGCTGCTTAACATATCCTTTTTTCCTTCATTTTTATTCCCTATCCCTGTTTTAAACCAGTTAATTAAGAAGGATATCAAATACTGCTCACTAATGTAATCTAGGTAATCTCTACGTAAACCCAGTGATCTATGCCAGAATTCGAATCCCAGCTTTTAGGGGAGGACAACTCCTCACTGTTGGTTTGAATCAAGCACCGGCTAGCCAATACATGACACATAAAGATACAGTGACCACGTTTTTCAAACTGGAAGGTAGGACACATACCTGCCTCCCCATGGCCTCCGCTTCTTCTGCAGCACAGCCAGTGAGGGGAGGGAGAGGGTGCAGGCTGCCCATTGTGGGGTTAGGGATCCCTGCCTGCTGCCTCCCCCTGGGGGGCTCTGGATATTGTGCCTGGGAGCACCTCACCATGGTGGTATAGCCAGCACAGGGCTCCTGGGGGTAGCCTTGAACCCACATCCTCCTCCACCCCACACGTAAATCTGGGGAAGGGGCACAGGCCCCCTATGCCCCACTCCTCAGGAGTGCATGGAGCAGTGGGGAGCTGCCCCCACCCTGGCCCACTGGACAAGCCACCCATGGCTCTCACTCCCTGGCCAGGTCCTGCAGCTGCACTTTCCTGCCCCGGGCCCCATGCACCACCCCAGCTGGGCAGTGCCCCCAGCCTGAGCTGCCAACCCTGCCCTACTCCTTCCTTCACCTTGGGGGCCTCCATCTGCCCCCCACCCCCTCGATTTACCTGCAGGCAGTTGGGGCAGCTCCTCTCCACCGCAACTTGGGGCTGTATTCCCAGCCATGTGCATGTGTGTGCGTGCACACATGCACGTGGTGCACACCCCCCAGCCCCAAGCAGCCCCTTGCGGGCTCAAACTCTGCCAAACTGCAAGGAGAAACCCACCGTTTCCTGTGTTTTGCCACGGTGAATGGAAAAGTGGATCCCTGCATGATACCAGGAATCCAAGACAAAGGCTGTCCCGGAGTCATGCGGCCCAGGACCAGGACCTGATAATCCCATTCGGGGACTGTCCCGCCCAATTAGAGATGGGTGGTCACCCTATATGAAGAGTCAGACCTTCTCTACACCATTCATGCAACCGCTCAAACACAGATCTAGGGATACCAGTGCAGACCTCCAAACAGGGGAAATCCAACTTCCAAGGAGTTGTGACATAAGGATGGCAGAGGCATAACAAGGGCAGGTGGATGCCCAAGGCAGCGGTGACTTCCAACTGCTGGCGTGGCCAGTGTGGTCGTGGGACTGCGGCAGTAGCTTATATTTCACCCTGTTCACTAAGTCGGGGCCTGCGGCTGCTGCTCTGGTATCCTGTCCGAGTTACACTGCGAAAGATGGGGCTTTCCTCCTCTGGAAAACGTGGGAAAAGAGAGTGTGAATTCCCCAATTTTAAAAACAAATTAGAACTAAACATGTTTGGCCGGAGTTTCTCTCCGTGCTTTAAGGTTTTGATACTGTGCCAGACTTTACATCTTCAAACAAATGCCAAACCCAGCCTTGAGTCTCACCACTCTCCCCCTTCCCCCCCAGCATAATTCTTAACAGGCATATGCAGAAGCTTAAGTTTAATTTTAAATGATCCAAAAAGTCAAATTGCTATTTAAAGAGAAAAAAAAGAAACAAACACCAACATCTGAACACCCTAACCTTTCCTGCAAACAGATCTATGGACCACCCCGCTCCTCCTCCTTGTACACAGCCAGGGTACTGGAGGATCCCCATTACATACAAAGCCTGTGTGTATTTTAAGGTAACAGTGTAAAGAAATGTGAAAATAAATAAACAAATAAAGCTTTAAAAAAAATCCAGCTCACTGAAGGCAGATGGAGATACTCCTTCCAATATTGCCAACGTCAAATGTTCAAAAATCACAAGATTGATTTAAAATAATCAGATTTTTTTAAGTGATCATCATCAATGTGAGAGTCTGTACATGCCTCTTACTTCTGGAGCGCTTAGCTTGCACTCAGATTACCTACTCCAGGTTGTCTCCACCAGCACACGGACTAGAACGGTACTCTTTTCTTTCACTGACTGTCTCACATAGTTACAATTTTCCAGGAGATGGGACCGAAAAAGAAACCGAACATTATGAGGCTTCCTGTAGAAGAGTGGGTAACAGTGCCATTTCCCTTTCTATCACTTCCGCGTTCCCTGCTGTCCCCCCACGTTTGTCCCCTTTCCACAATTGTGTACATGTTGGCTAGTGGTTCTCAACCTTTTTTGGACCAGGACCCATTTGTAAACATCAATGGCCAGTCTCAACCCAGTGCCGCCTGCCCCCATGCCCCAGCCCTCCCCCCACCACCCCGGGTATGGGACAGGGGAGGGTGTGTGGTGCGGAGGGGGCAGGGGCCAAGAATCCTCTCGCAGGCTGAACTCTGCCAGCCTGCAAGGGAAAAGCCACAGGTTCCCACATTTTTCTCCTTTAAAGGATAATCCATTTTTAAAGTTCGTTCTCAACCTTTCATATATTCTTGCAACCTACTTTTGAGTCATGACCCATGGGTTGAGAAATGTTGGGCTGTGTGGCTAAGAACAGACAGTCAAAAAGCCCACAGCTGAATCGATTCATTCTTTGCAGGTTAGTCTAAGCTGCATAGATTGAACTGATAAGCAAGTGAACAGACATTTACTTTTGATTACAGAAATGTAGCCACATGTCTGCAGTGGCCCAGGCCAGAAGCCAGAGGGGTGCTAGAGCACGCTTCCCTGCTCAGCTGGAACAGACGGTTTGAATTTGGAGGGGATCTGGGACAGAAGTTCAATAAACCAATTTAACCTAAATCAGTTAAGCCTGATACTATAACCAGGTTTATCTTAAGCTGGTTTTGGTTGTTTTGAAAGTGGTTCATATGCACTGAACTTCTGTCGTTACAGATATGAACCTGATTCTGATCACCAGGGATATGGGTTTTCCATTCAGCATGGGAAAATGTGGTAAAACCCAGATTTTCTTCATTAAAGGAGAAAAATGTGGGAAATGGTAGGTTTCCCCCTGCCGGCTGATAGAGTATATGCACATGGCTGTCAGGCAGCCTGGAGAGCAGTTCCCCACAGGTAAGTCGGGGAGGAGTGGGATCGTTGATGACACATAGGGGGTACACATGCACCCCCTGAGATTGGCAGCATACCCCCTGCAATAGGCCACCGCCGACACTGCCAGCGGTGCTGGTGGGTGGTTGCTGCTCATCATCCCCTCGCCTCACCGCCAACAGCGTCTGTGGGGGTTTGCCGATTGCCACTGACTGCTGCTGCCACTGCCAGCGGCATCTGCGGGTGGTCACTGAACACCAGGTGGTACTTGCTACCCCCTACCCTGCCGCCGACGCTGCCGTTGCCACCTGCAGCAGTTCCCTGCTCACTGCTGCCATGCCCCTGCCGCTGGCATTGCCACCACCTGCAGGTGGTCACTGCATCCCACTCCCAGCCTCTGGGGGCACACATCATTCATGAGTGGGATTGGGGCCCCCATAGTGAGGGAGAAAGGGAGTTTGGGAGGGCTGGGGCTGCTGCCCAGCCCAGGCTGTGCATGGGGCTTGGGGCCCAGGGCCAGAATACATGGCTGCAGGGCCTGAGGGGGGAGTGGGATGGAGCCATGGGCATCTCATCTGGGGGCTGGTTCCCCACTGCTGCGCGCACTCCCGGGGAGGGGGTTGGGGTGGCATGTGCCCCTCAGATTTGTGCACAGGGCAGGGGTGGGCTTCCTGCCCTGCTGCTGTCCCCCTGGGGCATCCACAGTCCAGTGGGCAAGACCCAGCATGGCAGGGCTGGGCGGGGAAGCTCGGTGCCACCACCATGAGCCCCACACTGCTGTGGCGAGGCACCCCCTGCCCACCCGGCAGCAGTGGGGGCAGTGGCATGGAGTTGTGCCCCTCGCTGCTGCCAGGTGGGCAGGGGGCACCTTGCCACGGTGACACAGGGCTCACAGTGGCAGCACCGAGCTTCCCTGCCAGGCCCCATTCTGTCCTGCTGCACCCGGTCCCACCTGCTGGGCCATGGAGGCCCCAGAGGAAGGGCAGGAGGGCAGAGAGCCCTGAGCCAGCAGTGGGCAGCCCACATACACCCCCCCCCCACCACGGGCTCTGCTCCGGCCATACTGCCCACAGGGGAGGGAGAGGCAGGCTCCACGTGCCGTTCCACTGCACCACAGCAGCCATTGTCCCCCACATACGGCAGCTGGGGGGGTCTCTCTAGCAGGACTGGGAGAGTGGGGGGTTGTGGGTGGAAAGTGAAGGGTACCAGCAGGGCAAAGGGGACCATGGATGGAAAGTGAGGGGCACTAGCAGGGCCCAGGAAGCTGTGGGTGGGCTGTGAGGAGCACCGGCAGTGCTGTGGGGGGAGAGTGAGGAACACCAGCAGGGCACAGGGGGCTGGGGGTGGGGAGTGAGGGGAAATGGCATGGGCAGGGCACCAGTCTATCAGGGCTGCTGTGCAGCATAAAGTAGTGGGGAGGGAGGGCAGCCGCAGCTGGACCCGCATCCTGGTGAGCAAAGGTGGCAGAGGGAGTTCTGATTTACCATGATAAAAACCCAAAAAGCAAACACCAACATTTATGTGTGTTTAACTATAGGCGTTCTATATGCATTTAACCATAGGCGTTCAACTAGGCGACTGTGACACTGATGCCAATGTGGCCAGATGGATTGTGAATTGGCTGAGGGGTCGTACTCAGAGGCGGGTGGTGGACAGGTCATATTCGACCTGGGGGGAAGTGGGCAGTGGAGTCCCCCAGGGCTCGGTCCTTGGGCCCGCACCGTTCAATTTCTTTATCAGCGATTTGGACGACGGGGTGAAAAGCAACCTGTTCAAATTTGCTGCTGATACCAAAATCTGGGGTGAGGTGGGCATGCTAGTAGGGAGGGAAAGACTGCAGAAAGACCTGGATAAGTTGCAGGGGTGGGCTAACTAAAACAGGATGCGTTTCAATACAGACAAGTGCAGGGTGCTGCACTTGGGCAGTAGTAACTGGCAACATACTTTTAAGATGGGAAACTCCCTTCTTGAGAGCACGGAGGCAGAAATCATTGACTCCAAGATGAACATGGGCCAACAATGCGAGGTCACGGTCGGCAGGGCTAACCGGACCCCATCGTGCATCTACAGGTGCATCTCAAGTAGGGCCAAGGAGGTCATCCTCTCCTCTACGTATCACTGGTCAGGCCACAGCTGGAGTACTGTGTCCAGTTCTGGGCACCCCACTTCAAGAGGGATGTGG
>JAGPOW010003310.1:8462423-8478817 GCA_030014935.1 Caiman crocodilus
AGTACTGTGTCCAGTTCTGGGCACCCCACTTCAAGAGGGATGTGGACAACATTGAGAGGGTCCAGAGGAGGGCCACCCGCATGATCCAGGGACAGCAGGACAGACGCTACAATGAGAGGCTACGGGACCTGAACCTGTTCATCCTTCACAAGAGAAGGCTGAGGGGGACCCGGTGACCATCTATAAACTCACTAGGGGGGACCAGAAGGGTTTGGGGGAGACCTCGTTAACCCCAGCACCCTCCCAGGATAACAAGGAATAACGGCCACAAGTTGTTGGAGAGTAGGTTTAGATTAGATATCCGTAGGAACTACTTCACAGTTAGGGCAGCTAGGATCTGGAACCAGCTTCCAAGGGAAGTGGTGCTGGCTCCTACCCTGGGGGTCTTTAAGAAGCAGCTCCATGCCTACCTGACTGGGGTCACCTGAGCCTAGTTTTCCTCCTGCCCAGGCAGGGGGTCAGACTTGAACATCTACAAGGTCCCTTCCGATCTGACTTCTATGATTCTATAGGTATTTAGAAGTTATTTTGTTACAGTGATTGGTAGGCTTCCAAATTAGTTTAAAATTTTTTTATTCGAGAAAACCAAGATCTCTGCTGATCACTTATACCGTAATTGATGTAATTTCTGTCCCTAGCCCAAAGATTCAAATCTCTAGGGCAGACCCCTCAGCAGGCTTTCTGTGCCATTCCTTTGGGAGCCAGAAGCCAGACTCTTTTTACGGCTCTCACTTCTACCCTTCCTTCAGCTGCCTCTGGACCAGCCCCAGTAGTGATGTGTGCCAAGGGGCTGCCTAACATGAGCCCCATGCACCACAGCAGGGCTTGTGCTTACATGGGGTAGCCTATGACAGTCCTACATAATATCTGTGCCGAAGGAAATGTCCCTCAAACAGCCGGGGGACATTCATAGCACCTGTGTAGTGCTGTAGTGCATAAGAGGACACCTCCATAGTATTTATACCAGTCTATAAAAGTGCACGGTGCACAGTCATGACTCCATAAATAAGAAATATTAGTAACCTACTGCTCCTCGGTTAATTTTTCCCACTGGTCTTTAGTTCAAACCCCAGCTTAGCAAATGCAATAATGTCATGTACCTAGCAGGGAAGATTAATTCTTTCCAGTGCTGAAACCATTGGGTGAACTGCTAGGGCCTGTATTTTGCACAGGACCAGACATTTTCAGCCTTTACCACACCTTGGGGAATAGTCTCCCTAAGGTCATTTTTCTTCATCCAGGGTCTCTAGCACCCCTGAGGTCTCCAAAACCCCCTCAGCTCCAGCCTCCCATCAAGGACGACTCTGTGCTCCCTTGGGCTGTGTGGAATGGAGGCGTTCTTTCTTTTCTCTCTCATTTTTGGGTGAAGTCTGCCCTGACATCCACTGGGACTGAGTCTTCAACACCATCACCCCCAGAAAGGGGCTTCAGCTGCAGAAGCACCAACCATGCTCACTTCCCCCTGCTGATGAGCAGAAAGAGGAGTCTCCTATTTAAGGCTAAGAGCAAGGACATGCTGATTGCAAAGTACCCTGCCATGATCACCAGCCACTGGCCAAGTATGTCATACACAGGACACACTACACGAGCAGGTCCATCACTGAATCACAACCCCCCACCCAAACCACCCTCCTCCCAAACCACACAGCCCCTGCTCTCTGACCACGGGCCCATCTCTCTAGGTCTCAGCCTGTCACAGCAAACACCAGAGAAGCTTCAAAGAGAAGACATTTAAAAAAAAAAAAAAAACAAACAGAAGCAAAGCCTCAGCTCCAACCTACCTCTTAGTCCCGGCTCTGGAATGGACCAAGCTACCAGACATAACAAGGCGATAGTCACGTACAGCAAAACTAGTTTAAGTCAATTGTGGGAGAAGGAGGTGATTTGCAATGAGTAATTTTAATTTCCCATCCTTCTGAAAAGTTGGATTAAACAGGTCATTAAGATACCTAATCTCATAGGCAGAGAAATACAAAAAGCAGTCCCGGTGTGTGTGAAACTTCCCTGGAACTTTCCTTAAATAGTTTCTCTGCCCCACATGATGGTGTAATAGGAAAAGGGTCATGCGCATCTATTCGTCCTCACCAGAATTCAATGATGCCAGGCTGATGTCAACAAACTCTTTCTGCCACCTCAGCATTTAGTCTGGGTAAACAAAGATCTTCACTGTGATGTACGTAACATGCACAAATGTAGGGAGATTCCAGCTAGGAAAAGGCCACACAGCAGACACTTAAATTAACCCCATGAGTCACTATACTGATGTATTTGCTGTCTCTCGATTCCAGCGAGGCTGGAACGAATGGTGCAGTGTTTCAGTCCTTCTCCAGATCTAGCTGCACATTTACATTACAAAAGGTCACACAGAGAAAGTGTCATCTATGCCTAATCCTTTGGAAATAAAGGACATGCATCATTGGTCACTTCTGGGTACTGTAAGGAAGTGGAGGAAAGTATTCACCTAGTATGTATGAGACGGGCATGGAATTTGCACTCTTGGGCAATTCTCTGATAATGCAACTGGTGCAAATCCCCTTTGTTAGGGAGAAGGTGGAGGGGAAGCAGAAGCAGGCAGAGAAGGGCATGGTTGTGTAAACGGGTTTACAAACCCTTTTCTGCACAGGAGCCTCTGAACATTTGTACATGACACAGGGGTTTAATTCTCCCTAAACTGAAGCAGTGTTTTTTTAACCTAAGTGGGGAGCACGACCTGTCAGGGGGTGCACCAGTGCTCTCAGGAGGTGCACATGCACCCCTGTACACCCTTACACATCGCACTGGAGGGAAGCGCTGGGCAGCCCAAGCATGCAACATCGGGGAGGGGGAGGGGGATCAGGCTCACAACTTTTTTTTTTCTTCTATGGAGCCTGCCTTCCCGGGCTGCTGCCGGGCTGCCTGCATGGCCCCTGAGCAGCACGGAGCCCAGTGCTTCCCTCCGCGGCTGTAGGGTAGGAAACAAACTCCTCAGAGGTGTTTTACTTTGCAGCACCCCAAAGTCATTTGCTGCATCCCAAAGTCATTGAAGGCAGATTACTCTGCCAAATGTGCTACAGTGGCTGGAATTAATGCACAATATGCTGCTGAACACGCAAACAGCAATGCCATTAAGGTGCTGCAAAAGGCATTTAACCTGCTTTAAACCCACTTTAAAGTGTCGTCCACAAACGCCCTCTGTCTTTGCCTCTGTTGTCTTTGGCAAACACATCCATTTGTCCCTCTGGGTAAATAATGAAGATGCCATTGGCAGGTCATTTCTCTCCCTAACCTATTTAGTGTGGATGTTGCTGCCACCCATACCAGCTGGATACGGGCAGCCAGAAGAGTGAGTGTGCAGACAGCAAAATGGGAGGGAGCCAACTTAAATACAGAGGTGGGCCTTCTGCACAACTGGCAGAATGAAGTATTTGTTCCATTGTCATTGCTAAATGAGACCAGAGATATTTGAGGCCCACATCAGTGACATATTTCACTTCCTTCTGTCAGTGAGTGGGAAAAGACAGAAAAGACACAAATGGGACAATGTCTTTGAAATGAGGATGTTACCAGAGATATTTTAAGCCAGCCTAAACTAAGCCCTTTACAACAAGGAGCCTAGAGAGGGAGGATAGAGTAGATGGTTAAAAATAAGGCTCCGCTCACCTTCTCCATGACTCATGCAGGGGCCTTTGAGGTGCTGCAGCAGCAGCTTCAGGAGATGAGCTCCATGGAGGCGAGAGAGTAGGCTAAGCTGGTCTCAGTAGCAGATCCCTCTTACATATACTGCCTCAGCACCGGAAGATTGATCAAGGGCCACATCCCACCTAGCTCATCTGTTCCAACTGGAGGAGGACAGGGTGCAGAGAGGGTGATAACAGGGGCAGCCTTAGTGTTCGGTTCCCCTATCGTCATCATCTTCTGCATTAAGTGACAAAGCCCAAATGTGTCTTATAGGAGAGTAACAAAATGTTGTTATAAAGAGAAAAGAAAAAATGATTTCTTGAGTATCAGTCCTATACCCATAGCTTCCTGATTCAGTATTTCTAATGTTCCACTGCCTGGGATAACAACAAATGCTCAAGGGATGAAGGTAAAGTGAGAATGTCACTGATGATGAAGAGCCACCTGCGTCTCAGCTTTCTCCTGGATCCCAAGGGTCTCTGTAACACTTTGCACGTCGGCCATTTGCTTTTTGAGTTCTCTACTAAATAAAACAAAGAACTGATATTATGAATCCTGGATTCGATACTCATTTCTGTGATCTAGGTCAAGTCAATTACCCTTGGTGGACTTTGAGTTTCCCCATCTGCAAAGTGCTAACAACAAAAAATACCCCCCAACTCAAGGAGTTGTAAGGATGATGTTTGTAGAGCACAGTTCTGTGTGGGAAGCATTGAAGAACAACAGGAATTACTAATTTTACCCTGTTACTTCCAATCAAGCTGAAAGCAAAAATTTTCCCAGGCACCAGGAAGTATTCTGAAATATAATCTGCCTGGCCCCCTTTTTCCCTAGTTCAATAACTCCAAGATATTCCCCAGTGGATTCATCGATTAAAAAACTTACTCTAATAAGCCACAAAGAAAAAATAACTTCCCCTACACAAGCATAATTAAAATTAGGCAATATATCACAAGAGCAATATCAACAGCATCTCTAGCCAGGTCCTGGTGTTAGCCAAGGATGATGGGGTAGCTTTGAGCAGATTAATTCAGACAATATTATCCTCCAATTGCTGAACACTTCACAATAAAAGAATAGGGGACTTCTCCAGAGACAGAGCAGATAGCGCAAAGAATGCTTCTTTTGTAACAGCTAGAACATATTAAATGTCAGACCTGTGATCTACCTAGTCCAGTACCCTGTCTGGGACAATGGAAAGCACCAAATATTCCAGAAGGGTGCCCAAGAGATCCTCTTATAGGAAAATTATAGGGTAATGTGCCCCTGGAGAAAGTCTCTCTCACCACTATTAACTAGTAGTTAGTTTTTTCCCCTCAAAACATGAGAATGTAAACTCATGCTTTTTTGTTTGTTCCAGACTATTCAGTTACAAAAAAAATCGTGTAATAATTGCATTTCTCCTTTCTGAATATGCTGAGCCCTTGGCCTCAGTGATATAAGGTGACAATGAGATTCACAGGCTTATAAAAGAAAGATTTTTGTTTTTCTTTTCCCATTTACCATTTGTCACCTTTCAGTTTGATTGTAGGCAAGTAGAAATGCCCAGTCTAGCTTCTCTGAATCATATACTCATTTGCATGCCTCCATAATGTCTCTTTTTATTTAGCTCCTCTCTAATTAAGACTGTCCCAGCTTTCATTTTCTTAATGCTTGTGAGAAAAGCGTAAAGGTTATATTGACTATGGCACCTCCAGTAGACAAACATCCTCAAATGGCTCCCTCGGAGGGATCCATTATGCAAAGGCATAATCTACTAGCTGCCTATCAACTGGTTATATTTAGCATGAATAGTTTGGAGTTTGACTAAGTCTCATCTCCATGAAGAAATATAGTTGGGATACTAATCTTAGGTGCTGAAAATGACTGTTTTCACTGAGCTATGTAACACAATTCAATCGTCTCCAGCCAGTCCCATTGCACAGAAACCACTGCTGCTGGCTCTAACCAACCCTCATCTGAGTACCCTCAGCAGAGAAGGCAAAACCTCGAATGGGCTGGTTTCTTAGTGATGAGGAAAGACATAGTGGCAGGAACTCACAGTGCCCACTGTCACCATTACTCCTAATTGTGGAGGCTTTCTGGTCCATCAGCCCAGCAACTTTCCCCAGAGTCAACCATAATCCAAAGGTGTCTCTTCTCTTTTAATGCAAGGGTTTCAGTCTCGCATTTCATTTGGATCAGGGCTCCTCCAAAAGCACTTATTCCCTGGCTGGCGCTGTGCTGTGGAACTGCTTCAAATAGTGACTCAGTAGGTGATCTCTTCCAACACCACTTCTAGCAGCAGCGTGTTGGCTTTTCAGTGAAGTCTCCCATATAAATAAATACTGAGCTAGCGCGGGCTTGCTCAGATTAGGACAAGAGCAAAATTTGAGGTGCCCCAGCTGAGGATTCTGTTTAAAAGGAGGAGAAGCTGCTAGACTGTCAGACATGGGCAGCATCCTTTTCCAACAGGGCTACACAACCTGCTTCCCCAGGGCTGTCTGTAGACATTGATGTAAGCAACTTCCATCCAACATCTCAGTGAAACAGCACCTCTCTCAGCGCGATCCCCCTCCCCGCAAACACCGCACTGCAGCATCAGCACTGGCAGAAGCCCAATCCGAATGGAAAACTCTAGGCTACTTAAAGAAAATTAAGTTGCACCTTTTCATTATTTAACCCAGCAGAAGTTCCCAGGAAATACAGTCCCAATCATCAACCTACATTCAGATCACTCAAGGTGCAATTTGCTGCCCTGCACTGTAGGGCAAGTGGTTTTTCCATGATCTTCATGACTGAGATGCACTCAGTTAGTTGTTACTGGTCTCCTGGATGAAAACCTGCATTGCATTCCCAGCTAGAGTGCTTCACCCCAATCCAGGCATCATGAACGCAGTACAAGAGGCACAGCAAGCATTTGGAGCAGGAAAATAATGCCCCATATAAACAGAATGGTTAATTGTAGACTGTTTCTATTTTCATAGGGCTCAGAAGTCCTAATCAGGAGCAAGGGGCCCAACATGTGACCCACAGTACAATGGCGAGACAATTGCAGAGACAATATGGATAGACAATTCCCACTCCTTAATTCCCTCTCCCACACAGTACAATATCGAGAGCCAATTCCCACTCCTTAAAAGTCTTAAGACAACTTACACCCAAAGACATGAAGTGTAAGAACCAAGGGATACAATCAAGTGTGTACAATCTCACACACATATTTAGCTTATACATTTGTTATTATAATTATAGGTACAGCTGTGGCTGTCTTTACAAGGCTATAGGGCTGGAAGTGGCTGCTTGGGTCATCAGGTTATCGGTGGCAATCATCTCACATAATCTTTTATACAAACTCCATTTTTAAAGTAATTATTTTTTTGCCCCACTCCCCCACTAATGGGAAGCTGCTCCAAAGCGTCACTGCTGGCTTAGTTCACTCCCAACTGAACCATCATAAATTGTGTCAGACTCAGACACCTTGAAGACAGAAGGGAGCTATATGAGCCTTAACAACACAGATCTTAGGATTTTACCAGTAATTTATAGCTCCTTGACGAGGCAAACAGAGCCAGGAACAATCTGGGACAGTCTTGGTGGGTTCCTTGCATCTTTTAACTCCATCAGCCACTACTGGAAAGGGAGTCAGCAGGGCACTCGGTGCAATCGCCAGCCATGATGCCCACAGCAAGGGTCTTATCACACAGCCATTAAACAGACTTGTCCCTTCCTAGGGCCAGCAGCCACCTGACCATAGCAAGGTAATTGCAACCCTGACCTGTATATGCTTTCTGCAGTGCTGATAATTGCCAAATGAGCTTTGGTGCTAAGCCTGAACATTGAATGTTATACAGTATGTCCAGCTCCTGCTGTGGTTAATGTTTTTCTGAGAAACTATCAGATTTCCAGTCTAACCATTCAGTGCTGTAGCATGAGGGGGAAAAGTAGGGCAACTGCCCTGGGTGCCAAAGTGAAGGGGCGCCAACAGGCACTGCCCAGCCAGGGCAGGGCGCAGGATGGTGCCGCGAGCGGCTTGTTTGAGGGGTGCGGGGATGGAGGGAGGGTGGCTCTCTCCACTGTGTGCACTCCCGGGCAAGCATGGAGGGGGGGGGGTGCCCCCCAGATCCATGCATAGGGCAAGAGCAGGCTGCCACTGAGGGCTTTGCCCTGGGTGCCAAACTTCCTTGCCGTGGCACTGCAACCATTTCACACACATGGGACCGATAATGAGCATGATCTGCCACTGCTGTCACAGTGACACAGCTCAGACTCAGACATTTTAACATGCCCGGTTGTAGCATAACTCCTTCCCTGTGCAATGCTGCAGCTGGCAAGAAACAGTGTTTGAAATCATCTACACTCTAATGCTGTTTGCACACATGCCCATTACACATAATGGAAAGCTGAATTGTGGCTGATTTGCTGTGAAAGAGGAGAAAATTGGATGAGGCAAGCTAGTTAGCAGGGCTGTCCTCTAAATTAAATGCCTCTCAGAAAACATCATAATAACTTAGAAAATATCTCAATAATCTAACTAGAGGGCCCCGTATTAGCCTTAATTTTGAGGAGGTTCGGGGCAGAGAGAGAAAGGCAAGAAAGAGGACAAATCACCATTTTGTAAAAAGAGGAAGGAGGTGGACTAAGAGTTTAGCTGAAAGGAATTATGTGGTTTGGACTTGAACAAATCTTTGGGGGAAAGCTAGTTTTCATGAGGCTTACACTTGTTCAAATTAATCCAAAACCCAAAGCAAAGCAGCAAAGTCTGCCAAGTATCTGCTCCAAAAACCCTTTGCTTTCCAAGTGAGTTCACAAACCAACCAGCAGCCCTGAACTCAACGCTACTTTTATCAAACCAGTGCCAGGTCTTACTCCCTAAAGCCCTATCCCAGGACTGTCAACCCTATGGCCCATGGAGCTAGGTCATCTGGCCCACGGAGGTCCCAGAGGGACTGAGAATTTGGGGGTGGGACCTACTACCAAAATTTGGGGCACAGAGCCCCATTGGGAAAGCATGTCGATGGCAGCAGGGGAGTGATGACAGTGTTAACCCCCACGACCACCACCCCTCACTGTACTACCACTGTGTCCAGATTCAGTTCACAGGCTGTCCTAGGCTTAGATCTGGCCCAGGGGCTGGGGTCAGTTTGATACTCCTGCCTCATACAAAAATAACTGCACACACTCATATCAGCATGGCAAGCCCAGACGGTTCAAGTGAGGCAGAAGTAAAGATGGACCATTATCTAGCTACATCATTTGTAACGAAGTGAATAATCAGCAGGGAAAACCATTAGAGACATTAAGTATAAAAAAACACAATGTTCTTGAGAGCAGGAGCAGCCAGTGATTTTACCCTCGTGAACACAGCTTGAGCAGCAGCAGCCACCATGAAGGCAGCATGCACTCCTCCCAAAGGAAACTGCTCAGCTTCCTTGTGCATTCCCTGAAGTGTGCTTAGTTTTGAAGGTCTCCACACTTCTGCAGCTATATCCACTCCCCATAAAACAAAACAGTTCACTAAGTACCAAAGGGCTCGTTAGGCATTAGGATAGGGGGTACCAAGGTCACCCATCCGGGGGGCTTAGGTGTCTCTACACTAATGCTAGGAGCATAGGGGACAAGCAGGAGGAACTCACATTCCTGCTTGCAAACAAAGATTTCAACCTGGTTGGGTTAGCAGAAAGCTGGTGGGACCCTACCCACGATCGGGTTGTGGGCATTGAGGGCCATAGGTTGTACAAACAAGATAGAGTGGGGAAAACGTGGGGGGCATTGCTCTCTATGTTAAGGAGCAATACACATCTTTAATAATCAAGATGGGGTCAGAGGAGGGGAAAATTGAAGTACTGTGGGTCAGAATACAAGGAGGCCAGGGGGAAAGGGACTTGGTGGTGGGGTCTATTACAGACCACCATACCAGGAGGATGAGTTAGACCTGAAATACTTGAGGCAGCTTTCAGAGGTGGTACCCTCAGGGGACATGGTTGTCATGGGTGACCTAAACTACCCTGACATCTGCTGGGAGGAGCAATTAGCTAGATCTGCCCATTTACATAGGTTCCTTACCAGCACACAGGACCTTCACCTAATGCAGGAGGTATAAGGCCCCACTAGGAGAAATGCCTTACTGGACTTAGTGCTTGCTACAGGAGATGACCTGGTGGGGGGTCTGCAGATACAGGGTAACCTAAGGGATAGGAACCACCAGTTGTTAGAATTCACTTTCCGGCGAAAGGTGGAAAAAATAACTAGTAGGGCAGAAGTGCTAGACTTCAGAAAAGCTAACTTCAATGAGCTCAGGAGATCAGTATGCAAGGCACTGAAGGGCAAGAGCATTGGTGCGATGGGAGTCCAAGAAGCACGGGCATTCCTCAAGGGAATGATCCTCGAAGCACAAAAGGGGACCATCCCAGTGCATATAACGGGAAGCAAAAAAGCCAAGAAACCCTCTTGGCTGAACAGGGAAATCCTGGAGAGCCTAGGGAAGAAAAGAGAGGCATACAGACTGTGAAAGCAAGAGGTAGCCAGCAAGGAGGCGGCAGTTAGATACACCGAGTGCTTTGCATCTGTATTCCTGAACATGGATAAAGACACATCTCCCAAAGGGTCTATAGACAGGCACAAGAGGGACTCCAACCCACCAACAGTTAGCTCTGACCTAGTGAGGGGGCATTTAGAGGGGCTGGATGTGTTTAAATCAGCAGGCCTGGATGATCTTCATCCAAGAGTGCTAAAGGAATTGGCCAGTGTCATTGCACAACCACTGGCAGGGTTGTTTGGGCACTTGTGGTGCTCAGGACAGGTCCCAGAGCACTGGAAAAGGACTACTGTGGCCTCTATTTTCAAAAAGGGGAGAAAGGATGACCTGGATAACTATAGGCCAGTTAGCCTCGCCTCTACCCTTGGGAAAACCTTTGAAAAAATTATTAAAGATCACATTTGTGGAAGTCCAGTAGGAAAAATAATGCTGGAGGGCAACCAGCATGGCTTCACAGCAGGTAGATCCTACCTGACAAACCTTGCTTCTTTTTATGACCAAGTCACAAAATGCTTAGATGCAAGAATTGAGCTAGATGTCACCTACTTGGATGTTAAAAAGGCCTTTGATAGTGTCGCATCCCATTCTTAAAAACAAATTAGGCAATTGTGGTGTTGATTGCTACATGGTGAGGTGGGTGGAGAATTGGCTTATGGGGCACACACAGAGGGTGAGTGGTGGTGGATGGGTCGTTTTTGACCTGGAAAAATGTAGGCAGTGGAGTTCCCAAAGGTTTGGTCCTTGAACTGGTGTTCAATATCTTCATCAGTGATTTGGATGAGGGTATGGAAAGCACTCTGTCCAAATTTGCAGACAACACCAAATTATGGGGCAAAGTAAACATGCTGGAGGGCAGGGAGTGGATTCGGGCAGATTTGGACAGGATGGGAATGTGGGCAGAACAGAATAGGATGCAGTTTAACAAGGATAAGTGTGAAGTACTACATATAGGAAGAAAGAATCACCAACAAACCTACAGGCTGGGAGGTGACTGTCTAAGCAGCAGAAAGGGATCTTGGAGTCATGGCTGACTGCAAAATGAACATGAGTTATCAATGTGATGAAGTGATAAGTAAAGCCAACTGCACCCTTTCATGCATTAGAAGATGCATCACAAGCAGGTCCAGGGAAGTGATACTTCCCCTCTATGCGGCATTGGTAAGATCGCAGCTGGAGTACTGCATCCAGTTCTGGGAACCGCACTTCAAGAGGGATGTGGATAAACTTGACAGGGTTCAGAGGAGGGTTACTCGTATGCTTAGGGGCCTACAGGTAAGATCCTATGAGGAGCGATTGAGGGACCTGAATCTCTTCAGCCTTTGCAAAAGAAGCTGAAAGGTGATCTTGTAGCCATCTACAAACCCATCACAGTGGGGGGTGGGGCAAGGAATAGGGGATTTTCTGTTTACTAGGGCACCCCTTGGGGTTACTAGGAACAATGGCCATAAACTGATGGAGAGCAGATTTAGATTAGACATTAGGAAAAATTTCTTTACTGTGAGGGTTGCCAAAATCCAGAATGGGCTTCCAAGGGAGGTGGTGCTCTTTAAGAGAAGACTAGACAAGCACCTGGCCGGGGTCATCTGACCCCAGCGCTCTTTCCTGCCCAGGGCAGGAGGTCGGGCTCGATGATCTACTGAGGTCCCTACCAACTCTAAAAATCTATGAAAGGAAGATCTTTGTGGATAATATCCTTCAAATAGGATGCAGCTACATGGGGTCCTATCTTCCTACCAGCACTCTGTCAACATTTCTCATTGGTGCTAACCTTAGGGATAGAAATTACTTGTAGACCTGTATAAGTGATTAGAAACTTGTTCAAATCTGTAACACAACAGAAGTTAGGTGCGTATAAACTGCTTTCAAAATGGTGAACCCAATTTAAGATAAACCTGGATGGATGTAGTATCAAACTTAACTGATTTAGGTTAAATTGGCTTACTGAACTTCTGCCCTAAATCCCCTCCAGATTCAAGTCAACTCTTAGTCCCCCAGCATCCCAGGATGCTTTGAACCTCCCCCATAACCACCCCCTACACCCCCCGCACAGGGTGGGCAGACTAGCCTTGGCCTAAGCTGTCTGCTCCAGCCCAGCTGGGTGGCATGCTCTAGCACCCTGCATTTTCTGGCCTGGGCCACCACAGGAATGTGACTATTTCTGGAATCAAACGTGAATGTCTGCTCACTGGCTTATTGGTTCAATCTATGCAGCTCAGGCTAACCTGCAAAGATTGAATCAATTCAGCCTCAGGCTTTTTGATCATCTGTACTTAACCTAACACACATATAATCAATGCTTCAATTTCCAGTAGCTGCCAAGGGCTTCTGTGAGTCTCAACATTGCTAACAGAGATGAAATTGCAGTAGCTATGGTGGGAACATTTTGAAAGGTTGCCTTGATGCAGCTTTCCAAGTACTTCCTAACACTGGATGTTCCTGTAGTTAATACGTCAGCACTCCGCAGCCTCTTTTGTCTCAACTGATGCTTTACATCCACACCGAGCTCTCCATAGCAAATAAGTCTATGCCCCTGTACTGTGACGCTTGCCACTCAGACCCAGGCACAGCTCCCAAGAGCAGGCAGAGCGCAGGTGTGGAGCAGGGCAGAGCTGCATCCCCGGCAGAAGAATGAGTATTACTGGCGGTGCTAGTAGTGCTGCCTCTAGCTAAGGATGCCCAGTATTTTCCACTTTGAGACCAGGATTTTGGTCTTTAACTTTGCCAGATTTTAACTGTCTCAGCTCAAATTTTCCATACTATTTGCCCCTGACTGAGTTTTTGTTGCTGTTGTATTGGAAGTTTTTGTATCTGAGGCTAAGGAAGAAATACATTGATTTGTCCATTTAAAAAAAAAAAAAATCTTACCACCATTTCACTGAGAAGCTAAGCTATCTCAGTGCTCTGAAGAAGGGTCTTGAGAACTGGGAGCAAAGGAGCCCATCTTTTTGTGTCCTGGTTATCTGCTGTCACTCTGAAAACAAGAACACCTACATCTGGCTGATGAACCTCGCAAACAACTCGGCCCAACAGCAGCGTTCCCTGTTGGAGCTGCGATGAACGTGCTTCAGAGCTGCAGAAACTGAGCATTCGAATTCGAGGGAAGTTGTGGACTCTCCATCGATGGAGGTGGTCAAGATGAGACTGGACAGCCACTCATCAGGGATGCTCTAGGCTAGTGTTTCTCAACCCATGGGTCGTGACCCAAAAGTGGGTTGCGAGAATATATGCAAGGGTCACAAACAAACCTTAAAAATAAATCAACACAATTTTTAAATGGATTTTCCTTGAAAGGAGAAAAACCTGGGAAACCATGGCTTTTCCCCTGCAGGCGGTTAGAGTTCCAGCTCGCAAGGGGCTGCTTGGGGCCACCCCCCACGCACCCCGCTTGCCCCACACACCCCCCCACTGCCCCACATACTGGGGGGCTGGGACCTGGGGGTGAAGGGCAGTGGGTCAGGAGTGAGGGGCACTGGGCTGGGACTGGCCATCGATGTTTACAAATGGGTCCCAATACAAAAAAGGTTGAGAACCACTTATCTAGGCATAGCTATGCCTCCGTTTTACTAGGGGTATTTTCCATGCTTCTGCGCTTTGCGGGTTTCCACATGGGGGGGGGGGGCGGGGATGCCACCCTGCACCCCCACTGCTGCATGCTATCAGGGGCCAGAGGGAGGGGGTGGTTAGGCCTTCCTCGGAGAAATTGGGCATAAGCTGCAGGCTGGGGATTGTGCGTGGGGTGTGCCAGTGCTCCTGCTGAGACTTGAATCCAGAGATTCCTGGCGAGAGGGTCTTGCCTCTCCACTCAGGGTCAGAGCAATATATCTTATATATTTGGGGTCAGGAAGAAAGGTATTTCACCTCACAGTCAGATTGGTACATACTGCGTGGGGGTTGTCGTCCCCTATAGCCAAGGGTATGGTCTTCTTCCTGGAGTCTCTTGAGCATCTATTAATCATGTTTTACAGAAGCAGGGCATTGGCATCTGTGGTCCCCCTGAGGCAAGTCGGATGTCACGTCTTGTGTTATGTCACAGTCGACTGTGTAGTTTTACTAGGAAGTTAAATCACAGATTAGTTTAGGAGGGTTTGGATAGGGATGAGTCTGTCTCAGGCAGGGGTGTGGGCTAGATGCCCTATGTGGGCTCCAGCCCTACTTGTCCATGGTTCTGTGTGCAAGGCAGTTTTTTCAAGCTTTTATTCTGGCAGTGGGGGATGCTGCAGTCCTGAGCACAAGAATTGAAAGCAGGGAGCCTGTCATCTCTGCGTTCAGTGACCCTTTTGCTCCGGCATCCAGGCATGTGAAGACTAGAAAGGTAGCAGGCTGCTTGGAATACTAAGGGCCGAGGAGCACTGGGAAGCGAGCCAGTGGGTTGGGTTGGAGTAAGGCCGGGAGAAGAGACGGGGCCATGGTATGCAAGAACAGAGGAGGACGGGGACAGGACCTGGGCTGAAATGTGGGCAGGAGTGAGGGGGGTGGATTATAGAAGAGAAACTTTGGGCAAGATCCTGGGGGGAGTGCAGGGATGAATGAAAGGGGAAGGGAACAGGTGTGGGTAAGTGGGTGGATCAAGAGCAGACATGGAAGAAAGCAGGAGCCAAGGATGGAATATGTAGTGAAGGACACAGGAACCAAGTCATGACGGAGGCAGAGAGGGAGGTGGGGGGCTAGGTGTGGATAAGAGCAATGGGGAAAGAAAGCAGAAAGCAGGAATGGGGTGGATAGAAGATGGGCTCGAGCAAACAGACACTGCTTTTAAATGGAATTGAATACAAGTTCAATACAAGAATCTCAGAAATATCATAAGCTCATTTCGATATCCTAGCTGTATGTTTAACAGACTGAAAGGGAGCTGTCTGCTCTGGCTGCCTCCTTACTAGGTCACTGCTGGAAGCCAGCATCTCTCCAGATTTATTCACAATTAGATACATTTTTCAAAGCATGAGACTAAACTGCATTCGTCCAAGGTAAAGAATTTTGTGCAAAATCAGGTAACGCTGCATACCGTTTGCGCTGCTCAGGTGTTTGCTTTTTAAAAGCATAACCTTGAACATCAGCCTAAGCTGCTAAGGTAATAACTTAGTACATAGTTTTTATTTAACTGCAAATTAAGAGTCTGGACTAAGATATCCCCATTTCAGAGTTAACAGAGGATGCGTGGAAGAAGAAAGGTTGCAAGTCAGAAGCATGTGGGGACCTTGATTTTATAAAGCTGTGTTTTTCAAGAGCAACATAAGTGATACATCAGTTAAAATACATGAAGTGTGATATTCAGATGTGCACTGGCTGCAGCAAAGGGAGTGTGTTTGAGCAGGCTGCTAAAATGTCATTCTGTTCATAATCACTAAGATCTCATGCTTTCTACTGCTGTGCCCAGTCATCCAAAACACCACACTGGAGGTGCTTAATATAAAGAAAGGGTTCTAATATAAAGTCTCATGTTTCTGTCTCCCCCACCTCTGTCCTTTGTCTTCATTTTTCCATCTTAGACCTAATTCTCAACTCACACGGGTAGTTTTATTCACATAATGCTACTAAATTCCCCGGGGTTACTCATCTTTCTAAGGACTGCTCACCCAGAATAGAGGTAGAGGACTTAAGCCCTTGCCCAGAGGGAGCTTACAGAGTAAGGTCTACCTCCCTAAATGTTTCCAAAACAACCAAAACAGCTCTGGGGGCTGTCCTTTCCAGCCCTAAGCTTCTGTGAATCGGTGTGCGTGGAGCTCTGATCACTTTAATCAGTTTTAGGGCATCCAGCCTCCCATTCACTTTAACATTAGACGTAACAACATTCATTTATGGGTACAGTCACACACCACCAGGGTAACCTTACATTTTATTCCAAAGTAAAGTTACCCTGGTGTCCAGAGCGGACACACACGCTTTCTTAAGGTAACAACTAGCCACGGTAGGCATGATTACAAAACCTTGCCACTAGGTGGCAGGAGAACCGGGAAGAGCCGGTGAATATGGAGCAAAGGTACCCTGGCAAGAGGAGCCGGTCACAGGAGTGTTATACATCATTTTCCTTCCTTTCTGATAGATCGTTTACCCCACTGTGGAGTAACTTGTACTGGTGTAAGACTGTTCACTATGTCTTTGTTGCACCTTTACCCCAGAATTAGCTCATATTATTCACCGTGAAGTAAACATGTTGTGTCCACATCCTGCAATGCCACAGGCCATCTCTTTGGACAATAGCTCAAGGGCCAGAGCCTCAAGA
>JAGPOW010003310.1:8479234-8500722 GCA_030014935.1 Caiman crocodilus
TCAGCAAGTAATCTGGCCCAGTCCCTCCAAACAGCGCTCTTCTACCCATCTGGTGCCTGCATCCACTGAGCTCGCAGCCAAGACCACCTCGGCGCTGTCACCTTGCCAGGAGGATCTAGAGCATGGAAAGACTTTACTAGCATATGTGAGATGAAAGAATTCTTGTGGGTGATGCCTTTTATTAGACCAACTGTATGGTTTTTTTACTAAAATAGTCATAAAGAGGTTTCTCTCGCTTTATACAGCTTCTGCATGTGCAAATTTGCTCTTATGCGATGACCCTTTTTATACCAAAAATTTGTTATAGGCAAGGTAAATTCACTCTTATGCAATTGGTGTGGTGGAAGCCCGCAGTCAGCTGCTTTGTGCGGTGCATTGTGGGAGTGACACGCACCAAAATATAGTCTCTTGTTTGGATCTGTGCTTCTCGCTCATCTGTGACACGCCTTTCTGTAGTTGCCATCCCCATTATGATAATGCCCTGTGCTTGTGTGCACTGTCTGCTGTTGGTGAGTTCCAAAATTGTCTTGTAAAAGTGGTAGAAATGGGTCTGGGGGTCAGTAGTCGAGGTCTTGGAACATGTCCCTATTTGTTACATTGTAAAGTGGGTTCCCTTTATGCAAATTCAAGTTATGTGCCGTTTTCCAGGAATGCACGTACAGCATATAGCGAGGGAAATCTGTGTAATAATCATACAAAGTACTTAGCTAAATAGTTATAAAGTGCTTTACATGCCTTAACAGATTAACACACATCAAAAGCAAGGGAAAGACTTAAATAATCAGCCACATACATCTTGACTTCATCTCATTTCCAGGAGGTACAACATTCAGAGTCACCAACTGCAGGCACAAGGGGCTTGTCTTCACTCTAAAATCAGCTTGTATCAGAACATGACTTGGTGTAGACACTTTGATATTAAACTACCCGCCAGTCTGTGTAGACAGGAATCAGTTCTGTTTCTTTTCTGTGCTATCAACAGAATTTACTCACAACCAGTTTAAACTGAGTGGCTAAACTTTGTGTTTAGTACAATGTTAGCTGCAACAACTGCAGGTCACATACTAAGATGATCACAGCTTTCGAGTGAAGAAAGGGCTCTGGAGGCAACCTTAGGATTTCATAAGATGTAGCCTGGCTGTGACAGTAAAGCAGGGGGCTTCAACCTGTCTACTTTCTCCTATTTATATATTGGGATGATAGTAATAACTCTGCAGTTTGTCTAACCATTTGTCTCCCAGGGAGCAGGGCATAGGGCTGCATGGAGCCTCCAGAAAGATACACATCCTCTGCTCTTTATCTTGTTGTTTCTTTATTATTCGTTTAGGATCCTTGCACTTTGCACCGATTGACCACTGTGTTTCCTATGCCCATAAAGCAATCAACACACTTTCCATCTAAGTGACTTGTATTTGAGATTAAGGTAAAGAAAAAGAGCAAATGTAAAGTCTTTGTAAGAGCAAGCCTTGCTACGTGCATCTCTCCATAACACAACATCATAGAAAAATAGGGTCTCAGGGGATCAACTCACCCAATCCCAATCTTGTACCTTAAACCCCACTTATAGCCCTGCCGTTTTGTGCTGTCTCCGGGAGGCAAGCCACTTGCACAAAAAGGCTCAGCACACAGGAAACAAAACCCTATCCATCATTCTCATGGTGTTCATTTCTATCGCTAGTGATCAGGCTCAGGCAAGGTTATGAACACAGTATCTTTGTTTTCTAACCCACAAGGCCCTACTAAAGACCAATCCATCTGTCAGCTCCACAACTTATTCTGCTGATTTTAAGCAGCAGAGATTGCAGCAGCCTGTTAAATGGATTTTTTACGGCCAGTGGACAGCTCCTGTATGTTGGGGGGGATTTTTCTGGACATATGGAGAATGGTAGAGGAAAGCCAGAGGAGGAAAAGGTAAATATGCACTGATAGGATGAGTCACAGCGATTAGCCGATTTGTCCAGATGTAAGATTCATTTGGAGGCCTTTCTCTACCCGTGGGTGGAAGGAAGCCATTTATTATGAGCGTGGCAGAAGGAGGTGAGGGGCTGATAAGGAGGCTGATGCGCTTTGCTGTCATGTGCATGCACGCATGTGTCCAGGGGTTTCCATGGCTTCCCGACGTCATGCCTGGCATATAGCTGGAAAGCACAGCTAATTACAAGACAGACAGAGTCATCTCCTGCCCCTGCAGAGATTTACAAAGATCTGTCGTCTGTGCTCTCATCCCAGAGCAGGAGGTTAGCTACTAATGTGCTGAAGTCCTCTCAACCAAATCAGTGGGTAAAGCAGTGTGCCTTGGGATCACACTGCTCAGTGAGCTGGGGAAGTCTGCTGCCTGTCCCTGGCTTAGACACCTTGTCTATGTCCATGATGTCCACATACTTGTGAAAGGAAAGCAAATTTGCAAGGAGTTTGCACCTGGCCATAGGATGGGCAGCAGTTCTTAGAAACCAACTGGTCCTGTCTGCTTTCACAGAAAACCATCTGGAGTTTTAAGCCTCCACAACTGTGAAAGAAAGACACCTTCTCACACCCCCACTCCGTCCCTTTCACCCCACAGTCCAGTGGCATCTGTCCTAGCGTGCACACAGCTGGAAGCAAGTTTGGGCAGGGACAGCAGAAAAGGGGAGAAAACAACAGGATTTAGCCTGGAGCCTCTGCTAGTACTAGTCCCTTATACTGCATGTACACATGGTGCATATACGTGCAGTGGGGAAAAGACTGGAACAAGCTTGGTCCTGGTCCCTACTGTCATTCTGGACCTATGAGGAAGAGGAGATGGCCTGCTGCCCTGGACTCCCTGTGAGGAGAAAAAGGATTTTTTGCTACCAGCACTCCATGTAGGGTGAGACCAGGGCCCAGGGCCAAAATACAAAGGGCTTCCTGTCATGGTGTATCCAGGACCTTAGTAGCATAAGTGAGGAATGAGCAGGACACTAGTCCCAGGTGCCAGGTGCTAGCTGTGGGTGGAGGGAAGGAAGGAGGGACCAACTCTGGACTCTGCCATGTATGCCACCGCCACCCTGGGAGCAGAAACTGCTCACTTATGCCTCTGCAGGGTGTTACTCTAGCCCAGCACTGAGGAGACCAGTGGAGCTGTGCCGTGCATCATTGCTCTCTCACTGCTATCAGAAGCTAAAGCTCATTAAAATGTTTGGTACAATTTTAAGGGGAAAAGTAATACAACTGGAATTAATTTCTGCACCTATGTTATGTGGCCAGCTTATTCGTGGATTAATGGCAGCCATCCCTTCAGTCATGCCTTACCAACCTACCCTTCAGGTACCCTACCCTGCCCTGAAGTGCAAATGGCAGTACAAGGCCTAGGCACTGTGGTTGGTCCAACTCCATCATAAAGTTCAGCAAAGGGACCAAATGCAAACCCTAGGTTTCTTACAAGAGTCTAACCTTACAAATTGTGGTCACATGGTGCATCAGGCGTGTTTACCTCGAATGAGCCTCCCCAGATCATGCATCACCCAGTCAATCCCAAGGGGGCACATATTGACTCGTCTTCTTCAATGCACAATGTGCAGGGGAGTTTCAGTGCACTTTCTAACAGAAAACATATGCTGGAGATGTTTGATTTACAGGATTTCCCTATGAAAAGAATCACTATTAGTGACTGAATTAAATGCATGAAGTTACATAGACACTAGCAGGGCTTGGGGAAGACTTGGTTAATTAAGTTCAATCATCACTTCTGAGCATCTATTTCTGGTGTTAGACAAAGAGACCAAATGAAATTTTTGGACAGGTGGGGAATACTACCTTTGCCTCATCTGTCCCCAGCAGCCTGCTTGGAACAGCAAGGAGTCCTTGCTAATAAATGTCAAGACTTGTGTTAACAGTAATGCTGAAGATCAGGAGAAGGAGCAATGGTAAAGCCAAGGAAAAATCAGGGTCCAGAACCCTATGAAACCAGGCAAGTTCCTCTGTTGAACCCAAGGAAGTACAAGTATTAAGAGCTCTGCATTATGATGCCAAATTATTACCACTAATTATGCCTAGCAGGTGGATTTTGCTAGCTCCAAGCAGGATGCAAGAAGTGTTAGGCAGTTCAGTTTGGCAGATGCATGATGTCGGTCCCATGAAACCAGTAGTACATCATTACACTTCCTAAAAATGATGGATGATCATCTTCTAACACAAAAGGTATCGAGCCCACCAGGAGGTAACTCTGTTTTAGACCTCATTAAACTTGATAAAGGCAGGGCTGGACTGGGGGCTGATAATTGCTCAGGGACAAATATGCAAGATCCGATTTCATTTAAGATGAGCAAACAAAAGATGTTCTGTTTGCCCATCATTAATACTTAGCACTTCTAAAGGACTAATCACAACATAAGGAGACTATTCTGAGCATAACTGACTAAAACCAAAAAAATTAGGAAAAATATAAATGAAGACAGGGAAACCTTGAAGGAATGGTTAGTAGGTGGCCAAAATGCCATACCACAATCAAGAAAGAGGACAACATTGACTAAGAACCATAGGCAACTCATAGGGAAGCAGGGAGGGGCACGTGCCCCCCCCAAGATTGTCCACAGAAGTCGGTGGCAGCAGCAGCCAATCACTGCTCGCCAGCAAGCACCCCTCCACCACCCAACACTGCCACTGGCTTCTGCAGGTGGTCACCGCTCGCAAGCCCCTACCTCCTCGCTGCCGCCGCCGGCTTCTGTGGGTGGTCGCTGCTCACCACCCCGCTGACGCTGCTACCCACCAAGTGTGCTCCCCCCGTCTCAGGAGGCACCAATCATTCATGCTAAGAACCCGTGTACAATAATTGATAAGGGAAGCTAAAGACACTGAGGAAAAAATCATGGCCAGCAGGACTAAAAACAATAGCAAGGTATTTTAAATACGTTGCAAACACCCGAAAAAGCATCCTAGCAATGATGCGTGACCATTCCTAGATGGCGATGGTAAAACTGTTAACAATGCTGAAAAAAGGCATCAGTTTCAATAATTATATCTGTTTTGTGTTTGAAACTAAACAGGGTCACGCGCTTGCATCAAATGAGGATGAAAGTCCTCTCCTGTCGATTAGTAACTAAGGAGGTTGTTGGATATCTACTGGGAATTATTGTTTTTTTAAATCAACAGTGCCAGGTAATTTGCACCCAGGAGTCTTAGAACAGCTAGCTGAGGAGCTAGCCCCCACTTGCTGATGCTCATTTTTAGTAAATCTCAGAAAACTGAAGCAATTCCGGAAGACTAGCAAAGTACAAACATGATGCCAATAGTCAAAACACAGGATTGCCTGAATGACTGCAGGCCAGTTAGCCCAACACCAAACTTCTCTAAAATAAGGCAAAACTGATGAAGGATACAATTAATAAAGAATGAAGGAAGACAACTACAGTTAGCACAGCATGATCTTATTGCAAACAGGCCCTGTTAAACAAGTGTAATTTCACCTCTGAGAATATTACACATATAGTAGATATATACAGTAGTCTATAGGAAATACTTAGTATTTTTCAAGGCAGCTCACTTAATACGACATGCATTCTGATAAAGAAATTAGTACAATAAAACACATGTTAAGCAAATCAAGAACTGGTTTACTGATAGATCTCAAATAGTAGTCATTACAAACGGGGGAATGTTATGGGATTTTGCAGGAATCTACACTAGGCTGGATACTAAACAACATTTTTATCCATGTTTTGGAAGTAAATATAAAATAACTGTGGCTAAAATTACAGGTAACAGAAATAGTGGTGGAACAGTAACAAACAACAGCAGAGCAACCAGAGTGATCTGGATTGTGTAGTAAGCTGAGTCCGCCAAACAAAATACATTGTCATACAACACAGGGAGATAAAATGCAGGATTTATCTACTCTTTATCCTGAAGAGCAGCAACTGAAAAGGATTTAGAGGTCACCATGGAAAAGTCCTTGATCGTGAGCTGCAAGAGCAAAAGAGCTAATATGATCTTTGGTTATAAAAGCTTGGATGTCATGAAAAGAGGGGAAATGATTGAGCTTTTGCTAAGACTGAAAGCAAAATGCTGCATTCATGGCTGGCATTCACCTTCTAAGAAAAGATATTAAAAACCTGGAGAGGATGCAGAATATTTGAAGGCTGTAGAAGAATATCCACCAAACATATTTTTAAAAACTCAGTCTCTTTAGCTTAACAAAAATGACTGAAGATGATTTGATTGCAATGTGCAATTACTTTTGCCAAGAGCAAAGGCTGAGTACTAGAGTTCTCTTGAAGTTAATGAAGAAAGGTTTAGCAAGAATCAGTATTCGGGGCTGAAAGCAGACAAAATTCAAACTTAAAATAAAGGTGCAATTTTTAACAGTGCAGCTAATAAACCATTCAAATAAACTCCCAAGGGAAAGAGTCAACATCACTGTCTCTTGGGCTAAGTGCAGACATTCACAGGTTACAAATGACTACCCTATCTTAGTTCACCCAGGTGCAGACCTTATATTTACACCCAGTCTCAGTGATCAGAAATCAATCTAAACCTGTAACAGTACAGAAGATCTGCACACATAAACCAGTCTAAAAATGGCAGAACTCAGTCCAAGATAGACTTGGCCCAATGGACTCTCAAACTTAAATCAGTCGAGGTTAGACGGGTGAATGGAACTCCTGTACAATTATATCCGCAGCTGCAGGCCTGAGAAAGTCCAGCCGCTGGCCTCAGCCCCAGGACTGTGCTCTTCCTACTGATCTCCCTGGTACCATGTTGATGTCTCCAAATCAGTACTGGTGCTCTGGCTAAATACAAGCTATTGGGATCACTAACTCTCAACCCTGGTCTTCATCCTGGACCACTAGGTGATTTTTTTTAAATATGCTGAGTCCAGAAAGTACTAAAGACCAAGACCAAAATCCTGGATTTGATGCCATACTCTACAGGCAGACAGTGAAGGCAGCAGAGCACAGGGCTTCTGGTAGACCCTGTTAGTGAGGAGATGCACAGGAGCATTCTCTACTAGCCTGGATTCCCTAAAGCAGTGGTGCACAACCATTTTTTGCCCAGTGGGCTGGTTGGGCAGCGCCTGGTCTCTCTGGATCCAGCCAGTGGTCCCAATCCAGGTGTGGCAGGGCCCCGTCCGACCACAGAGGATGGCGGGGGCGCAGCCTGGCCCCGATCTGGCTCTGCAGGGTGGAGGTGAAGGGAGCTTGACCCAGCCCCACCCTGGCCCAGCGGGGAAGGAGATGAGACGTGGCCTTGATTCAGCTCCATGGGGGAGAGGAGGTGTGGCCCACCCCAATCCAGCTCCATAGGGCCTGGGGTTTGGGAACTTGGCAATGGTAGAGGGTGGACATATTAACTGCCACTACTCTCCTGCCACCAAATTTCATGATCTGTGGGAAGCCCCCACAGGCTGGATGCTGTGGCAACATGGGCCACAGGTTGAGCACCCCTGCCCTAAAAGCTTCATTGCCTAGACACATTATCATGATGCTGTTGTCCAGCTGAGAAGTGACAAAAGTATGAACAACTGGGGTTTGGTCACAGTTTGCCAGGGAGGGACAGATCTCTGGCCAACAGAAGATGACAGAGAACATTACTTGTGGATGCTATTATTCAAGAGCTTAGTGTCAACGGGGAGTCCAAGACCACTCCCAAACTCTAGACTGGATTAGCCACAAAGAAGAGTGCACTGCAGCTGCAAGGTCTTCACAATTCTTCCCTCACCCCCAACCCTTACCTCTGTTGTGGTTCAGCTCCATTCAGCTGTCCTTCGTTGAAGCCCTGAGCCACTTTGGTGACAACGGTGTGGTTGCATGTGGTGACAGATTAGGTAGAGCTGTGTGCTCACTGCAGGCTTCATTCCTTGCTGTCTAACCAGTTCGTCTGCATGTCAATACCAAAAAGGACCAGAGAGAGAATTGAGGGGTTTAATGATAGAGATGCAGTTTTCTATCATTACTTCCCTCTAGAAAGGGCTTATAGAGGTTATGGAGAACAACCAGTTAAACATAAACGCCCAGTACAAAGCAATTAACCATTACAGCAACTTACTTAGGGGATGCTATGAATGATTCCCTGTCACCTGAAGTCTGCAAACCAAGACTGGAGTCTGTTTAGAAGACATGCTATCTCTTAATCTGAAATCTGCTTAATCTTCTTTCATTTTTGAATTATGCAGGTGGTTTGAGTGGCTGTTCACAATGTCTCCCTCTGGCTTTCAAATTCAGCTGGGAATTCGTGTTACATGGATTCCAGTTTGTTAAAACCAAACAAGAACAGAGAGAAGCGAGACTTGTAACAGAAGCCAATTACAACCGACAGTGGGTCAGGGCCTTGTCTTGATCCCGTTGAAGTCAGTGGAAGTTTTGCAGGAACAGTAAAAAGTTCAGGCTTCAGAATTTCCTCCTTCTGAAGACATCCTTTTCTTCAGATGTCTTCAAGGATGTTCTTGAAGACATGCTAAAGAACAGGCTGGAATTCCTTGAACCTTTAAAAATGTGCCATCAACTTGATTTGGCAGGGTGCCTCCAGGAATTGCAGCCTGTGGGGACTACTTTAATTTACAGCAGCTTTAATAAAAAATTACCTTCCTAGATGCATCTGCTGAGCTCTGGGCCCAATCTCAGCACCTTCAGAAGCTGTGAGGCAGCCATCTAGAGCAGTATGCAGGGGCTTTTTACTGCTCCTGCCCCAATGCGAATTTCTCCTAGGACTTGTACTGTCTTTACTGCATTACTGCCAGTGGAGGGGATGGAAGTAACTGCAGACCCACCTGCACGAGGGCAGAAGGGTGACTGTCAACTGTCCCTGTTCTGGTACATAATTTGAATTAGGCGAGAGGAGGAACGATGGAGTGGAGGGGGCCCAGCATCCATACAGTTGCCTCAATCTGAATATGCCTTTGGCACTTCCCTCCAGAGTGTCACCTTACTCCCCACACAAATAGCAACTTTCAGCTCAGACCTGGTGCTCTAGGCAGCAACAGCACTACTCAGGTAGGATAGCAACTGAACTTGGAGATGCCAAGAGCAGGCTCCCCCTACCGCAGTTGGATTCCAGCTGGAACTGAAAGCAGAGATGGAAAGAATGGGCCACAGCCATAAAACAAAAGAAGTGACCCACCCTGAGGCCTGCAGGAGACTCCTTCAGATCCCTCCACTCTCTGGGCAGCCAAGCAATAGACTCCCCCAATAAAACCACTCATGGTGAACTGCTCTCCTCTGCACCCCACATGCCAAGGAGGAAAGATGTGTATTTCTGCATGTTAGCAAATTCAGGCTGTTGCAGAGGCAAACTCGGAGCTCAATAACACCGGGTCTGTGGTCCCCTTGGCTAGGAACAGACATTCAAAAAGCCTGAGCCTGAATTGATTCAATCTTTGCAGGTTAGTTGAACCTGGCTAGGTTGAATCAGTTTGAACCACACAGACATCCCCAAACTGCAAGCACATGCCTGCAGTGGCTCAGGCTAGAAGCCCGGGGAGCACTAGAGCAGCTCTCCCTTCCCTTCCACACTGCTGAGTTGAGGAAGGTGTCGCCAGGCCCCACAGGATGCTCTAATTAGGGAGCGGTTCCCTTCCCTCCCCCCAAACTCCTTACCGGCCCAGCCCAGCCCAGCCCAGCCGGGAATTGATAACACAGTGTTTATCATCCCTAACTCAGTATTTATCAGCCCGTTAAGAAAACAAAAGGGGGACATTACCAGCTACCTACTGATTCTGCCACAGCATAGACCATAGCCAGCGTGTGTCTGCTAGCTAATGCTGTGTGTCTGGTAAGGCAGAGGGGATGGGGAAATCCCTGCTTAGGAGGGAGTGGTGAGGGGAGGGGTGGAGAACAGGGGGAAGCCAGGAAGACCCTGCTGTATGTGCAGTCTCTGCCAGAGCTGCAGCCAGAGAGCAGAGGGGAGGGGCCAGCTCTGCTGTGGAGCAGAGAGCCCCACCCAGCCCAGAGAGCATGCTGGGATGCTAGGAGAATCTGGTTTATCTTGAACCAGCAAAGGGTCTGGGACATACATTGCATAAACCAGTTTGACCCAAATCAGTTAAGTGTGATACTACATTCAACCAGGTTTATCTGAAACCAGTTTCAGCCATTTTCAAACTGGTTTATGTGTACTGAACATCTGTACTGTTACAGTTTTAAAGCACTTTCTGATCACTTAAACTGGTTTATGTGTAATGTCTGTCCCAAGCCCTTCTGTTTAAACCATAGGGAAGCTCCAGTTTGGAAAGCACCACTGATTTCAACTGCAGGAGTACGATAGGGAAGAGATGCGGGTCCCAGATAATCAGGTTCCCAGACTTTTAGAACTTTATAGGATTAAAACACTCCTTCAAGTCCCCTATAGATACTGAGTAGCAGCTATTTCTAAGTTATAGCAAATACTAGAGCATGGGATACAAGCCAGATTCAGGAGACCAGACACCTGTTGTCAACATAGCACCCATCCCTCTCGCCCTTTAGGTTCCTTTCTTGTTTGATTGTTACGTGCTTGGGTACAGCCCGTAGCACACTGAGGCCTCTGAGCACCACTGTCATGTCAGTAAGCACTGCTGCTGGCGTATAACTCTGCTCAGTGAGATCAGGTGTAACCACAAGCACCTTGCAACTGAAAACTCCCAGTCCTGTTGGCCACAGCTGCTACTTGGGTAGCTCAGGATCTACTCATATACCCCATCTGCACCCTCAGATAGCCCTGGTGCTCCTTTCACCACCTTCGTCATGTGGCAATGCAGTGAGGGCACAGGCACTCAGTAGGAAAGCTTACTGAGGAGGCCCAGCAGCACAAACCATGCCCCTGGGAAGCAAAGCCTGGAGTTTCAGCGTGGCCACCACAACCTCAGCAGAACGTATGATTCAGCTGTAAACGATGAGCTAATGAAGAACCCAGCAACCACTGGCCAAACCATTCAGGACAGATGTTAACCCCCCTCTCCCCCTCCCCAAGAAAGAGAGAGAGAGAACTGACGCAGCTCACCCTCCTGTCCAGCCTGCTCACAATCCACTCTAGGGCATAGTTATTTGTTCCAAGCTAAGGAAACCAACCTGGGAGTTAAAGAATGGGACTGGGAGCACAAGATGTCCTCAGGTGACAGGCCAGTAATGGGCTCTGCAAGGAGAAGGCAAGCCGTGTGCTAAACTATTACCTATTTGGCCACAAAGTGAAATGAAACTGGTACATGCCAGTCTAATTCCCCAGAGGATGTTTGTGCCATTGTCTACGTGGCACATTATTCAGTTCATTCACCTGAAGGTCACTGTTGAGCAGTGGGCATGGCCCTTCCCTCCTGGGACTAGCTGCGCTGTCTCGACAGCGTTCCGGTTCCCTGCTGCCCCAAGCCACGCAAGCCCAGCTCTCTCTGGCAGAGTGGGGCAGAGCCCCTCTGCCAGACAAGCACATCTCAGCAGCCACTATATAAAAACTCTGGGCTGCACCTGTATTTTTAGCTCCATCAACCACTTCCCTGAAGTCTGTGACATGACCTAGTTTGACAAAATGAAGTTGCAGGTCCTAGCAGGCACCTGCAGCCTCAGGCCACCATTTCATGGTGTCCTTGCTGAATACGTCTCTCTCACACAAGCAGGAAGGACTTGAATCACCAGATGAGCAAGTTAGCCCCAGGAGCAAGTCCTTGCCTTGCATAAGATCAGCTGCTTAGTGGAAGAACAGTTACCTCAAGTGTGAATCTAGCCTGTTGCCTCCCACTACAAAGATCTCTAAGTGACTGCCACACTCCCCCATGCACTCAGCCCACCCTGTGCTTACATGCAAAGCACAGAGCATCTTCATTCCCTCCCAGAGGCCAAGTGGAGTCGAAGATCCTGAGAGGGTCACAGACTCAGACCCAAAGCAACTCATCAGCTAAAGCACTCCTCACATTTTCCCTGTTTCTCATAGCATGGGCACCCCTGTAGTCATCATGACATTGTGCTGTAGGTTGGTAAGGCATGACTGAAGGGATGGCTTTTGATTTGCTCTCTACCAACACACCTGTTTGCAACAGCAATTGGCAGTTTCCCCAGTAAGCCCCAAAGGTCCCTAAGTAGCCATACATCCTAGGGCAGGGGTCCACAGTGTTTTCTAGTGATGGGCTGGATTGACCCAGCCTGGGTCTGGGGTGGGCTGGTACTCGAACCTGACCACCACCACCTCTCCCTGCTGCAGATGCCACAGGTGAAACCCCCACCACCAAATGCCATCCAAGCCTCAGTCCTGCAGGCTGGAGCCAATGGCTCCACTGCTGGAGGTTGCCAACCCCCATCTTAGGGTACAAAATCTGTGCCAGGTTGTGGGTGCTGAGCAGCTGAAAATCTGCAGCTGAGTTTTACTGGCTCCAAAGGTATGGCTACGTCACACAGTAAGGTGCCATGCAGAGATGATACCCAAGCTGGACTGGGAATCAGAAGCAGCACAATCACATTCGCAAAATGCCAAAATGCTTCATGCAGGCTAATCCTGCAGCAAGACATGGTGCTAAAGGAACAAATGTGATCACTTCCCCATCCCAAATCTACAGATTTTTTTACACTCAGAACGCTTGTCTTTTGTTCTTTCCTAGCACTGCCAAGGCAGCCTACTGAAGGCACTGCCCAATCAGCAAGCCCTGTGGCCTCCACCAGCTGGCAGAGCACAGAGAAAGGTGTGCTCTCCCCATACCTGCTGTGATGCTGTTTAAAAGGAGTTAGCTCCTAGGAGGAGGTGTTAATTACTGGCAGACCCTTGGAGCCAGAGGGAGCTGAATTGTGCGATAACCCTGGCTGAGTACTTCTCATACTGGATGGATGCTGCCAGGAACAACAGATAATCTACTGCCCACTTCCTCAGACACTGCAGGTGAGATCCTGGGCTCATTAGGCCAACGTGCTATTGCCACTGACCCCACTGAAGCTAGGTCCTGGCCTCTCGCCCTGTTGTGGCTGCTGTGCAGCAGCTGCTGCTCTTCTGTTAAGGAGCGGGGCCCCTTCATGATCAGCAATGGGTATAGAAAATAGCCCCGTCTACTAGTTCTGCTCCTTTTGTCCTCTTTCAAGTTTGGCCAAAATCTAGGTGAGTTAAAGCAGCTGGTGTCTTTTAAATCCAGCTGGGGGAGTGATGGAGGCTACTGCCCCAGAAGTTGGGAGGGACCAACAAGAAACTGGGCTCAACCAAATATGGGAGACAAATCCAAAATGTGTGTCCAGGGGCAAGAGGCAGCATTGCAAGGTGGTCCCCAGCAGGCACGTACTCCTCCTTGAAGAGTCAACAGACACCACCCAAGGCCAGAAGCATGAGAAAAGGTGGCCAGGAACAACCCCACCATTACAGGGCCTTTCCCTTTGACTGAGCCTGAGGCAGGAGCCAGCCTGACAGTCATTTTTCCCTGAAACAAGTCTGTAGCACTGAGAATCACCTTCCTTCAGCTCCCGCTTAGCTACAGAACTGTCCGCGCACCGAATCACTGAAATCCCCAGAAGAGGGAGCAGCCGATTCCAGAGTCTCGGGGCTAATTCATACCTTCAACCTACCTGAGGTCCCAAGAAAGCACATAAGACTCCCTCCTCCTCCAATCTGGATTTCCAGATTACTATCTCCTTGAAATGACCTTGTTAGCTTTTACATCTATTCCAGTAGGTACCTTGAAGTGATAACTCTTCTAATGGCTGACCAGCTGGCTGCGGCCTAACATGTGGCCTGACTATTTTTCCAGCCAGCTGTCTGCTTCCAAGATGGTCTGCCAGGCCATGGAGTTGCAGCTCCCCTGGGTGTCATTAAAGGCAGGTCAATGCAGACAAAACCTCTTGATGCTTCCTCTCCTCCCCACCCTTTCATCCTCTGCATTTTTGGAGCAGGGTGCATTCCAGGCCCTTCCTTCTGAAAGCCGTGCAGCTCTTTTCTCAGATAAAAGTCGTCTATTTCCAGCAAGAACAGCGAACAAAGGGAAAAGGAAATATTGATGACAACTCAGCTGTCTATCATCTTGTCTGAACCGGGACAAGAAAAGGAGTTTGAGAAAAACCGAGTTGCGCTGTCCCCTTGCTGCCCCAGTTCCATGTGGTAAGAAGTGGCGGTTTGCACTGTTATTTCTGCGCTTCTCCAGACTGCTCCAAGAAGCCAGTCTCAGGCTACTTCCAGGCCACCTCAGTCTAAGAAACCAGGCACCAAAACCTGAGCTTGTGAGATTTCCGGCCCAAAGCAGTGTGAATAAATGTATAAACTATGTTTCAGGGGTATAGGTTCTGGCTGTGTTGGTCTAAGGATACAGGCAGACAAGGTTCTTTGGGTAAATGAGATCTCTTTTATTAGATCAACACAAATTGCTGGAAAAAATTCTTCCTTGAAAGCTTTTGGGCACAAACACCCTTCATCAGGCTAAGGAAGCATCTGCAGTTGGTCTGTGCCCTTCCTGGATGGAACAAATAGTAAGGAAGCTACAGGCTGGTATGCATGCAAGAAACCCAGTCAGTGAAGATGTAACTTGAGGAGTCAGTGGGTGAGAGACAGGTTGCAAGGGGAAGGGGAATGAATGTAGCTGGTAAATAGTGGAGAGGTACCTGCGGAGTCAGATGTTTGGCAGGAAATAATGTGTCATAAATCCAATGTCTATATTTAATCCATGATTTTTTGTATCCCGTAAATTGATGAAATGAAGTTCATAGGCTCAGTTGTGAAAGGTGTTTTGTAATATACAGAACACCTTTCGCAGACGAGCCTCCGGCATCTTTACTGTTCATTCCATCCAGGAAGAGCATGCAGATGCTTCCTCAGCCTGATGAAGGGTATTTGTGCCCAAAAACTTGCAAAGAAGAATTTTTTTCCAACTATTTGAGTTGGTCTGATAAAAGATATCACATTTATGCAAAGAACCTTGTCTGCCTACACCAGACCTCTGTATTTTTTGGTGATTACTCACCACAAGACAACCTCAAACAATAGAGCTCCCAGGACAGCACCAGCAGCATCAGGAATTTCAGTGTGGCAGCAGAGTAGATTAAGGCATTTTACTAATGCTTTGAAAGTGTGAGTTTGAAACAAGTCCAGAGTATGGCTCAAAGGCAACCCCAGTTAACCCAATTGTTACTGGGTACCTGGTCATTTTGGCTGGGAGCCCAAAGTGGCCATATATGATATTAGTGGCATCATTTCCTTATGTGCTGCTGGGTATAGAAATCGTGTGCTTTAATGATGCAGCCCTACAAGCCAAGCGGCTTAGGGGGACCTTTGACTTGGTAGGAAGGAACAATAATAATCTGTGGTGATTAAGCTGCTCTCATTCCAGGATCCCAGCCTCCCAAGGCCACACTCTTCTCAAACAATGCATGGAAACCTAAAAGCATCATGCTTTAAACAACCCAGAAAGAGCCACCTCAGCGTGGTGCAATCTACATGGCCTCTTGCTTGGTGGGGAGAGAGAAATCCAAGTTCTCCAGTCTATCATCCTCAAACAACAGCCAATTTCTGCACTGTATTTTTGTGGGAGTCCCTACCACCCCTGTGATGTATTGGGCATTAGCCATTATTTAGGATACTGTTCCTTTCAACGGAGTTATGCTGTGTGCTTCCTTAGGCACCATGTTTGCTTTCAGTTTTGGTTCCTGTTAGAACAACAGAAGTTAACGGACACATGTAAGCTGCATGGTGCACTCTCCTGGGCTAATCTAATGTCCCCACCACCACTGAGGAACCACAAGGCATAACACCCATACCCCCAGTAGCAGCTACCCCAAAAGCATTCATCAGCCTAGCTGTACAAACTCAGCGTCACAATGTAACTTCACAACCACTGTGCTCTGGGCAGTGTTAGTCTTGGTTTGTTCCTTACACCCTGAATCCCTCCAAGCACCATGGTTTGGGAGAATGCTGCAAGGCATGAGTTAAATACGCTGATGCCAAAGGCAGCCCATCCAAAAGGGCTCGGTAGAGAAAAGTGTTTACCTTCCAATAGGCCTGTCCTGAGCCTGCCCTTCTTTGGCTGGTTTCTGGCATCAGAAGGAAACCTGGCCTGGTCTCTGCTCTGGAAGTCCTTCTCTTGCTCCAAATCTTTCACTTCTGTGCATGCAGACTGTACGTCCTGTAAAGTGTCATGGCATCCAGTGCCCAGGCTCCTGGGAACAAATCACTACCACAACCACATGCAGAAGCAAGGATATCAAGAAAGCAACTGCAGGGAGTAGAGCAAGTGACTGGTATAGTGGTTGGGTTGATGGCAGAATCACTGCAGATGTGGAAGAGAAAGAGGGTGTTAAATTCTGTCTTTGTCTAAGGTGCCAATGAACAGGGCTTCATTCTGGTGCCCCAGAAAAGACCACTTTACACTGAGACATCATTTCCTGCTACCACAACTTGCCAGCTCTCAGCTGCCCATCACACCTTCCACTGGGAACTTGCAGGTAATCTGAAGAGCACCTGAAATGTATTCTCTATATGAGCATTTGGCTGTAAAGATGCTCAAACTGCTGCTGACAGGTGGGTAATCTTGTCATGTGACTGAACCTGCGAGAGTCAAGAGACTGGCTCTCACTTAGAACAGTGGTTTTTAACCTGGTTTCATGTGCAGGAGATAAAAAGTAAAAAATTAGCAAGTCAGTGTCATTCCTGATGGCCCAACTACACATACACATGCTCCAAACATGCACACATGCTCATGCATCAGAGACGTAAGCCAAATCAGCCTTGGCAGTTTAGCCAGAGGTATTGTTAGTCTCTGCTCTGGTTGTATGATGGCAGGGTGCTGTATTATGTTACTCCCTCCAGGGCCTTTCCACAAAAGGGCTGGAAAACAAAGACATCACTGTAATTACTATAATTTGTGTGTGAATACAGGAGGTGGGGGGAGGAGACGTCACCTAGGACCTTCAAAAGCTCTTTAACTTTGCAAGCTGTGAGGAAGCCAAGACAATAACAACTGGTGCTGCATGCTCCCTTGGCAAAGAGGAGGTAGCAGAGGCAATGGAGTACGAGGCGGAGGGTGGAGGAGAGCGTCACTGAAGCCTACGTCAGGTTGGGGGACAGGAGACGGCTGTTGGGGTAATGTCACCATGCACTCTCACACTCATACCAAGCAACCAAGCCATGAAGGATGCATCTGTCGACTATAAGGGCAGTTGTGATCTCCAGACTGAGGTACAGTCCAGCAGAGACTAGGTGTGGTTTACAGGTGATTTAGCATATCACCAGAGCTAAGTACAGACAGTCAAAAAGCCCAAGGCTAAATCTATTCAGTCTTTGCAGGTTAGTCTAAGGTGTGTAGTCTAAACTGATAAACAAGTGAACAGACATTCACTTTTGATTCTGGAAATGCAGCCACATGCCTGCAGTGGCCCAGGCCAGAAGCTGGGGGGGGACGTGCACAGCTGTAACTTGTCATTAGAGGCCTTGTGAGCAGGAGCAAGACTAGGGGCTGTAGCTGTGAGTTGCCACTAAAGGGCTAGTGAGCCAGGCCAGCCCTACGGGCAGGAGTGCAAAAGATCCTGCAATATTGGATGACTCCAAGTTGGGCAGCATGTCGGGGGGGTGAGGGGGGGAACCTCAATGGAACAGGAGTTGGATTAGTGCAGATGAGCAATAATCCTGCCCCGTGGAGTGACGTAACTTTGAGCTGCACAAGGAGAACTTAAAATCACTTTAAGGTGTTAATATGTGGACAATCCAGCGGTTGAGAGCTCCACAATCTGCCCAAAATTACCTGTAACGAGGCCCTAACATCTCCAGTCTGTGCCTTAGTAACCAACAAGCTCAGCTAAACTGGGCAACTAGGGCAGCACTGGGCACTGACTTGCCACGGGAGAGGAACTGTAACCTGGGGCTTCAACAGGATGGGCACTGCTGGCAAAGCTTGATTGAAGGGCATTGGACTGAGCATCAGACAGGGAGAAGACATGCGCATGGGTTGTTGCACAGCCTCTGGGAATCATTGGCTGTCTGCAACAAGGAGAGTTTAATGACTCTCACAACAAGGCAATTAGGCCCTGCATGGTCTGCCAATGACAACCAGGAAGGAGTCCTTTCAGATCATGCTGCAGATGTACAGAAGGGCTGTACAGTCAAGCACCCAACCTGAATCTCTGGTCTGTACAAGACAGATTTGATATGAGGGCAGAAGAGCCTTCATTTGGAGACTTGCAGTCACCCTTCCTCCGACCCACTGGACTCCAGGTGCTGATTCAAAGCCCCCAACCCCACAGGGAGAAGAATGCCTCAATGGCTCTCTAAACCCAGACTCCCTTAGAGATTAGTTCAGTGAGTTTGTTTCTTATGCAGCATTTTCTGTGAATTCATGGGTGCAAAAGCAAGGAATCTATGGAACAAGGGGGTGTTAACACAAGGCCATCAAACACTGTGTGACAGCTTGGCTGCTGGTGCTCTACTGGCTCATAGCCTGCTTAACAGCTCTAGTTGGCTCTTTCCCACCCCAGCTTTCCGATAGCCAGCTCCCCATGTTCAAAGGTGTCTCCTTTCTGCACTATAAGGATGATGTTAACAGGGCCAAACTGTGTAGTGTGTACGAGAGGAAAATATACCCACTGGGGAGATGTTATATCCACAAGCTTCATTTCACTTATGACTTGAAAACAGGATTTATTTCTCAGGCTAGAAGTCCGGTGTACTAAGCTACAAGACATATTGCATCCACATCTGGTTTGCTTTGGACACAGCTGGTGAAAATGCCCCAGCTTCACACTGTCTCTTGACTTCCCACAGAATTGCCCTTGAGTGTTCGCTTCAGGTCAGACACTGGCTCACATCCTGCCCTTGGATACACGGACACAAGTCTGGGACATCCCTTGTGAATGCACCCCAGCTGCCTCCAAAACTTTCTAAGGGGCAGATCCATATCCCAGAAACTTTAACAGAATAAATTAGTTCCAGGTAAAATACTTTGTAGAGAAGAAGAGGATAATCAGAGACTTTGGCAATGGAGGCTAAAAAGGGGCAGACATCTATAGCAGACTGCTGGATGCCATGACCCTCTCCGCTTGAGTGTGCATCAAGGGTGGCCACACTAAGCATTTTTCTAAAACTTTCTGGCCCCATGGTGCTGCCTCCCAGGGCAGTCTCTTCAGTAGGGTCCCTTGCCCTATACAACACCGTAAATTTAGTGAGGGAATCTCCCCAAGACGGAAATGGGCAGTCACATTGGCCCAACAGCCCCTGCATCTTGCCTTTGCTGAGGTCTAGTGGAGTAGCTCTGTTCTCTAAGGAGGCAGGAGATGGCTGGGGGGCTGTCACCATTTCAACTCAACTTACACCAGTGAGATTTTTTAACAAATGGGACAATTAAAATACTTCTGTCCCTTGACTTTGCGGATGCCCATTTGACTGGTACAGCTAGTTCATTCCCACTCAATCAGCTGAGGATCCAGTCAGTGTGAAAGGAGGGGATCAAATGCAATCATTTTTACAGCTTGCTGTGGATAAAATTGAAATGCTGGCCCCCAAATTCTAACTTTCTACCAGGTAAAAGTCATTGCTTTTGCTCCGAGAGACTTGGCTCAGTAGATGGATGGGGTCTGAAGGGAGGGTCCTGATTGGATAAGAAAGCTATTCAAGAGTGTGCTTTCCGTGGCGGCAGTCTGCCCTGACTGTGCCATCCCCAGCACCCATGACAGCACAGCCTACTGCCCTGCACACGTTTCCTGGTGGGGTCTCCCCTGGGGTGCACATAGACCCCCAAATCAAATTGCAACAAACAACCCCATTTGCTTATGCTGGCAAAGAGCCTGGCCAGAGTCCACACTCTTGAAGTACTTGGATACTGCTTCCTCCTTCCCTTTCCTTTTGGCTGGTCAGCTAAGATCAAAGATGACTTGTTCCTTCCTTTCCGATCAGCTAGACCAACCAAGCAAATACAGAGATTTAACAAAAGCAAGTGGGAATCCACATGTTGGACAGACCCAGCCTTCCAGAGCTCTGGAAGCAAAGTGGAAAAGCAAACAAAAGAGCAGAGAGAGCCAAAGTCAGGTCAGGGTGACTTCAGAGCCACTCTGCGTTCATGCTTCACTTCCCCAGCCACTCAAGTGGAAAATAAGCGAAATATTTTAATTTCTTGGAGCAGCTTGCGCTGGATCCATTTAGCTCTGGGAGACGTTTTACACCCTGCTGCTCTCTCCTTAGCAACCAGGCTTGGCAGAGGATGTCAACTCCAGGACTAGGTTTTTTTTGTTTTTAACAGGCTTTTAAGAACTTTTGGGGCTGAATCTCCCTTCGCTCTGGAGAATGGGGCTGCGAGCCCCACCTCAAACAGGAGGCTGCTCTTTGCAACCTTACGGACTGAAACAGAAGCCATTCCCAGAAGCTTCTGAAGCTAGAGTTCAAGAGCCAAAAAAGCTGCACTTCGCAACAACACGCTAAAAATATTCCCACCACATTTGTGACATTGTCAAACTTTTGCTTCAGATATGATCAGGTCAGCTCTGGATCTGCTCTGAAAAGGTGTGTGGCCTCTTTAGGCTTCACTGAAATAGAGTTTGTATGAAAGAGACTGAACCTGCTATTGCAGAAAACCCTGTCCAGAGCCAAAGGACAGACCTGTGGTCAGTGTAACAGAAAGCCAAAGGAAAGAGATGCATTGAGAGGGGACAGTGCAATGCACAGCAACAACACAAGTGTCTCCCACTACAATTGAGCCTGTTACCCAGGACAGGACTTCACTTTAGGCAGGCTTGCTTTCCTGGGATATCTCCTACCCTCACTGAAATCAATGGCAAAGCCCCCACTAACCTTAATGTTGCAGGGTCAAGCCCCAAGCACTGAAGACAAAGGGCCCTGCAGTGTCTTAGTACCAGACACATGGCCCGTACCAGACACATGGCCCTTACACAAGGTAGGCAAAAAAATGCCTGGGGGCTCACAAAGCAGGAACAGGAAGGTTGACCGAGAGAATGGTAGTTGCAGGGGTAAAAGCCACTGGTGCTAATTGTGTGCCCTTTGGTGCGTTAGGTGCTGGACAAGCACATGCGAATACACAGACCTTGCCCTGGAGAACACCCATAGTAATTTCCAGCAATGGGAAATAATCCAAACTACCACTCTAGTCACCATTAGGACACTCAACTGGATGGTGCACCTCCAGTCACTTAAAACCAAGACGGTCCTGCAACAGCTTGCAGGAAGAGTGGCAGGAGTGAGAAATCTCACTCTTCTCCTGCTTGGTCACTGGGAGCTCCCCCCATTACAGTGCAGCACCAAGCTGGATTTTCACTGAACTGAGCTTTACAAAGTTGGTAAAGAAGCAAAACCAGAACTGCAACTTACAGAGAAATACAGGAGTTCGGTAACAAGAATGGACGAGCCTGTGGGATTAGCAGCAATATGGTGAGAGAACAGGCTACAGCAGCAGTGTCAAACCTACCACCCGCAGAGCCACTCTGTCCAGCCCCCGGGCCACCAGAAGTTGGAGTGTGGCCTGCTGCAGAATCTGGGACTCCTGGGCCCCGATGGACGTGGCAGGTGGTGGCAGGAGGAAGCGTGAGGGGTGATACAGCCCCAGCCCGCTCCAGCTGCTTCACCCATCACCACTGCCATGGTCCCAGCCCCCCTGCTGCTGGAGCTATCACCACAGA